>OX422209.1:491764070-492201570 GCA_949130495.1 Sambucus nigra | reverse complement strand
CGCTGAAAGCTATGTTGATGTGGGCAATTCATGATTTTCCAGCTTATGGGACATTATCCGATTGTGTAGTACATGATTATTTGGGGTGTCCTATTTGTGGAGAGGAGACTGAATATCTTCATCTATCCTCTAGCTTAAAAAATGTATACCATCGCCACAGGAGGTTTTTACCTCCAACTCATAGTTTCGGATCTGAGAAAGGTTTCAATTTTTTATTTGGCGGAGTTGAACACAGGCTACCGTCGAGATAACTTTCGGGTTCAGAAATTGAAAGTAAATCTTCTGAATGTGGCCTTAATATACCAGGTAAGAGTCCCAAATTTAAGAATGTCAAGCATAAGAAGACCCCAACTGGGAATGAAACTGAGATAAGAAAGGCATGGTCTCGGAGGTCAATTTTATTTGACTTTCCTTATTGGAAGAATAACCCGGTGTGCCATGTATTCGATGTGATGCATGCAGAGAAGAACTCCGCTGAACATATTGTGGGTACTTGCCTTGGGGGAGTCATTCGAAGGATGGAGAAAATGCACGAAAAGATCTTAAATCGTTAAAACTTAAGCCACAACTATGGTTGAAAGAAGATAGTAGGGGAAGGACAATAATTCCCCCTGGTGTGTTTACTTTGACGAGTGGGGAAAGAAAGGTGCTTCTAGACACAATATATAATTTGAAGGGCCCATCTACTTTTTCGTCCAACTTGCAAAGGATTGTGAATTATGATACTCATGATTTACATAAGTGTAAGTCCCACGATTGGCATGTGATCATGCAATTGGTTCCTCTATTGTTTAAGCACTGTTTCTCCAAGCACAAGGATTTGCGTAGGGCTATTATGCAAATTATTATTACCTTCTCCCTCTTGTGTGAGAAGGTAGTGAATCGAGAACACATAGTGTCCGCAAAATTGGTTGTGATCGAAGCGATTTGTGTATTGGAGAAGTACTTTCCCCCCGCATTCTTTGACATAAGTGTTCACTTGTTGGTACACCTATGTGACGAGTCACTTCGTTGTGGTCCATTTAGATATCGGTGGATGTATCCGTTTGAAAGATTGATGAAAGTTTTTAAGATTACGTCAAGAATATATGATACATTGCAGAGGAATACATCACCGTAGAGTCATCAATATATACTTGGGAATATATGCCTGACTTGACTAGTGTTGATGACACTGATGAATTCTTCGATGATGGTGGTCATATGATGGGAAAACGAGTGAAATTAACGAGTTTGCAACATGAACAAGTAGCTCATTATCTATTTGACACACATGAAGATGTCGAAGAATGGAAAAAGTAAATTTCGATTATTATAATGTTTAACATTATTTTAGATTATTTTATACATGATTAATTTTGTAATATGCAGAAAATATGAAGCCCGTGAGAACAATAAAAGATGAAAAACAATGGTACAATCAGACAGGGAATTTAGGTTGTGGTTGACACAAAAGGTAATTAATGAAAATAGTCGTTATATAACATTACATTACACTCAAATTTTACCACTAATATAATTAATTTATCTATATTCTCAGCTCCTAAAGACGGGTGATGCGACATCAAGGCTTGCTTGTCTAGCCACTGGACCCTTGTTCGTGGTACAAGAGTAAAAAAAGTATCGATTGAACGGTTACATTTTTGGCGCTAAAGTGTACGAGGAAAGTACAAATGTACATAACTCGGGAATTTCATACAAAGCTCTTACTATCTTTCGAGCGAGTGAAAAAGATAAAAACCTCGTTGAAGCTGAAATGACTTACTATGATGTAATCCAAAATATATTTGAATTAGATTATATAAGCTTCAAAGAGGTTGTATTTTACTGTGACTGGGTAAGAGTTGAGGATAAAAATGCTTGTAAAGTTGATCCTGTCACCAATTGATCATGGTTGACTTGTCCAAGTTGAAGAGCAACGACCACGTGAGCGATGAGCCATTTGTTTGTGCATTTGAAAAGGTTAAGCAAGTGTTTTATTCAAAGTATATCAACAACGAGCCGTGGTCAATTATCCATTACGCTCCAAGGCGTCTAAATAGTAGTGTGGATGACTTGGCTGCTCCTACCGAATATCAATCCATTTTTTATGATAACCCGAATTTGAAACAATTTTTCAATTTGTAATAAATATTTCAATTTGTATCGAAACATTCATTTTTAATTCTTTTAATTGATTTGCACTTTATCATTTTCACTCTTGTGTAGTGTGCGTGTGTGGAGAGGAGATTAATACATAAATATTCCAACTACATCTAAGTTTTGTTTATACTAATCTATGAATATACGTTTGTTACCTTTAATAGGTGATTAGTAAATAGTTATTTGGGGTGTCCTATTTGTGGAGAGGAGACTAAATCTCTTCGTCTATCCAAACACTAAGAAATGCCATAATCCTATGGAGTTATGCTCTGCAAATTCCTCCCAACCGTTATGTAGCCAAACATCACCAGTTGAAGTTGTCAATTCCACTTTCCATACCCCACCACTTGGAACCTCTAGCAAAACATGGGAGACCATTTAAAGGTGGAATTGACAACTTCAACTGCTGATTTTTGGCTACACAACGGTTGGAAGGAATTTGCAGCGCATAACTCCATAAGATTATGTCATTTCTTAGTGTTCAGATATGAAGGGAATTATATTTGACACGATTGCCCGGGGTACATTTGTTGGAAGGAGGTGCCATATGAGCTCAAGTTAGCTGTTTGGGTGACACTACAGGTATTGAATTTATATTTATATGTCAATTTCGATTTCGATTTCAATTTCGATTTATATTTATCTATATTTGCGGGGCAGATACTAATTTTACTTTATTTTATTTCAGGGGACAGGGAGTGGCCCTGAGGGTAGGCCAAATATGCTCGATACTTATGTGTCTATTCGAACGAGAAGGGAAGGATAAGGAGGTGTCCCCGAGCATCGCGGTACAAAATCTTTTTTCCAGCTAAATAGTTTGTAGATTTGAGATAATTGATGGTGATGTTGTTTCTTATTAAGTAGTTTCTATATTGAATGTATATTTGCGTTATCTCTAGTTTATTTGGATATATGATATTTGAATAGGTACAACGTTGATATAACAGATACAAATATACTGCTGGGCAGTGGCAGTGGCCATACTGCCCAGCAGATTTTTTTCAATTCTTCCCAAAATTATCACGCTCTTTGACCGTGACAAGACCGTGACAAAAGTTGTCACGGACTTGTCATAGTCATTGACCGTGAATTTTTTTTAAAAGGGGACAAGAATTTGTCACGGTTATTAACCATGACTAAACGTCTCACGGTCCTAGACCGTGACACGACCGTGACAATTCTTACGAGGTTGTCACGGTCTATGACCGTGACACGTCCGTGACAAAAAAAGTTGTTTTTCCCCGAATTGGCATTGTCATTGACCTTGACAAGTCCAACTTGTCAAGGTCAATGGCCGTGACAATAGTGCAGATTTGGTGTAGTGACAAGAAGAAGTTCAAAGACAAATGCTACAATTGTGGTAAACCTGGACACCGCTCAAGCGAGTGTCGTAAGACTAAGAAGCAAAATCGAAAAAACCCTCAAGCAAATGTAACCGATGGTGAGAATATCGCCAATGATTTGGTGGATATGAATCTTTCTGCCGTGGTGTCGGAATGTAACTTGGTTGGAAATACCAAGGAATGGTGGGTGGACACTGGATCCACACGACACATTTGTGCAAACAAATGGATGTTCTCCACCTATAAGCCTTTGGAAAATGAGGAGAACCTTTTTATGGGAAATTCTTCCACTTCTAAGGTGGTGGGACAAGGAAATATTGCTTTAAAAATGACTTCTGGAAAGGAACTTACTCTTAACAATGTTCTTTATGTGCCTGATATCCGAAAGAATCTGATTTCTGGATCTCTCCTGACTAAAAATGGTTTCAAGCTTGTGTTTGTGTCTGGTCGCTTTGTGTTGTCTAAAAATGACATGTATGTAGGAAAGGGTTACCTAAATGAGGGGCTCTTTAAACTCAATGTTCTTACTGTAACCCCAAAAACATCTTTTTGAATGAATGAATTTGTTAGTTCTTCTTACCTGATTCAGTCATCTAATATTTGGCATGCTAGATTAGGACATGTTAATTTTGATACATTGCGTAGATTAATTAACTTGAAATTTTTGCCAAAATTTAATATTGATAAAAATCATAAATGTGAAATTTGTGTGGAATCTAAATTAACTAGATTACCTTTCCATTCTATTGAAAGGATAACTGAACCTTTAGATTTAATTCACACCGATATTTGTGATTTAAAATTTGTTCAAACTAGAGGTGGGAAAAAGTATTTTATTACTTTTATTGACGATTGCACAAAAAATTGCAAATAGTAAAGATGAGGCAATTAATGCATTTAAACAATATAAGAATGAAGTTGAGAATCAATTAAGCAAAACGATAAAGGCTATTAGGAGTGATATAGAAGGTGAATATGAATATCCATTTGAGGAATTTTGTTCTGAAAATGGGATTATTCATCAAACAATCGCTCCTTATTCTCCTCAATCGAATGGTGTTGTTGAACACAAAAATCGTACTTTGAAAGAAATGATGAACTCAATGTTATTAAGTTCAGGAGCTCCACAAAATTTGTGGGGGGAAGCCTTACTTTCTGTTAATTACATTCTCAATAAAGTAACTCACAAAAAGACTCACAAGACACCTTATGAATTATGGAAAGGTCGAAGACCTTCCTATAAATATTTACGAGTGTGGGGGTGCTTAGCCAAAGTGATGGTTCCTAAACATAAAAAGGTAAGAATAGGGCCAAAAATCGTGGATTGTGTATTCATCGGTTATGCTACTAATAGAAGTGCATATCGATTTCTAATTTATAAATCTGAGATTTTGGATATTCATGTAAATACGGTTATTGAATCGAGGGACGCTTCATTTTTTAAAAATGAATTCCCGTATAACATGACCCGAGAATATGGTCCTTCTAAAAGGACAAATCATGCTACTACAAGTGGTACTCATCAACCTATTGAATCAATAGAGGATGAACCAATACGTAGTAAAAGAGCAAAAACCTCGACTTCTTTTGGTCCGGATTTTCTAACATATTTGCTAGAAAATGAACCTCAATCGTATAAAGAAGCTATATCCTTACCCGATGCTTCAAACTGGAAAGAAACAATTAATAGGGAAATTGAATCCATATTACAAAATTATACATGGGAACTAGTGGATCTTCCACCAGGTTCAAAACCATTAGGTTATAAATGGATCTTCAAAAACAAATTGAAGGTCGATGGATCAATTGATAAATATAAAGCAAGACTTGCAGCTAAAGGCTATAGGCAAAAGGAAGGGTTGGATTACTTCGACACATATTCACCGGTAACAAGAATAACGTCCATTCGGATGTTAATAGCAATAACTGCAATTAATGGACTTGAAATACATCAAATGGATGTAAAAACTGCATTCTTAAACGGTGAACTAGATGAGGAAATTTATATGGAGCAACCTGAAGGGTTCAAGGCTACCAGACAAGAAACAAAAGTATGTAAGCTTGTTAAATCACTATATGGATTAAAACAAGCACCTAAGCAATGGCATGAAAAATTTGATAATGCAATGTTATCAAATGGTTTCAAAATTAATGAATGAGATAAATGTGTTTACTTTAAATACATTCATAATGGATATGTCACTGTATGCCTCTATGTTGATGATATGCTTATCATGGGTAGTAACTTGGAAATTGTCAAAACTACAAAACAAATGTTGAGTAGTAGATTTGACATGAAAGATCTGGGAATCGCCGATATTATATTAGGAATTAAAATTTCTAGAACATCGGATGGACTTATATTATCTCAATCTCATTACATAGAGAAAGTACTTGAAAAATTCAAGATGTATGATATTAGTCTTACCAAGACACCTGTAGATGTAAATTTACATCTAGTAAGAAATAATGGTGAAAGCATATCTCAACTAGAATATTCTCGTATTATCGATAGTTTAATGTATATCATGAACTGTACGCGATCGGACATATCTTACTCAATAAGTAAGCTAAGTCGATTTACGAGTAATCCCGGAAGAGATCACGGGAAAGCAATATCGAGAGTTTTGGGTTATTTAAAATATACTCAAAACTATGGACTGCACTACTCAAAATATCCAGCTGTTCTTGAAGGACATTACGATGGAAATTGGATATACGATACAAAAGACTCTAAGTCTACGAGTGGGTATGTGTTTACCATTGGAGGTGCAGTCGTACGTTGGAAATCCTCAAAACAAACGTGCATTGCTAGATCGATAATGGAATCTGAAATCATTGCACTAGACCAAGCTGGAAAAGAAGTTGAATAGCTTCAAAATTTCCTAGAGGATGTTCCAAATTGGTCTAAACCTATGCCCGCAATTTGTATACATTACGATAGTCAATCAGCGATTGGAAGGGCACAAAGCACATGTATAACAGAAAGTCATGACATATTCGTCGTCGACACAATACCGTTAGACAACTTCTCTCAAATGGAATTATCTCAATTGACTATGTAAAGTCAAAAGATGATAGATCGGATCCACTAACGAAAGGTTTAAACCGAGAGCAAGTTGAAATATCATCGAGAGGAATGGGTCTAAAGCCTATAAATAAATAAGAATCAATATAGTGCCAACCCAACCTAGCTGACTGTAGATCCCAAGATCTAGGTTCAATGAGAAAACCGAACTACATTGTATTCAGTAAGCACTGGAGGAGATTTAATCTTATCCATTCCAAAGATGAGACAGTGCATATCTGCCGTGAAATTAGGATAAGTTGTGCTTTTAATGACATCCATATCTTAGTATGTCTAAGTGGGTTATTGCAGGATACTCTTTATGGAAGTCACCTACATGATTAAGAAGGGGGCCACTTCTATGAGAATAATGAAAGGCATATTCTCTAAAATACTCACGGAATCAAGTGGTGTTCATGACCAAAATGAACACAAATGTGAGAACCAATTGTGTTGAATAATTGTTGTATGAATACTATTATCTAGCTTTACAAAGACGGTTGACGGTTGACGGTTCAAGGACGTAAAGTCTACTGATTAACCAAGTAAATCCGATGGTATATCACTAAGGAAAGTTCAAGTCCACTAGGCTACTTCTCCCGATGCAATAAGTCTTCAATTTTACTCAACTAGTGTCTGCATCTGCATTGCATCTGTTCTGTTTTATTTATAGCGATATATCATTCATGTAGGGGATTGTTGGAAAATTGGACTTAGAAAGCTGCCCAGAATTTTCTGGACAAAATTTTGAGCAACTTTGAGCTCAAATTAAGGTGGGACCCACACTACGATTATTACGGGACAATATACAAATGTGTTCTCCTTCGCAAGGAGATTAATGTAGTATATTCACTTGTCCAATTTCATTAAGTTATGAATGATAAATATGTCTCCAAAGTGACTTACAAAACAATGAAAGTTAATGTATTGGGTATGTTTAACTCTTGTCCCACATTGAAAGAGTAGTGGGAAAATGATGAGTTAATAAAACCCAAATGATGGACTAAGGCTTGGATGCCTTGGGGGTATCCCAACTCTTTGAAGGGGAGATGATCTAAGCTATGCACGGGTTGACTTTCGGTCAAAGGTCCACACTCACGTGCGCGCGTCCGTCTACCCGGCTCGGCTCGGTTCGGGCTTGGGCTTATCAAAATTACCTACATTTTTGGGCCAAATTAATTTAACTTTCAGGGCTTTATTTATTAATTAATTACGAAATTAATTAATAATTAATTAACTATTTGTCAGCTAATTCTAAGGGTCAACAGTTAACGAAATTAACTACTTTGACAGTTAAATTCAATTTTGAGTTTTCCCAAAGTCAAAACGTTTGCTATAAATTAAACCTTACCCCTACAGTTTTGAGTAATGAAAAATTTCCCTCCCAATCCGAAAATTAATTGCTTTTTCACTGCTGCTGCATACATTTCCTGCATATTATTTCTTTGGTCTGGTTGAGTATAAACACATAATTTTGTTCGAAGAAATTAATCATTGTTGTGCTACATGATTAATTTGGAAATTCGTTCTATCTTGGGAGACAATTATTCATTACCTTTAGCACATTGTGGAGGGAGTAAATTTGTCTTAAGGAGACTGTTCTAAACAGTGCTCGGATTTTTCCTTCTATTCTAAATATTGTTACTGCAAATTATGTTAGTGTTTTATTTCTGTAATTTTGTTTCATTTCTGTAATTTCGTTTTATTTCTGTAATTATATTATTATTTATAATTCTGTACAATTATTTTTAATAAATAGTAGACATAACAGTTTTTTGAAAAGTGTCTTTAGACCCTTGCGGATTGATAACTTTTTCTCTATATATATGCTTCAAGGTGGAGGGATTAATTACCTTCAATGTTTGGGGAGCTACCTGATTAGCTTGTTTAGGGGGGTTAACTTGAATACCTGTAGAAATCGGCTCCACCCCTGATTTATCTTTTCCTTTAATAAAAAAATCTATGCTTTGTGGCCGAATTTGTGACAGTTTGACATAACTTATTGATTTCCAAATCTTCACAACTAATCCAAACCCTCTTAGATTTTGGAACCAAAATGTCAAATTCAACGCAAACTCTTACAACACTTGGTCTATTCATAGAAGCTGTTGAGGCATCAATTTTTAGAAGAATTACCATTGCTTGGGCTATGGAGAAAAGGGAAGACTTAGCAAATAAATGAACTGGCAGACCTGGAAGACAAATCCAAATAGTCACTATCGAACTTTCTTGTTTAGGTCTGAAATTAGGATTCCATTTGAAGGTGTGCATGGGATATCTACACACATACCACTGGTTCTTCATCCAAAGCCTTATAAAATCTTCTTCGCACGAAACTTTAATCAAAATATGTTTGTTATCTAGGAGCCCAATCTGGAAAGTGGTCTTTAAACCAATTGATTCAAAGTTTTTACATATGAAATCCTAATTTGGGTTGCCATGAGAAAACTTACCAACTATGGCATGTTTGTAAGGTTCACAATGATGATTCCATTCTTCCTTTGTAAAAAGCACTGCTGGTTCTCCTCGAAATTTTGAAAGGGATTTAATACCTACTGCACGGTTTTCTTGAGGATCTTTGAACACACTTGCAAAATACTTCTTCTAGGGAATATTTGGATCGGGAGGTTTAACATTGAGTGTTGAACGGGATGTAGGGTTGAAGGTTGCCATGCATCCCTATCTAGGGTTTCCTTATTATTCATATCAAGGGAAGACATTACACTCCTTGTCTTCATGATGATTGTACACATACACCTGTCTGTTTCTCACAATTCTGAATTTAACAATTAAAGAGATATATGAAATTGAGGGGTTGAGTTGCATATTTATACTGGCCATAGTAGGGAGCCTGGGAAGTTGAAAAGTCGTGGCTCCTAATGGATAGGAAAATCGGATCGGATTAAAATATCCACGTGCAGGGTTTGACACGTATAAAATTTATAAGCATCTCAAGAGGGTATCACCAATCTCTATACCGAGATTTGGATTCTATCCATAATTTAGTTTTACCATACACTAATAACCACCACCCAATATATCTAGCATATTGATCCAATAATGAATCTCACGTAATAACCAAAGAGATAATTAACTAATGCACATGTCCATGAAGTACATCATGATTAAGAGCTTAAGTAAACTTAATAATAACGAGGTGCACACTATCTTAATACACAAAAAGTATACTATCACAATAAGTTGAACTTATACTCTTTTTCGTAATCAAGATAGGCTTACTAAAATACTATAACCCTACTGATGGTGTGTCCATTTTCATTTAAGACTGTGAACGAGAGACTTATTACACACCATATCACCTACTATGTGGAATAAAAAACACAAAAACATATGAATAATGGAATCTTTATGCCATACCTAATTCTCAGTTAAATGGAAAAAAATAATTGATCAATGAAGTTATAAATTAATAACTAAAACTATTATATAAAACATGAATTTAATTTATAATTTCATTTGGTATGATGTAATTAAAGTTCTTCAATCCCTTCAAATATATCTATTTCTATTCATGTCTTTTTTATTCCTGATTTTATTTGGTATGAGGTTTCCCATTTATATTTTAATTTCTAAATATAATCGTTAAATTACTTTTGGATAAAAAAATTATATTGTGCACTTTTCAACGCTATCTACCCATGTAAAAATGCGTGCCAATATAAGTTGTGCTCATGTCTACCAATTTTTATTTTTTGTGTCGTTAAATATCTATCAACCCACCACTATATTAATGGTTGGTTAACAAAACCATACGTGTTTAAAAAATTGGTCGGAGTCATTGGAAAGCCAAATGTTTATGCTTGGGAGAACACCTTTTTGCAAAGCCATTTTTTAAGTTAGCGTAAGGAGAATATCTTTTGCATTTATCTATCACACTTTGTTTTGTACCCGTTGAGCATATCCAACTCATATATAATCATATGCAATGTATTGTTCGTCAGTATATAATTTTGGGAATTAATGTCACTGTGGTCATAATTTAATGTAATATTATAAAATAAGTAAAAACTAGGTGTAAACCTGCGCGATGCGCAAGCTACACTATTGTGATCGTCATGGTGTAGAAATCACCCGTATACATTAGCAAATGGTGATATTGTTGATTGTGTAGTTCTGCAAAAAAAATTTAAAAATACATCATTTTTATTGCTTAAAAATATTTGAAAGTTACCCCTACAATTATACTATGAAAACAATAGTTGAAGTACTCATTCAGGTGATTTCAGGATATTATGACTAAAGGGCTTCAAACTCATGCTTAGAACAAAGACTTCACCTACAACGTTAGTCCTAAATGAATTTTGGACCACTGAGTCTCTCGATTGTCGCGCTGTGAGGATGGGGTAAAAATTATATGCATTAGGAAGGCCTTAATGTATCGATTGGGTGATGATTTTGAGTGTTCCAACATTAACTATAACCTACACTATGCAACGTTAAACTAATTTCCCTTTCTAGATAATATTAAACTAAATCGTAAGTTATATACAATGTTAAAAAAAATTTATAAACCAATAGAAACAACAAAACAGAGAAAAAACACTTATTGAGAAAGATAAAAAATACCCGATGGACCCGTTTTTTCTTTTAAATAAAATAATCCTGCAAAAAGGAAAAAAATACAACATTAGTCTTTTGAAAGAAGTTAAATGTCATTAGATGTGTACAAATGAGTGAAAATGCTTGTGTATCCAACTATCTATTAATATGTATTCGTATATATAGATATGTACAGAAAACTAAAGTAGGCTCAGTTAACAAAGGATCATAAATTTGGAAAAAAGAAAGATAAAAAAGAAGATCTCCACAGATTTGTACCGATCTGAAAAGGAGATTAGTGTAATATAGATTAGGCTCATAAAACCCTATCACACATCTTCCCCCCAAAAACCCCATATCACACACCTTCCACTGAGTTAACGACTCATGCTAAACACCAAAAAAATGAATCTTCAATATGGGTAAAACATGGTTAATCAGTTGGCTTTTATTTTCAAAACGAATCTGCAAACGAATCTGCAAATGAATCTGCAAACCGAATCTTCAAACGATGGGTTTAATTCTTTAAACAAATCATTAAGGCAGCAACGATGGGTTTTAATCTTCAAATGATGGGTTTGAATCTTCTAAATGAATCTACAAACCGGGTTAATCAATTGGAATTTATTTTGGTTATGTGGGTGACGGTGATGGGTTTCTCTGGCGATGGGTTTCTCCAATGATGGTTTCTCGTCATTTGGATATGGATGGGGTATATATGGGTGATAAAGAAGACATAGAGATGGATAAACGGAGGGTGTATATATAGATGATGCTTCATACACCCTTGAGATTTATTTTGAGAGAGGGAATATGAAGGGGTAGAAGCATTAATTTGAGGAAACGAAAACGGAAGAGACAAAGGGAGAGAGTGGAAATGAATTATCTGCCATCAACTATTTTCTTTATTTAAAAGTTTAGTTTACACGTGGATAGCTTAGAATTTGAGACTCTTAAATGCTTGTAGAGACACGTGGATAAGCTCATTGTAAAGAATCATAAATGCCTTGTTTTGCATTTTATAGTAGTAAGAGATTTAGATATGAATCAAAATCTAATGATTTGTTATATTAATTGTATGTATGCATCCGATGAAACCAAAATCTCCCGTTTTGTAATATTCAAATCTCTATCTATTTTAGGTAACAAGGGTCCATTACATAATCTTGTTTCAAAAGAAGCGGGCATTACAGAAATCATTGTCGAAAACTATTGTATGCTTACGTGTCACTAAGCCTCTATGTTAAACGTGCTGGTGACTTTCCTTTTTACGATAAAGTCATGCTAATACAAAATGTAACTATACTAACAACACTTCTATTGTAAAAAAAAATGACTTAAATTTTGACTAAAATGATACGTGGAGCCATGTTATTGGTTAGTTCTTTGAATCCGCTGGCGCGGACTCTACAGACTAACCAATAGAAGCCCGCCACCTAATTCGATATCTCCACTTTCGATAATTTTTCGGTTACAATATCATTTTCCCTATACTAATGATAACCGTCAAGATCCGAATGTTATTTATTGGAACATTTAGGACATGCCATATATGTAGTGCAACTGCACTCTTGCCGAATATGGATCCATGTTAATTAATAAAATATGACAATGAATTATGCGAAATTACAAAATGTAATTACTAAATAAACTAAGATAAAGAGAAATTATAACCTGAATAAAAAAAAACATCAAATACCAAAAAATTCCTCAAACATTTCTTAATACGCATTTAGTCAAGGTATTTTTATTTTGTTCCAAAAAGTCATTCAAACACCCATTTAAACAATATGCTATTATTTTTAAAGTCCGCGCTAGCGGCATGTTGAGGGATTTTTTTTGGAACAAATACAAAGACATGGATTAAACGTCTATTAAAAAAATATTTGAGGAACTTTTTGGTATATGTCCCATAAAAAACTTATAATTATTGTAAACTAAACTTTATTAATTTTATTAAAACCTTAAATTGGTTAATTACATTATAAACGGTAACAACCCAAAACTAATACTTTTAGCACGTCCTGTTACCAAAACTTTCAGTAGCCTCATTCTCTCTCTCCATCCATAAACAAAAAAATGCATGATTATATGGTGTGGGTATGTGATTTACAGGTCAACCCCATAAAGCACCTACCCGTTTCAGCATTGGCTTCAAAGAGTGGTTAAGATGTAGACTAATAACTTCTTTAGTGCCTCCCACCAACTCTCCACCTATGAACACCACCGGCACGGTGGGGCTACAACCCAACTGCCTGGAGAGGGCCTGCTCTATTTCTCTTATATTTTCCATTTCATTGAGCTCGTACACAACTGGATTGACACCGAAATTTGTGAAAAAAAGACTTGATGGTGTAACACATTCAGCAAGAGCTTTTGCTGAATATCACCACTGGCATTTCAGGCACCATTTTCTTTATCATTTCCATTTCACAAACAAGAAAAAATTGAGAGTGTGTTAGGATGTGGAAATGTTAAGTCTTGAAATGACCGAATGTATGTTGAGAGATTGGATATAAAACTGAGAGAAGAACTATGTTGAACTTGATCTCTTAGGATATGTTGCGTTAGACACTTGGGTTTTGATGTGAGGAACTTGAGATGCCATTGACACATTGATATAGGATTGGTGAGGGCGGTCAACCAAAGAGATGACGATAAAAAAGAGCATGTTGGATAGAATACGTTATTATTTTTATTTGGATGAAGAGTTGAGTGATATGGATATAATATTTGAGTTGCGCAACGTAATTAAGGTCGCATGTAAAGGGATCCCTGCATACGGAAATGGAGACGTGTCAATGGTACGACTTCAGATTGCTTATATGTTGAGAATGACGACCTTTATTTTCCCCATTATTTTGTTTGGCGTTAGTTTTGATACTTTTATTTCTCTTGATTCCAGACTGAATGCAAAGGTGTATATCTGTTTCTCTCTTCTCTATTCCATCCTCACTTCCTTTTATCCTTTCTTCTCCTGGCGTTGCCTTTACTCTAGTAGATATCCAGTGTATTTATTTTGCTGTTTCTGATCCTATACATATTGTAAGCTGCTATTTTTCCTATTTAAAATTCTCTGGATTGATCCTGTTTTCGGGGTGTGTGTTGTCCTGCTCTACTCTTTGTTGTGGACCCTCGCTGCTTTTTGGCACTGCCTCATTGCTGTGGTAGAGAATATGTCTTTTTCTCTTCCCAAATCTGCCTACTCTGCAGGTGAGGGATTGTCTTCTCTTATTGGGAAGGTCATCTCTTCTAGAAATTCCAATCTGGCTCAGATTGAAGGTCTGGTTACTAAAGTTTGGAAAGATAAAGGTGATGTAAAGATTGCCAAAAATGAATTCAATACTTCTAGTTTTGACTTCAATAATGTGGCTGATGCTAACAGAATACTCGAGCTCTCTCCTTGGTCTCTTTCGAATGGTCTGCTTATTTTAAAAGCATGGGATGAAAGACTTTCTACTGATGAAATTTGTTTTACCACATTTGAAGTCTGGGTTCGTGTTCATGGACTCCCTAAAGACAGGTACAATGTTGAAAGCGGGAGAATTATAGGCCAAATTCTGGGTCTTTGTATCCAGGTTAATATAAAGCCAAGCCTTTACTCTTATATGAGGCTGAAGGTTTCCTTGCCAATCAATGATACACTTGCTCGTGGTTTTACCCTGCAACGTGAGGAAGGTGACAAATGGATCAATTTTACTTATGAAAAAATTAAGAGATTTTGTTTTAATTGTGGAAGTATTGACCATGTTCAAGATGAATGCACATCTCCATCCATTACTATCTTGGATCATGAAGTTTCTTATGGTAGTTGTATGACTGCCTCACCATCTTTCAAAGAACCAATGGATTTCTTCCTCAAGAAATTGCACTGTTTCTCCTCCTCACAGTGTACCACCCAAACTTTTAAAGGCATTAATGACTCCCCATCCACCCAACCACCAAATATATCTCTTGACTTCTCCCAGGCCATCTCTAGCAATCCAATCAGCCTCACTTTATTTAATGTTGACCTCCTTACTACAGCACCTTCTAAATCTGTGTCAAGGGTTAATGACACTTCCACATGTACTTCTTCATTGCATACTGACTGTCTGGTCCAAGATGACCTTACTATCTCTGAGAAACCATGGGTTACTGATGAGGAATGTCTTATCTCAGTTAACTCTAAGACTCCAAACCCAACCAACCAAGAACACCAGAGTACCATCATTATTACACCTCCACTTACCTGCTGTCCTATGCAAACTACCCACTCTGTTAGTACATCCCCTAGGTTTTATCACATTGAAACACCATCTAAAGAAATTGGATCCCAACCTTCTTTCCCCCCAAAATCTAATTTTGGTCCAGAATTGCTTGAACTTCCCAACCCCATTAAACTAACTCATCCATTTCGGAAAACCAAACCTCCACTCTTCTCTACCTGCCACCCACAAAAAACCAAAACTCAAGAGATTCATATTCCCAAAATAAATCGTACCAATCCTATCCAAGGAGACCAATCAGTTAAAAAGATCCACCACAATAAAGCCATTTAGCCAAGCTCAAACACAGAAGAAAAATCCTAAGCACCTCAAACACCAAAACATACCATCCAAAATGATGTCTTACCCAGCCCACCATCAACCACTAAAGAACTTTGTCCTATAACCAAACCTTACCACCCCAAAACCATTGATATATCAGGGGATCTAACCACTAAAACACTTTCTCATCACCACCCCCATCCTTCCTCTGCAACCAGACACCAGATACCATACCATCAAGCCATATTCTGGGACCTTTAAATGTACCAAACCTTCATGTTACCAATGATGTACAGAATATCAGAACTTTCATCTCCAAAAGTAATAAGGGTAAAGAGGTTATGAGCCTATCTACCTACCTGTCTCAAGACTCTGCCAATCTATCTATCCAGAAAAGGAAACTCCCCCATTATTTCTTGGATCCTAACTACAACAAAATGCAAAAAGGGGCAAAGTGGTGGCCTGACTCTCATGTTTCTATGCAATCAGAACCTTTGGAAGGGAAGGTTGAATCTCATTTCCATCATCCTGATGTACCTGTCAAAAAAAAATCAAAGAGGAAAATTGTCAAAACAAAAACAAGAAAAAGAACAGTCACAGAGGTGGAGATGGTTGAGTATACTGAAGAGAATTTGGTGGATATTGCAGTTAGCATGTGTACATCATCAAATATCACTATGATAGAGGGGTACCCGTCGTGGACCCCTCAAGATCAATGATTTTTCTAGCTTGGTATTGGCAAGGACTTGGCAAGTCTTTAACAATTCATTCTCTTCAAAACCTTTGTGTTTTGGAGAGACCAGAACTAGTTTTCTTGTTCGAAATAAAATCTCAGAATCAGAGAATCGATTTTGTGAAACATTTACTCAAGTTTGATGAAGGTATTAGAGTGGAACTTGTTGGTTTATCGGGAGGTACTTTTTTATTCTGGAAGAATCACATTAAAATATATGTTCTTGAATGCTCTAAGGATTTTTTTGATATCATTATTTCAGTTGATGATGATAATGATCCTAATGTGAGAGTCACTTTCACGTATTGTAATCCGAATTTTGATTTTAGAAGAGCGCAGTGGGAAAGACTTATTTTGATGGCTGGTAACATTAACATCCCATTGCTTTGTTTGGGGGATTTCAATGATATCTGCTCCCAAGGAGAAAAGGAAGGAACTTTGCCTAAATCAAATAGAGAAATCATTTACTTTAACAACATGATCAATCGCTGCCATTTTTTGGAACTGGATGCTAAAGGGTGTAAACTTAGCTGGAACAACAAGAGGAAAGGGACGGATAATGTTTGGGAAAAGCTTGACAGGGCCTTCAGTGTGGAATGGAGTCTTTTCTTCCCTAATTCCGTGGTTACTGCCTTTCCGGCTATTGGTTCTGATGATAGTCCAATGGTGGTGGAGAGTAGTCACAGACCTAGTAGGAAAAAAGGTTGTTTCAAGTTTGAGGTGTTTTGGCTCGAGGATGAGGAATGTCATGTTGTTGTTAAGAAGGGGTGGGCTTGTCCAGTTTTGGGCTCGGATATGCATCGACTTTCTTCTAAGACATTTAATACCAAAGCTTCCCTTTCTAGATGGAGCAGGAAAAAATTCAAAAATTCAAAAATTCAAATTGTTAAGCTTCAGGAGCAATTGGGTGCCATTCAATCTAGCCTTGGGTATGATTATTCTGATGGGATGTTGAGGACCATAAACAACAACATTAAAGCTTTATGGGTTAGGGAGGAAAAATTCTGGGCAGTAAGATCGAGAGTGAAGTGGTTGAAATGTGGAGACAAAAATTCTAAATTTTTCCATGCAACTACTATTCAAAGAAATCAGAAAAAGCTCATCACCAAACTCAAAGAAATCAGAAAAAGCTCATCACCAAACTCAAAGATACAGATGGTCAGTGGCTGGAGGGATATGACGCTTTGGAAGGTCACATCATTGATTACTTCAAATCTCTATTCACTTCTGATGGGCTGAAAGACACTAGTGTGGTAACTAATCTTAATCCATGTGTTATTTCTGAAGTTATGAATGCCAATCTTATTAGATGTGTCTCTATCAATGAACATTTGGAGGTTGTTTTTGATTTGGGGGCTTTTAAAGCTCCTGGGCCGGATGGGATGCCTTATTTTTTCTATCAAACTTTTTGGGAGGACATCAAATGGGATTTTCTCAAGGCTGTTCATAATTTGTTTCTCTCGGGACACCTGCTTAAACAGCTTAATGAAACAAATATCATTTTAATCCCAAAAAACCCAAATCCTGAAGTTATTAGCCAATTTAGACCAATTAGTTTGATAATTTTTTCTTACAAAGTCATTTAAAAAATCTTGGCATCCAGACTTAAACCCCATTGTTGAGACTTTTATCTCTCCCCATCAAAGTGCTTTCGTCTCTGGTAGACTTATTCAAGATAATATTATTGTTGCCCAAGAATCTTTTGCTTATCTTAGGAGTAAAAGAATAGGAAATTCCTACGATTGTGCCCTGAAACTTGATATGAATAAAGCTTATGAACTGATTGAGTGGGAGTTTCTTAAACAATCTCTGTTAAGCCTGGGGTTTTGCGTTAAATGGGTTCAGTTAATTATGGAATGTGTCTCTACGGTCTCTTTCAAAGTCAATATTAACAGGGAGTGTTGTGAGAGTTTCACCCCTTCTAAGGGCCTTAGGCAAGGAGATCCCCTATCTCCTTTCCTTTTCATCATTGTTGCCAATAGTCTTTCTCTCATAATCAATAAAGCTACGGATGATGGTTTTCTGAAAGGGATCAAGTTAGCTAACTCTTGTCCTCCTATTTCTCATATGTTATTCGCGGATGATTCCCTTTTCTTTTTCAAAGGTAATGTTGGGGAGTGTAAAGTTCTTAAGGATTGTCTGAGTACCTACTATGAGGTTTCGGGTCAAAAAATTAACCTTTTAAAATCTGGGCTTGTCTGTAGTAAAAATATGCCTCTTAACCTGTGTCAGGGTTTGTCCAACTTTCTTATGGTTCCTATTCTTGACAAATCGGGTAAATATCTGGGTCTCCCTTCTGATTGGGGTAGATCTAAAAAAGATACTCTTTCATGCCTTAGAGATAAAATCCTTAACAAAATTAGTGGGCGGAAGGAACAATTTCTAAATCAGGCGGGTAAAGAAGTCATCATCAAGGCAGTCTTGCAGGCTGCCCCATCCTATGCCATGTCCATTTTCGAATTTCCCAAGGGCTATTGTAAAGACTTATCGGACAAAATTGCCAATTTTCGGTGGAATAAGAACAAATCTAACAAGGGGATCCATTGGAAAGCTTGAGGGGTCTTTTCTAATCCTAAATGTTTGGGGGGTCTTGGGTTTAAGGATTTCGAAAGACAAAATCAAGCACTTCTTGCCAAACAAGCCTGGAGGCTGCTTACTTTACCAAATTCCCTATGGGCTAAAATCCTTAAAAGGCCTCTATTTCCCTAATTGTACTTTCTGGGAGGTCCCTAGCAATAGGAAAGGTTCTTGGATTTGGAATAGCATTATGCATGGAAGGAAAATTCTCTTGGATGAAGTTATATGGCAAGTGGGTAACGGGAGGGACATTAACATTTGGGGGCCCAAATGGATTGGGAAAGATGCTGCCCCTGCCCCTCTTATCCACTTTCATTGCCCTAAAGTGAGTGACCTTATTTCTGATATCCCGTTTGCTTGGAATATTGATCTTATTGAGTCTATTTTCGCCGAGAACGTCGCACAAGCTATTTTTAAGATCTCCCTTTTCTGCGCTATTGATCCTGATACTGCTATTTGGCCCCACTCCATTGACGGTTCCTTTTCTGTTTCTTCAACCTACTTAGTTTCTAAACCTCCCACCCCCTCCTAACAATCAAGCCCAATCCTTTTATACCCCCAACCCGGGTCTGTGGCAGAAAATATGGACTATTAATTCTCCTCCAAAAGTGAAAAATTTCCTTTGGAGATGTTGTAATAGTAGTTTGGCGGTTAATTTCTCTTTATGGAAGAAAAATCTGAAAAACAACCCCATGTGTCCTATATGCCACAAAGATAAGGAAACTATTGAACATATTCTATTTGTCTGTAAATGGACCTCCTTACTTTAGCATAAATATCCCCTACCATCCCAAGTGTTGAATGTTTTTTCAAATAGAGTGGAGGACTGGATGCTTAATGTTCTGGACTCACTGCCTAAATGGTGGGAATTTAATATCGATGCAAAATCTTTATTCGCGTGTATTTGTTGGATGATGTGGAAAACAAGGAATGAGGTTATTTTTAAGTCTTCTGATATCTCCATTTCCAATGTTATTTCTAAAGCTGTGTCTTTAGCTGTCAGCTACAGTAAGAGTTGCAAGGATGTTGTGCCCATTCCGAGGACAACTCCTCTTCGTCCTAAAAGGTGTTCTCGTGTTTGGAATCCCCCACCCGAAAATTGGTTCAAGATTAATTGTGATGGTTCTTTTCTTTCTGAATCTAATATTGGCTCCTATGGTTTCATTTGTAGAGACAGTGATGGCAGGATGATGGGTGGCAAACCACTATTGAGAATTTTGCCATCTCTGCCTTGGAGATGGAGGCTAAAGCAGTGGCTCTTGATTTTAACTATATTGCTTCTAATCAGTTGATTAATATTGTTATTGAGTCTGACTGCAGCAAAGTAGTGACTTGTATCAATTGCCCTTCTTCAACTATGAGAGAGATTAACAAATTTCTTAAGAAAGCTAAAGAAATTACCAAAGTAAATTCTGCGATTCGGATGATGCTTATCCGTAGATCGCCAAACTTGGTGGCTGATTGGGTGGTGAAGATGGCGTCCAGATCTCTCCTTCCTCCCAACTAGGTCACTGCTTCTCCTTCCCCTTTGGTGGATCTTCTTCTTCAAGATCGAGTCTTTGGTGCTGATCGAGAGGGTATTGGATGAAGTGTTTTATTTCTAGTAGAATTTTGGGTTTGTTTTTCGTGCTGTAATGATGAACTGTGTTTGCTAAATGGTTTGGTTCAACCATGGTTTTTTTGGGTTTGGATTTTTGGCCAGTTTGTCTCTACTGTATTATTTTTGACGGTTTTGGTGGCACTTTTATGAATTCTATGGTTAGATGTTAAAAAAAAACCATTTAGACTTCTGATTTTGGGAGGCATATTCTGTGATGGAGAAATAAGTTGGATACATCCAGGTTGTACTATTTCCCCAATAATAATATTTGAATTCAATTCACGAGAGTAAGAAGGCATTATGCCATAAAATCCCCACAGTAGTAATCATAGCATTAAATTACTATAAGTTATTGTCTTCCTATCAGTAGATATCCTCATTTGATTTTGATGAGTAAACAAAAATCTTGAGAATTAGACATAATGGGTCTTCTTTTGTATGGTTCGCTAGTCGAACCCAGGGTTCGCTCCCCAGAGGTCGTTGTTCGAATCTCGCAGATGGCCACGGACTGCGGGAATTAAAAACTTCGATTTTAGTAGGCCTTGTTCGGGACGAAGGGATTAGTCTCGAGAGGTGCGCGCAGGTTGGTCCGGAGATTACCCTCCGTCACAATAAAAAAAAAACTTTTCAGGATTTTCGTTATCCATATATTCGATGGAATCTTCGGCATGCGGATTATAACATGTACAAGCGTGTGTGTATATAGATATATGCTATGGAGCTTTATTCTCTTAGATAATCACCTACAATGACATGATCTAAAGTAAGACAATCAAGTGCCAACAACTGGCCATATTGAAACCCAAAGGCCAGTTTGTAGGACTACTCTAGACATTGTTTTGACATTTCTTCCTTGCTTATCAACACTATTTCGTACATTATCTTCAAATTGCTGATTTACTTGTCACCACTCTGCTTATATATCTGTTGCCTTTTGCATATTAAAGAGTCCTGATAGTGTTAGCAACTGGAAACAAGGATCTTTTAAATAAGTTAAAATTAAAATAAAATAAGTTTAACCCACGAATGTCATGAATCTCATAAACTGCGGAAGGCATCAGAACCATATATACTCTAATGCGAGGCAAGACTTTAATTTCCTAATGTGAAATTTTATAATCCCAAAATATTAACCTTATAAGATAATGCTAAATATTTAAGATACCAATTATTATTTTAATTGGGTAATTTAAGAGACTATATCGAAACAAATGATAAAATAGGAGACTAACATTTTTTTTAAATAAAATTTATTAATAGATGGAGAAAAAGCCTCTCCAATGGCACTTACAAGCACTAAAGCAGGACTCGAGCAAAAAAAGAAAAAAATAAAAAAAAAATAAAGTTAGGTTCTACGATTTCTTGAACGTGTACGCTTGCGAACTACATTCCAATTGACATTTTTCGTAGTAGAATTTGCATCATTCGAGATAAAATCGGAATCCACCACAGATGCTGAAGCAATTTTGGAGAGATCCACGAATAAATCAATGCCGCGATCGTCGTGAATTTGAACACTAATAGGATTAACATGGGATAACTCGTCACTTGTTTTAAAATTCTCTAAAGGAGTCATATCTTCATCACTTTTAATGTCTTCATCAAAAGTTGAAGTCTCAATTAAATCATTGCGCAAAATAAGTTTATCTCCTATTAATACGATGGAATATCGTTGAATTAAGTTATGAATATAGATTTTTTTTCTTGTTTGGTTTGTCAACAATTTGATCAACACGAGATTGATCAATTGTTCCTGAATAAGGAGTCTCTTCAATTGGCAACACATATCCTGGCCCACGTAAAACCCGTTGAGCACTTTGTTCCGACATTTTGGGAGAATGAATAGTTCGAACAAGATCTCTACAACTGTTAACAGAACTTTCCCTTTGATCAGGAACCACCTGATATGAGATAGGTCCATCATTTTGACCATTCACAGTTTTCGAAAGGGTAGACTTTGACTGGTCATTAATCACGTTTTCTTGTTCAATAATGATAACTGAACGAGAATTTTTATCTCCAATATTATCGGATATTTGTTTCAGAAGATCCTCATTTCCCTCTTCTCTGTTGTTAACCATATCACCGGAGTTGCCACCTGAAAACGTTTCTCCGGTCTCCTTCTGAGCATATTTTTCTTTACCAACAAAAATACTTTTTTTTGCCAAGAATCTTATTCCACCTAGAGGCAAACCTTCGTCTCTATTTCCCTTCACACCTGACGTTGTGACAGTGTGAAGTGAAGAAGCTTTAGATTGAAGATATTGCAGGTTAATAGGATCTTGATTGGCTTGAAAGGATGTTACAAAAGGGTTTAAGAGTCTGGGAGAAGGGGTAACAGGTAGTTTATTAGATGTTTCACCTTTTGTAAATGAGGGTTCAAGAGGTTTTGCTTGTGCAATTTTTTGGATAGAGAATTATTTTTTTGGTTTTGAGAGTATCAGAAAAGAAACTCTGGAATGAAACTCATTCTCATTGAATTGTAGAAATGATACAGAAGACATCTATATATACACAACAACTTTTGCTAACTAACTAAACTTAACTGATACTAATTCTAACAGATAAATCTAACATATGCTAACTGAAAAGCTAAACTATACTAACTGAATAACCAACTAAGAAATACACTCAAGTAGTTACAAAATAATAGCTCGTGTAATAGGCGCCTTCAAGATGGAGCATGAACGTCAAGAATGCCCATCTTACCAAGAAGAAATTGAAATTGCTGAGGTCCTAAAAGCTTAGTGAAAATGTCAGCCAATTGATTTGTAGAAGATACATGGGGAGTCTTGATGACCCTTTCTTGAATTTTGTCTCGAATTAAGTGACAGTCTATATCAATGTGTTTAGTTCTCTCATGGAAAACATGATTTGCTGCTATATGGATAGCTGCCTAACTATCACAAAATATTAAAGAATGACTAGGATGAGATATGTGTAGATGTTTTAGAACATTGAGTAGACAAGTGAGTTCACAAACAGTGGATGCCATAGCCTTGTATTCTGCCTCTGCAGGGGACTTAGAGATAGTATCTTTCTTCTTGGACCTCCAAGAAATGAGTAAGGAACCTAGGAAAACACAGAAGCCAGTGATGGATCTTCTAGAATCTGAACATCCATCCCAATCAACATTTGTGAAAGATGTGATTTGAAGAGATAATGAGGAAGGAAATAAGAGACACTGTCCAGGAGTGCCCTTAATATACTGAAGAATTCTTTGAGTTGCTTTAAAATGAGGAATTCTTGGTTGAAAAATAAAATGACTTAATTTGTGAACACAATAGGATATGTCAGGTCTTGTGATAGTCAAATATAACAACTTTCCAACCAATCTTATGTAGGAACAAGAATCAGGAAGTAGATCACCATCTTCATTGTTTAACTTGCAGTTTTGATCCATGGAAAATTTTACAGGTTTACAACCTAAATAGCCAGAATCAGTAAGGAGCTGAAGAGCATATTTTTTCTCGGAGACTGAAATACCTTTAGGTGATCTGGCTACTTCCAACCCTAGAAAGTACTTCAGATTTCCCAAATCATTCAACTTAAACTCAAAGTTTAGGAGATGTTTCAACTTATTAACAACATCTAGGTCATTACTAGCAAGTATGATATCATCAACATAGACCAACAAGTCAATAAAAGAGGAACCTTATTGTCTAGTAAATAAAGTGTAGTCTAACTTGGATTGTATGAAAGCATGGGCTTAAATGGTGGTAGAAAATTTAGAGATCCGCTGTCTAGAAGCCTGTTTTAGCCCATAAAGTGATTTGTGCAGCTTATAAACCAAAATTTTATCTTTCCCATGAAATCCTGGTGGAATTTTCATATATACCTCTTCATCTAGTTGACCAAGTAGAAAAGCATTGTTTACATCTAATTGAGTAATGTGCCAATTTTGAATATAAGCAACAGTAAGAAGACACTTGACTGTAACTAATTTTGTAACTGGAGAAAAAGTCTCCATGAAATCTACCCCCTCTTATTGGGTGTACCCCTTGGCAACCAATCTAGATTTATGTCTTTCAATGGAACCATCTGATTTGTATTTAATCTTGTAGACCCACTTGCATCCAATAGGAATTTTGTCAGGAGGGAATGGAATAATGGACTAGGTATTGTTATCCTCAAGGGAAGTTATTTCAGCTGCCATAGCTTTCTACCACTCAGGGAATTTTACTGCTTGATGATAAAATTCTAGTTCATGATTAGAGGATACCGACATGAAAAAAGATCTATGTGCAGGAGAAAGAGTAGTATATGACGAGTGGTGAGAAATGTCATAAGCTTGACCAGGAAGTGTCTTAGGAGGAGAGGAAGTGAGAAGGTTACAACGGTAGTCTTGAAGATAGTGAGGAGCTCTCTTGGACCTAGTAGAATGTCTAGGAGTAAAAGGAGTGGAAAGAGGAATTTAAGGAGGAGAAATATCAGGGATATGAGAGAGATGTCGCTGAGAAAAAGGAGAGGCAGATAAGATGAGAAAGTTAGAGGATGAGACTGGATAAGGAAGAACCAAATCAGAGAAAATATCCGATAGAGTAGAATGTTCAGAAAATAAAGGAAATATATTTTCATGGAATTGAACATCCCTAGATATAAAGGTGGTATGTGACTGAAGATCATAGAATTTGTAACCCTCGACCCCAAATGGATACCTAATGAATATGCACTTTCTAGCTATTGGATCAAATTTGAGCCTGTGTGACTTGAGAGTAGAAGCAAAACAAAGACAACCAAAAACCTTTAGGTGAGTGTAAAGTGGCTTGCTGTGATATAACATTTCAAAGGGAGTTTTATTAGATAAAAGAGGAGACGGGGTTTTATTTATAAGGTAAGTAGCAGTTAGAATGCAGTCACCCCAAAACTTTATAGGTAAATTGTCTTCAAAGAGAAGTGCCCTAGCAACATTCAAAAGGTGTTGATGTTTTCTTTCCACAACAGAGTTTTGTTGTGGAGTCTTAATATAACTGAGTTGATGAATTATCCCTTTAGAAGAAAAGAAAGAAGGTAAACCAAATTCCAAACCATTATTACTGCGAATGGTTTTAATTGTGGTATTAAATTGATTTTCAATCAAATGAACAAAAGATGGCAATAGATATTGAACTTCTGATTTATTTTTCATCAAATAGACCCAAGTACATCTAGTGGAGTACTCCACTATCGTAAAAAAATAGGAAAAACCACCAAGAGAAGGGGCAGCTAATGGTCCCCATATGTAATAGTGTATTAAAGAAAAAGGACAGAAGAAACTTTATTAAGAGAAGGGAAAGGAAATATTTTTTGTTTAGCTAAAGGACATACAACACAAAGATTTGTTTTGTCAGGATGTACAAATTTTCGCAAATCATGTTGTAAAAAAAGAAGTCTAGATGATGAAGGATGTCCCATTCTGAAGTGCTAGAGATCATTTTAGTCGAGAACACGTTGATTTGAAGAAGATTTGATGGATGCATGAACTGAAGGAGGAACTGTGGATTTAAGGAGGTAGAGATCTCATGTCTTATCACCCTTCCCAATCACTCTCCGGGATGTGAGGTCCTAGATAATGCAGTGAGATTATGAGAAGGAGAAAACACAATTATGAGTGTTTATGAGTTTACTGATGGAAAGAAAATTATATTTGAAGCTGGGAATAAAAACGAACATCAGTAAGTGTGTGAGAAGAACTTAGAGTAATATGACCAATGTGTGAAACATGAGCACATTCCCCATTGGGAAGAGTAACAGATGTGTTGAATACATGAGTGGAAGAAGTAAATAAAGAAAGAGAGAATGTCATATGATCAGTTGCACCAGTGTCCAATATCCATAGACTAGTATCAAGAGTAAATTCCTTAATGGAAGAAAATGTAGTAGGTGAACATAGAAATCCAGAAGATTTACCTATCATGGAAGAAGAGTTGGATTTCACCAAATGAACAGAAGAAGATGATGAATCAACAAAAGAATGAATTTTATCATTTTGAGAGCTAATCATCTGAGTATTAAGGAACTGGAGCAATTGCTAACATTGTGCTGAAGTGAAGCTAAGAGAAGATCTAGAAGAAGGCATGTGTGGAGTACTGTTAACATGATTAGCATGAGGAGGTTTAGATTTGGTCTGAAAACTAGGGGGATATCCATGAATCTTATAGCATTTGTCAATGGTATGTCCCAACATGTTATAGTGAGTACAATATAGATGTTCCTTGCGAAATCCTTTAGGTTCATTGTTAGATTTGTAGGAGAGAGATTTGGTATGAAATGTATCTTGATCAATAGCAGGAATGAAAGTGGAATTAATAATCTTCCTCTGTTATTCTTCTTGAACCAGAAGAGAAAATACTTTGTTGATGGGAGGCAGAGGATCAAGAAGAAGAATCTGACCTCTAATGGAAGAAAAAGAATCATTGAGGCCCAAGAGGAATTGCGTCACATAATCAGCTTGTTGAGCACCACATGTGCAAGTCCCATAGTTAGTAAGCTCATCCCAAAAGCCTTTTAACTTTGTATAATACGCATTTACAGACAAATGGTCTTGAGAAAAAGAAGAGAGAGATTTCTTCAACTGATAGATGCGTGGTCTATTATGTCTAGAGAAATGCTCATTTAGATTAATCCATACCTCACGTGAAGTATCAAGGTAGATGATGCTAGAAGCAATATCCTTGGAAACTAAGTTAAGCAGCCATGACAAGATCATATTATTGCATCGAGTCAAAGATAGAAATAAAGGATCAGCAATAGGAGGCGAAAGAAGAGTTCCATCAATGAACCCTATCTTCTTCTTTGCAGTAAGTGCCATAATAATTGATCAACACCAGGTATGGTAATTATCACTAGTGAGTTGTTGAGAGACAAGAATGGTAACTGGATTATCACCATGATGAAGAAATTAAGGATTGGAAAGATGCTCTGTGAAATCAGTTACGGTAGGTGGAGAAGAATGATGTAGAGATTGGATTTGTTATCATGATCGCAAGATGTTTGTGAAAACGTTACACAAATTTAAGATAAATTTCAGGAGAATCTTGAAGAACATGATCAAGAACTTTGGGGAACACGATCAAGAAGATGATCGAAAATGCATTAAAAAAATTGCAGGAAGAAATGATCTATAATTTCAATGATTGCAGAGAGTGAAAAAAATGTGAGTGGAAGCAAAATGAGATTTTTTCTCTGATACCATATCAGATAAGAAACTCTGGAATGCAACTCATTCTCATTGAATTGTAGAAATGATACAGAAGACGGCTATATATACACAACAACTTTTGCTAACTAACTAAACTTAACTAATACTAATTCTAACAGATAAATCTAACAGATGCTAACTGAAAAGCTAAACTATACTAACTGAATAACTAACTAAGAAATACACTC
The DNA here is from genome assembly GCA_949130495.1 of Sambucus nigra. Taxonomy (NCBI): domain Eukaryota; kingdom Viridiplantae; phylum Streptophyta; class Magnoliopsida; order Dipsacales; family Adoxaceae; genus Sambucus; species Sambucus nigra. The sequence goes on along the minus strand of OX422209.1, from coordinate 492,173,651 downwards.
AAGTATTTACAAAATAATTGCTCGTGTAATAGAGAGGTTATCAGAGGGGTTTGAAACCAAAGATTTATGTTTAAAAGAAGGAGGGGGTTTATTGATCTTGGATTTTTTTAGCATCTTCATCCGGCTTGGATTTTTTAATAAAGATGCATTTTCCTTTATCATGCCTAAGTTTAGAGCATTCAGTGCAATAAGGAGGAACATATTCAAAATCAATTTTCTGCTAAAACCCTTCATCACCCCAACCAATCCATAAACGATCAGGTATGTGTTCCAAGAGATCAAGTTCTACGCAAACCCTTGCGATGCTAAGTCTGTTGACTGATGCAGTAGATCCATCCATTCTCAAAGGTTTTCCTACCACTTACGCAATAGAAAATAAAGAGGTTTTAGAGAAAAAATGGATTGGAAGGGAGGGGAAAGAAATCCATACAAGAAAAATAGAACTCTCCTTCTCAGGTCTAAAGTTAGGGGACCATATGAAAGTCCTCATGGGGTATCCCCCGATGTACCATTGATTCCTTAACCAGAGTCTCGTGAAATCTTCTTCATGAAATAAGCGAATGATGATGTGTTTTTGATCCATAAGACCTACAGTGAAAGAAGATTTGAGGTTCAAAGCATGTAAAGCCTTCTTGATGTGATCCAAAGGAGGTCTACCATGGGAAAAATTTCCCACAATAGAGTGTTTGAAAGGAGGGGCTAATGTTTGAATATCTTCTGCAATAAACTTGATAACGGGTTCAACCTTGAAGGAGGAAACTTGAATGAGAGGGATGCCATTATCCGTGGGTTCCTTCACCACACTTGCAAAGGATTTACTCTATGAAAATCTTGGATCAGGTGGTTTTGGATCAGCTAGAATGGTGGTTGTCATTTTTGCTACCATGCAGTGTTAAGAAAATAGCTTGATATTCATGTTAACGTGGTATGAAGATTAGATAATTGATTCCTATTCAGATCTCCATGAGGTAGTCTAATCTTATCATGGTACTCCAGGCTAAGCTCTTGCTAAGACCTGATCCATGCAGTTTCTTCAGCTAATATAAAAAACAACCATTTTCTAGCATATCTCAAAGCCATTTTTTTTCCTATTGAAATGCGAACTTATAGAACCTTGAGAAATTATCAATATAACATGCATTATGTTTCATACCTTATGAGAAATTGTATATGTGTGTGTGGGGGTGGGTGGGTGGGGGGGGGGGGGGGTGGAGATAGGGGACAAAATACATGAAAATACGAGGATTACTTTGGGTTTCCTCCCATTTTGTTTTTGATATTCAATAATAATATCTATTGAAGATGCAAAAGATGAACTTATGGCTAGATAATGTAATTTGAGCACACCTTTGTCCAAATCATATAGAACACACATGTTGTCGACAACTCTAAAATTGCTAACAAGAACTGTTTTGAAGGGAGGGAGATGCACGCACATAAATTCACAGTTATGATAAAACTAAAATGCCTAAGCTAAGTATTAACTTGATTAATCCTATTAGTGGTTCATAGGCGGATAACTCTAAAGACATTGGATTTGATGACAAGGAACTTTTTCAAGTTCAGATTGAGGAGGTTAGAAGAGGTTCGTTGAAGTCATTTTAAGGATGAGTTTAAAATTTTGTTCATCTACGGGTCACACAATACATGAATGTTATGATAGTTGAATTCCCTAGGGAAAAGAAGATAACGTAAGTTTTTTATGAGTTTATTGGAGAGAGTTGTGATGGTGGAGATTGACCTAAGATGTTGGTTATCTATCATTGTTGGGACTTCATAGGAAATGATATTGTTATGGGCGTGGGGTTTAATTCTGTACATAGAGATTGCAAAAAAAAAAGTGTTCACGGCTTATAGGCCTCATTCAACCTTATATTTCATACGTATGACAATAGCATAACATGTTAAAATCCCCAGTTCTATTATATCTATGCAACCCTTGATGGAATTTTATTCATAAAAGAATATATAATATTTATTTATTAAAAAACGTGTTTCATGTTTATTTTTAAATGGGAATAATACTTATGATAATGTCTTAAATTTATTTTTAAAATGTTGTATGAATATCGGTCAATTGAACTTAGTAGGAATTCTGGTGAATTGAGTCCTTGTTGATCACAGTAGATCCAAATTTTCGTTGTAGTAAAATTGAACAAGTCACCTTATAGATGGAGAGTTGATATCCTATCGCCAAACCTTCGAGTACGATCTTAGTGGTTTATCTTGACTATAAGAACTTATTAGATGGTTTGAGAACTTGTTTGATGGCTCAAAGATGATCGTATTGGTAGATCACAGATGTATTGAATGGGAAAAGGCTAAGATTCATGCCTAAATGTCAACTAGATTAGACTTGCACAATTGTGCATCCTCTGTAAAAGGGTGCATAGTTTCTTAATATCGAGAACTATGAGTTTTAGAATGTGCATACAATTATTTCTTTGATGGTTATGCGTGTGATCCAATTTATTTGGTCTAACTCTGCAAAAGTTTGAAAATTGTTGTGCGTAGTTATCTGAGATCATATTGCAGAGGAAATCGTGGCGTGGAGATATCCTAAATTGTGATAACCCCTTGATAAACTTATAAGTTTTGAATTTAGCAGTAAAATGGATCAGATGATTATTTATAATCTCATAGAGCATCAATTAAGTTAATTTTGAGATCAAGGAATATTTAAGATGTTGGTGAAAATGAATTAGTAACAAATTAAATTTCACCTAGATGGTATTGTATGTTTTACGAGGGGAATCGTATTGTACGCTATCTAACTTTACAAACAAAGACCTCATTATTCGAGTAGTTCTAAGGTAATTAAATTGGAGTGCAATTATAATTATTTAGTGTAATTAAATATAACTAAATAGGGAAGAAAATATATTTTGAGAAGTACTATGGAATTTTCATATTTCTGTTTCAATGTCAGTTTAATTATTTGTTATGGATCCGAAGTATAGTGCATTATACAAGTAGTAGGACCAAACTCTGAATAAACCTTAATTTTCCCAAGTGCACTTAGTGTACGTGTATATATGGGAATGGGTCTAAGATAGGGGTTTAATCATCCTAACACGTCATAAGGGTTAGAGAGTGAGAAAGAAAAATAATATTCACATTTTTGTGAAGGGATGAGGAGAGAAAAAAATCTCATAATTTATCAACTTTTCATACCTGGTAGTGACTAAACACTAGGATTACATTGCGGGGGTCATGTATTGGAAAATTAAATGATTTTGAGTGCTTCTAGCAAGCTTTTGAGAAAAAAATATCCAAATTTTATTTATCCTCATTCGGATCACCTACAAGATCCTCGAATGTATTGGGATTTGAAACCCTAGGTTTAGTTTTAAACCTAATTTTGTTATTTCTTTATAGTGCATGATCATCTTAAGATTTTGGGCATAACCAAAAAATTGGTATGAGAGCCCTGGTTATAGATTGATCATGTTTTAGAAAGGTCCATCTTATCCACCATAAAACTCTAGTTTTGCATGCTATAGAAATAAATATATTTGTATGTTGTAGCCTACTAAAATGGATTGGTAGAATTCTAATATTTATATCCCTTCCATCATGGCCACATAAGTTTTATTTTTTTTAATGGATCCTACAGTTGTTTATCCGCTAATTTCTTCATAGATTTAATTTGGTTATAATAATTTGTTTTTTTAACTATTGCATTAATCAATGTATTTGGAGGAGTTTGCTGTAATACCCCGTATTTTTATGCTATATTAATTTGGGGATTTATTAATTTTAATGTAAGTTAATTATTTAATAAAAAAAATCCGGAAATTAATTATGTTATAATTATTAACGTGACGAGAGTTAGTAATTATGGGAAATTTGTTGAATATTACTAATGAGCAAAGTAATATGTAATATTGATTATATTGAATGTCATGAGAGAATAAAATGACAATTTTGGAAATTTGAGTCTAGACGCGCCCGTGTCGCGTCGGGACTAATTATTGATAAATAAAAGTGAAAATTTTATAAGTCGTTCGTATGGTCGTTTTGAGTGCACCAACGCGTCCAGAAGGGTCGATATAGTCAGAAAAGTGTACCCGGGGGTTTAGTTTGGGTCTCGGGGCGTTTTTAGGCCTAATTGGTACCCGGGAGGGCATTTTGGACATTTCACATTTATGGGTAATTAAACCCACGAAAATCAGAAACCTATATCAGCCATTTAGGTTAGTCAACTAGGGTTAGAAAACTCAAACACAAGTGACGGCCATAGGAGAGGGAAGAAGAAAGCTTCCAAGGCAATCCAAGGCCCCAAAAGTCATCCGTTTGCACCGCAACCACCACCAACGCGTAGATCGCGCAACGGGCTACGCAACCACACCAAAAACATCTGCAAATCAGAATGTTGAAAATCCCAGGCAAGTGTTTATCTTGCTTATTTCGTTGGTGCAATTTCCATATTAGTTTAGGAATGATTAGGGATGAGATATATGGAAGAAAACCCAATTTGTGATAGGAAAATCAATGTAGTATTGGCTTATATGATGATTCTGGAAACCCTTGTCATGTAGAGGAATTTAACTACGAAATTTTGATGATTATAAGAAGGAAATTCTGGAGAAAATTTGTTAGAAACCTGTTTAACAAAATTTTAGGGTTCTTGATAATTAGATAAAATTTTGGGTTGATAATCCATGTTTAAATGATAGAAATACACATGCCTTACGTTAGAAATATCTGGTATATTGATATAATGTTAGTAGTAGAATTTTTGGGACGTTTGGGTTTGGAAAATATGGATTTGGATGAAGATAGGTGGTAGAACCCGTAACTGCAATTTTGCAGAAATCGAAATACCTGCTTGATCGATCGATCGAGCCTAGAGCTTCGATCGATCGAAGGTTCGATCGATCGAGCACCAGACCTCGATCGATCGACCCCTCCTGGCAGACTCATGTTTCCCCTTATTAATTAGTTGAAATTCAATTTATTGTGAGATAATTCTTGGGCATCCTTAATAAAATGTTTTGGGAGATAGGGAAGACCAGTAGGACATGTGAATAAATTTTGGGACCCTTGATGATGGGCAAAGATTGTATTTTAGGATAATTACATAAGGGTCGGTAAATTTATGACTTAAATAGAGAGACACGTAAGAGAGTTACTTTGGGACAAATGTGTATACCTACTGAATCCTATAATTGGAGAATAAAGCCATGAGAGTTGTGTGGTACGTTGGAATAATACCAAATCAAAGGTTAGAAACGAACCGTTATAAGTGTTTACTAAAATACGATAATATGGAAAATGTTGTAATTATGGGAATTGAGAATATACCCAATATTGATATGGTAATATTAGTATAGTTATATGATTGTGTATGCATATACTATCTATGTGTGAAAATCATGCCCACGCCACTTGCTATCCCTGAGGTTTCCGCGCTGGGACAGTCTTATCTCAATGGTACCTTTATGGGGCATATTGACTTGTAACCTAGAAGATAGATATCCTTGCTACAGGCTATCGATGTGATAGTTCAGACGGTCCTAAGAGACGCAAGCATGTGCCATCCTCTTAAAGACTTGGAATCTATTCTTCGCCTCATCTTGTTTGTGTATAGATATCCTTGGTACAGGCTATCGCAGTGATAGATCAGACGGTCCTTAGGGACTTGGAATCTATACTTCGCCTCAATATTATTTGAGTATGTGTTAATACAATTCGAGAGTGATTCCGAATTTGTATTCCCCTTAATGTGAGTGATATGGGGTTTGGATAGTAGAGTATGCCCGCACCATAGTTATTATTTGGGGTGCTGTTATAATATATATATTATACGAGTAGTTAATATATATATATGAAATTCTAAAATCTGGAACTGCCTACTGTGATTTGATATGTAGGACATGGTTGATGACTCAAATTGTAAATACTTGTTTTGAGAAAGTATAATATGACACTGGAAAACTTTATTGATTTATAAAGTTAAAATGAGAAGTTTGGTTACTAATTGAAATATTCTTTTCAAACAATTAAATCGTTAAATTTTGAATCCTGCGAATAATCTAAGATAAGTTAAACCATTGGGAAAGGATAGCGTGTTTTATGATGAGATAGACCATTGGGAAGGTTAGTGCGATAGGTGTGCACATTAGAAGAGAGGTGAGAATTTCTCAAGAGAGGGTCGCACTAATATGTTGTTGCATTGGCTTGTATCAATTTAAATACTTGCTAAACAATTTTTTTAAATCATATACACTATCGGGCTCTGACCCGTTTCTCTCTCTCTCTCTCTCTCTCTCTCTCTCTCTCTCTCTCTCTCTCTCTTGTATATATATCTATATATTAGAGGTGCCCAGCCACAAGGGCGTCTTGCTTAGGATCCCTTGGGAGGAACGTGATGCACCTTAGGTGGAAGTTGCAGGCCACTTGCATAGACGACTTAGTTTACTTGATTCCACTTCTATCATTCTCATTTATTGGACATGTATCGCCCTTTCCACTATTTATCTGTTTTATTGGGACATTTGTATTTCAGTTATTTCTAGTACGATTACTTTGGGATTTATTTCAGTATGAATGTTTTACTTTAGGTTTTAAATGTTGGGATTTTGAATGTTGAATGTTTCAATTAATTGGATTATGTTCCAGGATAATTGTTGTATGATTTTTACTTATTGAAAATGTGGTTAATAATTAATTAAATAAGTTTTTCTTTAAAAAAAATACAATTTGATTAGAAAGGTTAAAAAAATGGTTTTGACACTTAGCTTAATTAATTAGGGTGTTAATTTGGAAAAGTTTATTTTTACGACAGTGATGCTAAGAATGAACCAACTGTTCACCTTGATTTTAATTTAATAAAGGAGTGATTGCCCGGTATTTAATTAGACGGGGTGTCACATTTGCAAGGGGACATAATATTTTTTCACTACTTTTAATATTTTACTTACTTGGTTTTTGGTCATGGGAAAAATATCATTGGGTTTGGTAAGGTTTTGATTAAGTTTTTTTTTTCTTTTTTTTATGTGTGTGTGTGGGGTGGGGGGGGGGGGGATTTCTCATGACATTTGTTCCCCCGAGATTAACAAGATGTGCTACAGACTCAAATCAATCTAGCCTCAATCGAATCAATCCGGTATGGAATTTAAGCGATCACCCTTAGGCGGATCAATCTAGCCCTATGTAGTAAGTGTGATTTTATTTAGTTTTGTTATTATTTTCTTCGATTTTGCTATGTGCATTTGTCTCGATATTTTCAAAATCATTGAGGAGTATTTCAAGAGGTTGAATACAAAAAGCCCTCCACTTTATAAAGAAGTTTACTTCAAAGAGGACTCTTGTTTGAAATAAAGTCTATTTCAATTGGGATTATTGATCTTGAAGAGTTGTACTGTCATGATGGAAAGGGGAATTGGTTTCCTGTTTGAATTATGATTACATCGCTATTATGTTTTATTATGATTTTACCATCTTACTCATGTTGATTATTGTGTGCTAATTAATTAATTAATTACAATACCATTTTATTATGGACTACTTGGATTATTTATGAGACCGACCTAGATCATTTTTTTTCAGGATAAGAAAATTTATTTATTCTTTTTTAAAATTGAATATAATTAAGTAATTAATCAAAGGTATAAATTAATTATTGGTCCCCAGATTTTATTTTAATTAAAAAATTTTATTTTTCGGGAAATTAAGGTAGTAGGACTGGATCATTTATAGGTACAAGCAATTTGAAAAAAGTCGATTATTTATTTCGAGTATCTAGAATTAGATAAATATTATTCCAAATTACCCACAAGTTTAAAATATCAAGTAGTAGGCGAGTTTCGATATAAAACCCACAATGTCCATTAGTGTTTTACAAATACGATGTGCTTAATTCCTTGCATGATCTTTTTATAGTAATCCAACAGATGGAATTAATCATGCATCCAATATTCATAAATCTCTTAAGTCATAATTCCTAGAGTTAGAAGGTAAGTGAATTTGAGCTTCTAATGTGGATGTTGAAAATGAGATAATTCAAATTCGAGAAATGAACCGATGGTATACACTTCATCATAATTGATGATATTCTCTTAAACAGAGCCATTTTAATTAATTGTGGGACGAGAAGACGCCGGCTATTGAATTATGTTAGACAAAAGTTTTCTAGACTGTTCAGATAGCTAAATTCAAAGTTGATGAATATATCTAGTTCAAGGCGGGTAAATTTAATCTCCCAATGAGAAATCTCACTTCACAATGGAACAAGGATGTTCAATGAGATTATTTTTTTAAGGGCAATAGAGGGACGAGAAATTTATTTTAATCAAAAATTAAATTGTCTCATATTTAATTTTAAATTAATTTTTAAAACGATTGCTTATGCATAAAACTTGACCTACTAATATAGTTATTTCAATCTAAGATATATTGAAGAATTAAAGTAGAAAAAAGTATAATAGATGAAGTAAGGAGAATAACACGAGATTTACGATGGTCGCCTATAAATGAGTCTACGTCTACTTTGGTACCCTATTCTCATTAGATTTATATTTACATATAGATAATTGGACCTCAAGGGCATACAAATGATGATAATTAGGCTAAAATGGAGGAGTTACATATCAAGGGCGAGGCCTTACAGCAGAATACTATGTAAGTCTACATCTCTTGTCTTCTAGGCATGTTGGAGCAGGTGGTCAGTGTTTTCTTCTAATGGATAGAGATGTTGGAGATAATTTGATAATTTTTTTTTGTTAAAAGGTTCATTGAAAAATAAGGAAGAAGTTCCTTTATTTGTAGAAGTCGATTGGTATCTCACATTCATTATTCACATGCTTGAGGATAAAAAGTAATATTTCTAGAAGGTGGAGAACTAGCATGACTTAGGGTAAGGCATAAACTCTTCACCCTCTTATCTGCATATTTAGCCAAGGTGTAAAGTCTGCGGACGTGACATCATATCTAGTTGAGGCCTTATTCTATGTTGGTGGCTATTTATGTATAATTGAATATATTCCCACCCCAAGTGTCCACATGGTATTGAAGGACATATTTAGGGTGCAAGTGAAGCCCCCAAGCCTCCATTCAAAGAGGATAGTGGTTTATGTATATATAAATATAAATCTTGTGAGAATAAGGTACCAAAGTTGACGTAGGATCATTCATAGCCGAACCACTCTAAATATCATACTATTTTGTTGATTTTATCTTTTACTAGGTGAAATCCCATGCAATGTGTGAGCGAGGCAATTTTAATAGTGAATATGCACCTAAAGTGTAGACTTTTTGCCTTTGATGGTGTAGCATCTTTGGTAATAAATAATAAAAAATAACAACTTATAGCGTTATAATTTTAAAAATAAATATAGTTCAAAATTTCAAAGGTTGACAAAATTCTAAAATACAACTATGTAAATATAGACTCAAATACAAAAAAACACATTATGAGTATTTTCGAAGAATGAAATCATAATGAATACTTTTACTATGAGTATTTTCGAAGAATGAAATCATAATGAATACTTTTACTAAGAGACCAATGTCTTATAGACTTGGATACCAATATCATTCCATATTACTACGAGTCTAGTGTGCTCATTTTCTCTAAATTGTGTTGCTTTTCAATAAATTTTTCTTTTAATTCTTAGAAATACTTAAGTTAATAAAACAACTCCAAAATTATAATTTTTTAAAATTGTAAAGAAGAGAGTTAATTTACGAAGTAATTCAAATGGAAAACCAAGAGAAAATTGACAGAAATGATTGAAGTTTTCATGAAAATATTTAACGCATATTTGTAAATAACTATAGACAATTGTATGAAATGTCATAATTTTTATACTTGAAGGTAAGAATATTAAATATTTGTATTGGCCAAATCAATCACACTTATTTTAGTAATGATAAAATGCAATAATTATTGAATAAGTATATAAATTAATATGGCACCATTCTACATGCATTACCAAAACCAAGTCTCACATATATACTTATTCGATGGAAGGGTTTTACATTATTGTGACCAACTCAAACTGACTTTTGTATCGGAATCGAACCAAATCGGATTGATAGCTAAGGGTGAAGATTGGGTTAGTTTGCAATTCCAATTGAAATTTTTTTAATTTATAGGTCTAAAACATTTGGAATAAAAATTAGTAAAATATCCAATTCTAATATTTTTAAAGTTAACTAAGGTGTGTGGTGCTTATTTATTCAAGCCTATTAGTGCACCCGACCAGCCCAGCATACATAGTGGACTACTCGGCCCAACTTTAATATTTATTTGGAGCCGTGTATTTAACATGTGCTTGAATGTATGGAGACGGACTCAAAAAGATTACCAACGATCTCGGAGGAGATATTAAGGGACACCTACGAGTTATCTACAAGCTGGTTGTGTAATGAAATCACTTATTTTTTCCATTATAAAATATATACCTTGACCTGGGACAAAGGGATGTAACTTCGATTACATGAGAGACACTAATAAGAACCGTAACCTCTCTATGGACATAGCCAAGTTATCGATCCACTTACATCTATTGTTGTATGTGTGATTATTTATTTTCTCCTTGGTATTGTTTTTTAGATCTTTTATTGTGATAATTATTGCACTCATAATTGGCACCTTCTGTGGGAAACAATTCTTTTCCCATGAAAAAAATATCAAAAGAAATCTAGTAATGTCTCACCATAACAGCAATCTCCCACAAGTATGCGATGTGCAAGATGATCCAGTCCCACCTAGAGTTAGGTTTGTGATTCGCCAGCCACCAAATCCTAAGTTTTGCCAAGAGAGGAAACCTTCTGAAGAAAGTTAGTGAGCAACTAGATCTCGTCAGATCTCCAGGCTAGTTGACGCCTACGACGCCAGACATCGAGAACAGGAGGAGGAAACTCCCCTCTAGATGGAAGAAAATGTTCGCTTATAAAGGAGACTTGAAAGAATGGAGAGAGATATCTATAGAGATACCGGTAAGTGTCGTGATAGGTCTCCTAGTCCCCAGGCGAGCAATACTCGCAGCCGAGGAAGGAGCTCTAGGAGCGACCAGGATCGATTTAAACGTGGCAGGTTAGAGCATGATCGATCAAGGCATAGCCAATCAAAGAGGAGCCACATAAGCAATGATCACGAGGATGAATACATTAGAATTTTTGCCTTCAAAGAGATAGACCAGTATCCAGCCCATCGAGGGGCCATGTCTACTAGTGATTTAGCCATAAGAGCTCTCACACCCAGATGAAATTCCCTTTACAATATTAGTTGCAGTAAAATACAACTAATATTGTATTTATACGTGTAAAATGCAACTAATATTTTATATATTCACAGCTTTGATGACGGAACCATCGATTCACAATTGATCAATTTGTTCTTCCAACAGGAAGTTGAGCCTACTTTAATTTACTTTATTAAAAAATTTATTTTGCATGCAGCAACTTACACAAGTGTTTCATCTATGTTTTGTCATTGAATAGGTATATATGCGAGACTTGACATATGTGTCATCATCTATATTTATTTATCCCAACAATTGTTTACTTGTATTTACTTTGCATTAAGTATAGTGAGTTTTCACATATCTCTTTCGATATTTCTGTGTAATGTATCAGTAACTTAAATCATCATATACAATTATTTTCTTGTAGGAGTAATATTAATCTGTCAGTTTTTTTGTAAAAGGGAGAAAAAATAGATAAAATTTTATCGATTCCTAAAGTCTTCTACAATTACAACTTTCTCAGCAACCAAATATATTGTAAAATCAATTTTCTAAATGCTAAGAATTAAATTACAATAAAAACAAATAATATAAAGATAAATTATATATAAAATAATCACACCCAATAAAAGCCGTCAAGAATCAAAATCTTTTTTCAAAAACTTACCTTTGCTCATATGTGGAGACTATAACTTTCTTTTATAACCAAAACTTGCTTATAATCTCATGGAAGTAACTAAATTAATATAATAACCACATAAAAGAAGGTAATAAAAAATATTTCATGTTAAGATTTCTTCTTAAAACCCTCTGTAACAGCCAACATGGTGGATACAAAATAAAGAATATATATGGAAAAATAGTGAGAGCAAATGAAAAAAAAATCCCAAAGAGTCAATGAATCACATTTATACGACAACTCATAAAAGGACATAAAATGTCAATTGTAACACAACAATAAATATAAACGAAAAGTATTTCCATTATCAAAGTATATAACCCTTTATTCCATATTATAATAATTTCCTTTTCACTTAATTTTGTTGAATCTACAATTATGGAAATACAAATGCTAAAGAAATTTAAAAAAATAATAAAATAACTCTGTATGAACTAAAAAACCTCCGAATAAGAATTACCCCCAAGCATCCTTTTCACTATATCTGTTTTACAACTTTTATTTCCATAATGACATACTGATCTTTAAACAACCAACCTTTTTAGTTGATGCTTTCTCGATGGTCCATGTAGTGCTTTGAAGATTTTGTGGTGCGTACACAAAATATATGCGAGAACAAAAAGTCACAAAATAAATGAAACACTTGACCTTTTCTCAAACACCTAACAACCAATAACAAAAATGAAATGTAAAAGATTTCTTATTTATGAGCCAAATATTATTAGGATTATTAAGTGGGATACCTCCTCAGAGAAATATGTCCTTACATGGGTTGTCCAATCTACAATATTCCAAATCTTATGATTGAATTGTAAAAAAACAAAAATATATTAAATATAGGCCACATTATTTTTTATATAATAATATTCTTTGCTCATAAACAATATCGGTGAGTGTCATTTTCCAAATCCAAATATACCACCACTAATAATAAGTGAGAAATCATGGCAAATACTAAGCATTACTAATTTATACTTTTAATGTTTTATCTAAAGAAACACTCAAAATTATGTTAAGAATGAATTAAAAAACTCTAGTTTTATCCACAAATTTTGAGACCCAAATTTTTAATTCTTAGATTTACCTTTGAGAGAGAATGGAACATCAACAAATTCTTATTGAAGATATAGTGTTTGATGTGGTCAAACTTGAGAGGGGTTGGAAAAAAAAGAGTTAACCCAAAAAAGAGGTGTAGAAGAAGTATAGAGATGGCAACACGTTTGAGGAGTTTGGAGGTAGAGGGGTCGATGACAGATTACCTTAAAAAATATGACACATAAGAAGAAATGAATAATTTGTTTGAGATGTTTTTTATGTTGGTTAATATAAAAACAAAAGAAACTGATGGGGAATAGAAAAGCTAGTGGCATATTGATTAAAGATAAATAGGGAAATATGGTTTTTTGGAGAACCAAAAAGTTTTGAGTGCATTGAAGTTAACAGAGAGAGATAGAGAGATATGGAGAAAATATGGAGAAGATATTAGGTGCCATGTGGACGTACTGAGAACAATTTGAAATTAACACATGTAGTTAATTTTATAGTATATAAAGGATATCCTTTTTATACTTTAACGTTGAATATAGATTAAATGTCATTAACTACATTAGTGAGTAAAATTTTATTCAACAACAGTTTATCATAGTCTGTGACAAACGTCGTGTTCAATCGCGTTTGTTTTAAATTAGGTCTAGGATGCCTCATTTTTTCCATAACAATCCATGGACCTTCATCCTCTGGGTTAAAAGTGGAGTCTAGACCAAAATATTCATACAAATCCTAGTTACGTTTCATAGAATTGTCATATATGTTTTGCATAAGCCTTGAAAAAGGGTTTTAATGCAGATTTGGGTGGATTTTCATTACCTAAGGATATTCCAATATCAAAATTATCAGAGTTTCATAGAAGACCATGGCCTCAAAAGGATAAGTGGCCATGGATGAGGATATTATTATTTTTCTCGCAATTTAGCTACGTTAAAACCTAGATTATATGTAATTGTTGTAGAAGATACCTTTATTTATATTAGGAGATCAGGGATACCCTAGACTGGCCCTCCAAAGGCTCTTTAGCCTAGTGGCTAAGATGGAAAATCACATTTGGTCTACATCAGAACCATAACTTATTATTGTTCCATGTGGTGACTTAAGGGTCCATGACTTGTTAATTAATATGGCCAGGAAACTATTTTTTGGTTAGTCATTTATGGGGTGAAGCCTTTAGTTTAGCTTAATCATCCCTTTGAATAATTATTCTCCTCATGGACCTGTAATACTACAAATTTTCTTATAGACCCATGAACATGTGTTTTTATTCTTGAGGGGAAACCTAAGAAGGAGTCGACCTTATGGGCTAATGAAATCACCCAGGATAGGTTAAGAAGATTTATTCACTTTGTATCTCTTAAAGTGTTATTTTATCCAAGGGTATATGTAAACCAAAGTGTCCAAAATATGGATTCTCCCTCTGAGAAAATCGTGCTAGATTATTCTTCATGGGAAGCTCTTTACGAAGGAATATAACCATGTCCTCAACATTTGTTAGCTTATAGGTCCCAACCAATAACATAAATCAACCTGGTCAATGATATTGTCTTAAATGTATTAGGACTTTACCAAACTTGATAAGATTATTAGATTAATTTCTCGGTTTAAGTTTAGTTCATCTCCAAAAAACATATTTTTAAGAACTAAATATTTGAAGAGGAGAATCCATGGAAAGTGGTTAAGGAACCAAGTAAGCCAATGACATTGCACACATCATAGTGTGCATCAATTATCTCCTTGAGGTGCAGGAAGCCCTCTAAGCTGTGATAAACATAATCTGCTAGAGTATCTTAATTTTGGTGTCCACCACCTTTAATAACAAAATAAAGGCCTAGTCCCAAATTAGGAAGCCATAAGTGGGAGAGCTGACAAAAGTAAAGAAAAAAAAGCACGAGGCACATCCTAAACTGTAAGTTGACGAATTCACTTCACTTTTGAATTATAGACCATCATGACCGGTTCAGAGGGTAATAATGTCTGATGCGATCATCAAAAATAAAATATGGGGGATCTCAAAGGTCTTGGATCTAAGGGTGGGAACAATTCATTTTGTTTTTGAGTGAAAATATTTTCGAAACCATATTAGTATGGCCAGAGGAACAAAGAGCATCAAGGATAAATTGGATTTGAAAATACTATTTATTATCGTTTAAGAAGGGACGGCAGCAAAAGACAAGTATATATAAGCTGCAAATATAAACGGTAACATGTCAGGATAAAATGATTGTTGGGAGTGATGCCCCACAGGTTGTGGAGTTTAAATTCAAAACCTTTGGACAGGGCAAGGTAATAATGCCACAACCCAGATCAAACACATCAGCAAGTTAATAAATATGACCAGACATTCAAATGCTTAAGTATAATTCATATACAAAGTTGCGAAATCTATAAAGAAGACGCAAGAAAGTTGTTATATTTATTACATAGTTCATTACTATTGATGTCAAAAAATGGACTAGATCCAAATTTACAATCACAGATAAAACTATAAAATTTTAATAAGATAATTAAATGAAAGACACAAAGTTTTAAAGTGGTTCGAATGTGTAATAAAGCCTACATGAAATATTATTGTATTGATTTGAGTGATTACAGAAAGCTAGGAACCCATGCTAGAAATAATATCATATAATCTATTCTGTCCCCCATTGATGAAAGGTGTACAATGTATTTATAGTGACCCGGAGATCAAGGGTTGGAATGACTTTATATATTTAAGCATTTATGCCCATACATAATGAATGTGACGGTTAGTTGTATGAACCACGTGCGATAAGACTTTTGGTTGTACTTCCTGTGTTGTGACTTTTCATTTATATTGAGGGTTTGCATTCTTCACATTGGTCAGCATGCCTGTCGAGTAACTATCTGCTTACTAGAATTTCTACCACGTAGGGAGACACTTGTCCACTTCTAATTGGTCCACGTAAGGGGATAATATTTGGTATTAATAGAAGCCCCTAATACTTTATTCTTGATCCTTTTGTTTAAAAGATGGAGTATATTTTCTTTAGTGTTG
This sequence comes from Sambucus nigra, assembly GCA_949130495.1. Lineage (NCBI taxonomy): Eukaryota > Viridiplantae > Streptophyta > Magnoliopsida > Dipsacales > Adoxaceae > Sambucus > Sambucus nigra. Next base: position 492,157,711 of record OX422209.1, on the reverse strand, counting down.
GTCGACTTATGCTGAGATGTGGGACTTGTAAAAAATTTCCATGTTTTGATTCTGTAATGGCATTCTTGTTAATAATTTGAAAATTAGCGAACAGTGAAAGGGTAAATTGGTATTTTTGTGCTATCAGAACTGAAAAGTCGTCAAAACATCAACCGTCGAAGAAAATCATCATTTTATGCATGATTTCCTAGGTAAGCGATATTTTGCTGGATTTTCATACCAAACCTTTTCTAAGATTTCGAACTCTTCTTCTCCAAGTTCTCTGTTTTTGAGCTTTCCTTTGCATTCTTCCTTCCCTTCACTCGTCATTTTCTCTGTAAGCTTTCTCTACTCTTTCATTTTAGTTTCTTTCATTCTTTACTATAGCCATGGTTTATATCGTACATGAAGATTCCTTAGATGAGTTTGGGCGGGAAAGGAATAGTCTAGATTGGGTATACTTATGAATTATCATACCCCCTATTGAGGTGGTATCATTACCTGAGGGTCACTAGATTCCCTCTTTGTTCATTGATGAATGTGGCTTCACATTCTCCTCCCCCCAATCGCTTTTGTTTAGAATTTTTCCAATACTTTGATGTTTTCCCATCTAGGGTATCCCCTAGCACTTGGAGAGTGGTAAATTGGATTCATAGGCTGGATTAAATATATGGAACACACATTGGCATTCCTGATATAATATTATATTATAAGTGGAGTACTAGTACACGTACGTATTACCTCAAGACTAGGTTTGACAATAGGGCGGTAGCTGTCGATTTCCCATACTCAAATAAGGGTTATTTTGATTATGAAGTCATTGCTAAGAATTGGAAACATACTCATTTACCTACATGAGAGGTGTATGATGGGCCTAGGTGCCCTCAAGTGGGTCATAGCATAGATTGTTGTATTTATTGTTGTAGTTATTTATTTATTTTAGCTAATGAACTATTTGTTGATATGTTGATTCATACTTTCTTGTTTTACTTCTTGTGTTGCATAGTTGAGAGGAAGAAGAAGTGTCATACAGAACAGTACATCAGCATCTGAGTACTAAAATTAGTTTGGAACATACGCCTGAGGATTGGCGAGGAACACCGAAGTTCTACCTAGCATTTGTTATAGTATAGGAGCTCAATTACCTCCTTTGTTGCAAGGCCCATCACTTCTACTATTGTAGCCTCCATCAATCTTGAAGAAGATCCAATCCCTACTTCTTCTGCTGAAAAATACGTTGGTACAGAGAATGATCTTGGTACATCTTCTTTGTTTGAATCTTTACGTATTTTAATAATTCACTCTTCTCCACTTATTCCTATGGGAAAGACGAAGATCCCTAATTTGATGACTGGAGAATTATCTTTAACTTCCAAGAGAACTTCCAAGAGGGGTAGAAAAGTTGGGGATACTAAGAAGTAAGATAAGGCATCCAAGGCTACTGATACACAGAAGTTTCCTCAGGTCATTACTTCTTAGGAAATAAATCATATTGCTCCTCAACTCAATAGGATAAGAAAAGGATTGCTCGAGAGGCAAGTTGAGAAAAGTTATGTTGACTAGGAGTTGGTTGAGAAAATTCAGGAGGTTTTACTGTTCATGGGTCATCCTCTGTTTCAATGCATCCTGGTGTTTCCAGGAAATTAATCAAGAGTGGTACCCATTTTCCTGACGGAGCAGCTCCTGCCCCGTTGCCAAGGTTGAAGTTGGCAGAAAATGCGTAGTAATGTTTGGCTATGATAACTCTTTCTTCTTCCTTACTTGACATTGGTGTCTTGTTTTTCTCTTAACGCTCCTCATGATCTAGTGTTGCCTTTTATGCAGTTTTTAGCAAATTTTAATCAAATACTGGAGAAGGATGAGAAGATTCATTCTTTTAGAGGAGATGTTAAAGAGGCCCTTGAGGGTCTCAGGAAATCTGTTGAATCTTCAGGGAAACTGTTGGAGTCCAAGAAGAAGGCTTTGGGTGCTGAGATGAAGAAGGATGTTAATAGAGGCATCTTTACTAAGGGAAAATTAGTGCCTACCGAGACCAGTTCGATAGGTGCTGAAGGAAAATTGGCCACTAGTGAGGCTAATTTATCATCTGCTAAGAACAAGGCCAAGATGGACGAGGATAAACTAGTTGAAAATAAAGTTCTTTTGATGTCCGTTGAGGAGAAAGCTGATGGTCTGTCTTCAAAGTTGGTCACAAAGAATGCCAATAATAAGAATCTTAAGGAGGATTCCTTTAACAAAGGTTGGGACAAATCATTTCAAGTGGCATCTGCTTATATTAAGTTTATGAGGAAGAAGCCTTTCAAGGATGGCTGGTCGGAGGCACTTAAGGACGTCGGCACCCCAATAGAGTCTAAATTATTTTTAAGGCATGATCTAGACTCTCATCCCAACATAGAGGAAGAGAATGATGATGAATAAGGATATGGGGAGTCTTCCCTTCAACTTGTTGGGTCTTCTTTAAAGACCATTGATGAAGTTCCCTTTCTGCCGACCATCTTTCTAGAAGAAATGTCCATAATAAGGACAAGGTTTAGCTCCTTAGTTCTTTTTCTTTTTAGGCTTGTCTGCATTGTAATAGGGCCAACAGTTTGTAACACCTTTTTGGTTATCAAATAAAATATTTCTTCTTTTGGCTACATTGTTGTATTTATCACACTTGTTCCTTTTCTTGATTGGTTGAATGAAGTCTTATACTTTTTGTGTGTCATTTTTGCTCAGTAATCATACTTGTTTACTTACACTTGCAATTTTTAATTTGATGCTAGGACGCAAGCAACAGTTTCTGCTGAATCCAACCTACTCAAGCGAAGTAGAAGTCTTCTAGAAGTTGGACATGTTCCTTTAATTGAATAAGAGTTGGTCGACTTGCTTGGACCAGAAGCATCCACACAAGTGAAAGAGTCATATGATCATCTCCACTGTTTATTGGACAGGGATGTAGAAAATAATGCAGCTTACTACAAGATGATTGAAGATCTGCAGGAAGATCACAAATTTTCTTTGGATTCACTTCACTTTGACTATGAATGTAAATACCAATCTTTGAGGGAAGGATGGGGCTTTGAGAAGAAGTTGGAAGAATATGCTTTAATGTATAGAAGAAAAGAATTATTATGGAGTTGATAAATGTATAAGGTTAGGGAAATTTCTAAGATCATGGAGGAGGAAAATAATAAACTGAAAAATGAGTTGGATACTTTGAAATAGTCTTCTTCCAGTGGTACCTATGAAGGGGAATCTTTTTTAGAGAATGAGAATGCCAGTCTGATGGAGAAGCTTGAAGCTCGGAAGAAAACTAAGCCCGGACATATTTCCAAAACAACAAAGGACGAGACTACCAACTGTTAATGAGGCCAGGACCAAGAAAACTTTAGACGACCAAGTTGTCCAACTGAAAGTAAAGAGTCAAGCTATTTTTGATTTGTTTACAAAGCTAGAAGCTAAGGATAATGCCATTGCTGACCACTCTATGTAGTTGAAGGTGAAGAGTCAACATCAAGTTTAAATACTAACCTTTTAATTTCATAAACAAACCAAAGAGGTGTGGACGGAAGGCTATAATAAAGCTCTTAGCCATGTTGATGATCACCTTTCCCAAAGCCATCGTGAAGGTTATAAATGGGGATGGGACAACTGCTTGACTTGGCTGAAACATGATCGTAACAATGAGCTTTGGTTTTGGCATGATCCTAGTTTACTAGATTGTTATGGTACTCATTTTTAAGTTGGACGTATCATGGATCCCTGTTGATGTTATTCCTCAGTGATTGATCTCCACATATTTAGGAGATTATGGTTTGTATGATATTCTTGAAATAGTTCCTCCTCCTGATTTGATTAATGCGCCGAGCAGTAGTAATAGAAGAATGTTAGGATATTTAAACTTTATTAACTCTCCTTATACTTTGGATGATCCTCCTGCTGGAATGGAGATAGTGAATACTACTTCCAAAGCTCAAGGAAAACGTCCAATTGATCAATTTAAATATCACCCTTGTCAATCTAGTATGTACCCAGAGAACATTAGGATATGACTGCAGAAGTTCCTCCAAAAGTAACAACTTTTAGCCACTAAGAATATTATTATATAGAAATTATGCAGTCCCAAACTGTCCAAACGGGACAATTTGAGAGATCTCATTACAGGGGTAATGACTCTCGAATGGGTCTAAGGGCTATTGAACGCATACGCATAAGAACTAGAAGGCTAGTATCTTTGGGCACTATATGTAATTTCTAGTACGTTACATTTAATTATCATAATATATATATATTGTTCGTGATACAAAGTAATTTAAAAAAAAGTTTAAAAATCCCACCCACATATGGACAATAATCCAGTGGTCATGCCACTTCTAAAATTAACCAAACGAACATTGATCCAGTATAATCCAATCGCAATAGCAACAACAAATTTTTATCCCATACTCTTTCTAATTCATCTACTCAATTAATTCATTTCATCGATTAAACTAACAATGAAAGTATACAATTATTAATTTACTGATTTACAATGAGGGGCAATCCTACTTGCATATGAAAGGGACACTAATTATTAATTTACTAAAAAAATTAAGAATCAATCAATATTTAATCAATCAATTCCTTTACAAGGGACACTACTTGCATATGAGGGGCAATATCTAATAAAAAAAATTATCAAGCCCCACCCCCGCTCCATTTCCCCCCTCCCCCCACCACACGCACACGTAGACACACACACATACATATATACACACACCCACACATACCTCACCATCCTTCCCCACCCCCTGCCCCCTTCCACTTCCTACCACACACATGCACACACGCATATACACACACACGCACATATACACATACATGCATACACACACACACACACACACACATGCATATACACCCCCTCCCCACCACCACCCCCAGCCTGCCCCCTTGCCCCACCACACACACGTCAACAATCACATATATACACACACGCACATATGCATACACATATATACAAATGGAAGAGAGAGAGAACATATCAAAATCGTAAAGAGAGAGAGAGAGAGAGAGAGAGAGAGAGAGAGCAGTCGCTTAGAGAGAGAAAGAGGGAGGGAAATGAAAACGGTGGAAAAAAATGAGGGGGCGGGTTTATTTAATCTGTGATCATTGTCATGGACATGTCACGGTCATTGACCGTGATAAAAAAAACACGCGTTTTTTTGTCACGGTCAATGACCATGACAAGCCCGTGACAAGACATTGTCACGGCCTTGTCACGGTCAATGACCGTGATAAAAAGTGCGTATTTTTTTATCACGATCAATGACCATGATAAGGCTGGCCTATTGAAGGCTGACAATTCGACCATTTTCGTGTAGTGAGTGCTCTAACTTTTCGATGATATGCGTTCTAATGTGGAAAACAAAGAGGAGGTTGAGACTTGTGTGTCACCTCAAATTTTTGAAGAACATCTCATTGAAAGTAACCCTTGCTCCCTTGAAATTCAATCTCCAAGTGATGAAGAATCACTTAAGGTTAAATTTATCATTCAACCTCAAGATTGATGATACGAAAAATCGCCCACTTGTCATTCTCGTACCAGCAAGTCAAGTGTAAAATACATAATAAACAGATAGAGCAAGTAAAGACAGATAAAAGACAATATATAGAGTGGTTCGGCTATTAAAATGAGCCTACGTCCACTTTGGTGACACACTCTCATTATATGCATTATAGTACAATTTTACAATGTCGTAATAGGCGTACAATGTAGATGAGAGAAGAGAATACAAGTCTGTGATGTTTCCCGCAGTGTCGGAGAGATGACCGTGATGCTGATGTATAGCCCCCAAGCTGTGCCGAAGGAGGTAGAGTGTTTAGCAACGCCTCCCCAAGTGTAGTAGTGTCTGGACTATGAATCAGTGTAAGAAATGAACACGCATCAGAATCACCAATATCGAGGTGTGGAACCCTATTTATAGGAGGTGTATGTCATGTATTCTTACTGTGAAAGAGAGGGGCTATGACCGGCTAAGTGGCCAGACTGGGGACGCGCCCTGTAGCATGTAATGGTTGCACCTATATATGTGAAGCTATGGCATTAGGACTGCGACATAGGTATGTAAAGCTCCGCACCCTACAGTGTAAGGCTTCGTGGCAGGGGGTACCATATTTGTCACATCAATAATCTCCTAAGTCGTGGTATCAAGAGTTGACGATTGGGACTGTGACTGAGTAGTCAAGTCCTCTCTTCTTGATCTTATGCGGCAATCTAAACACGACGATTCATCTTCCCGTGGCCTCTTATATAAATGGCAACTGGTCGTGGCCTTCATTAATTTTCCAAACTCTTGAGAGAAAATTGAAAGACAACCTCTTTCAATTCCTTATCTCGAGTTTTTCGGCGACCTTTCAAGGCAGCATGTGGTGGTTCTGAGGCAGAGATGCACGCAAGTCTTCCTTTCTCATTGGTTTCCAGGTAACAAATAAAAACTTCTTGATTTCATCCTTTGACTGGTTGTTCTTCTTGATTGTTCCTTTTGATTGCTATTTACAAATTCATATTTTTGCTGAACCGTTTTAAATAACTAATCATGCTCGAATTGAATTGCTGGTTGAGCTGCTAAATTTATGCTCGAATGAACTCATTTGAACCCATTGATTTGACTGGATCATAATAATAATAGATAATTGGTTGGGATTTTAATCAATCGTCAATCGATGAAATCAACTTTGTTATCAATCTATTTTGAATCAATAAGTGACACTTCCTCACTTAGGCCTAGATTCTTAGGGCTTTTGAATTCTCAGTATATAGGATCAACATATAAAATAGACCCCTGAAATATACTTGTAATGGATCAATTTTGCTAATTTTAGGGTTTCAGGATTTGAAAACATATCACTATGTTCTTGATGTTCTTAAGAGAAACTTTTAAATTCTAGGGATTTGATCTTTATATTAGATTGCCTTTGTTATCAATCTGTTTAGGAGTCTGGCCACAGAAGATAGCATGTTCTAGTGCTAGTTGGCTAGGGCGTCATATCAATACTTGTATGAAAAATACCCGTTTTCCCTTAGGGTTTAGCCTTAGGCTAGTAGACACGACATTTTTCCAATAAGCTAAAAGACAGTGACATAATAAGACATACTTAATGCCTGCTTCCCCAAAACGATGTGCTACAGCGGTAGTTTTAATCCCTAGGATTCCAAAGCCCAACACTTAGTGCAGTTAGATGAAATTGTTGAAACTTTTATTTCGCTTCCAAACTTACTATTATTTTGTTCCTGCCGCGGCCTCTAAGAGGCTTATTTGACCATACTGGTTGCGACACCTAATAACAGACTTTCTTCTTTTTAGGTTTTTTTGCAGCCATATGAGTTGGAATCCTGACAAATTTCTGAAGGATTTATGGAACAAACATTTTGCAGTTTCTCGTCTCAAACTCCCTTTTGTGCATCCTTTACACACATTTGGGCCTCGTATGATCAAAGATTGCCCAAACTGCGTCACTTTAGATTCAGACTCCACGGAAACCACTTGTAGGAAAGAGACTAACTATGTGGACTCCTCTTGTAGGAAAGATACTGAGCCCATATCAATAGAAGAGGAGGCCAATTCTAGTAACAACCCTATGGATAATGATGTCGTGGATACTGGGCCTTCTGAAGCTAAGGACATAGTTGCTGGCCCATCAAATAGAACTGAGAGACCTCCCACGACCTTAAATGTCCGCGACATCATGACTCAAGAGTCGGTTAATCAAGTGACTGAAGAATTTGAGTTTGTTGAAAATTTGGTCTGCTCAGCACCTACGGTGAAACAAAGGCCCTACACGGCAATTACTGATGATGGGGTCTTCTTCCCCTTCCACCTATTTGTATATGGGTTGCGGCTGCCTGTTCCAGTCCCCATTAGAATAATCTTCCAGACCATGAAGCTAGCCCTAGCTTAACTAGATCCCAATGGAAAGAGGGCAATTCTTGCCTCCGTGGTTCTATGGAAGAATAAGTTTAGGAGGGACATAACTTCCGTGGATTTTTTCCATTTTTACAGACCTAAGAAAAATTCTGAAAAAATTTGCATGGTATTATTACTTTACCATCCGTAGCAATGATTAAATCCTTTATACTGGGAGGCCCACCAGTGTAACAAATTGGAAGGTTAAGTATTTTTATATTTCTAGAGAAAGGTGGTAAATCCACCCAGATAAGACTGAGAGAGAGAAATCCTTCAGGACACCACGGTAGTGGGTATACCCCTCCAAGCTAGGTAAATAAGGCTACAGTCCTTTGAATTGTGGTCGCGTCCTATTGTTTACAGTTGCATTTTCCATGTTTTTTCCTTTTCTTTTGTACTAATATTGAACTTTACATGCAACTCTTGACAATTTTCCCCTTAGTGAGAGGCAATAGAGTAGGATAAGAAGGGCTGCAGCAGTAAGTGCTAAGGATAAAAAGTTTAGTACCTTAGTGACTTCAGCCTCCATTTTTAGGGAGGATACCTCACAAACAAATCTCTGCCCAAAGTTATGGACGCAGAAGATATTAATCCCTTAATCTATTAATGACGTAACAATTATTTTTAATTCACTCATATTTGACTTTGCTTCATTTTTTCTTCAGGTGAGGAGATAAATAGGGAGCTCTTGGCATCTCAATTAGCTGAAATGGATGAGGATGTGGCTGCCCTCAATAACACAGCCAGACAAAAGAAGAGAAAAAAGGCCAAGTCCAAGCGTCCTGCTGCACCCATTGTGTCTGTCTCACCCTCCATGGGTGACGAAATGGCTCCTGCTGCGCCCTTAGCTCAGGTTGAGGAGTTTTGTCCTCAATAAAGGCCTGAAGGCCAATTTTATGATGATACTAGCAGTCAACTGGCCGTGGGATACTTTATGACCTATGTGACTGATGTGCAGTGTGGTCGCGGCACCTCCCAAACTAAAACTTCAAATTCACCCCCACCTCCAACAATAATTGTTGTTAATGCCAACATGGCACCTCCTCAAAGTCATGCCAATGTTGCCCCTGATGGTCGTCCATGGCCTCTGCTTTGGTAGCCCAATCTCGAGTCTTCCTGGGACACAACTACGAGGGTTTTCTGCAGAATGAAGAGGGTTCCAGATGCCGTGGACCTATATCATCTTCTGGATGAGGGCCATGAAGACTTGGAGGATTATGCCTTCCATAGACTGCTAAGGGTAAGTGAAAATTTACCTTTCCAATACCTTTTTTATACTTCATATTTTTCTTCTAACATTCAATCTCCTTTTAAGCTGCGGATGTTGTGGTGTCCCAAAAGAGGAAGTACGAAGCACTCTACAAGCTAAAGGAGGCCACATAGAGGGTGCATCTTATTGACCTGGAGAATGCCATGAATTCCATTTGAAGGTGGTAAAAAGTCTACTGTTGCGATACTCCAGGCAAATCAGATGAACCTTAATGCTGCTATCAAGGCTAAAGAGGATGCAGAGGGAAAGCTGACAACGACCGCGGAAGCTCTCTAGGGTGAATAAAATAAGGTTGCGGAAGCCTCCCTTCATGCCTCCAGTCTTGAGTCCTAGCTCAAGGAGATCTAAGAAAAAATTTCCCAATAGAAGACTAATCACGCCGCGGTCATCAAGCATTTGAAGGACTCACACTCCGCAACCCTCCAACAGGTCGTAGAATTTGTCGTGGCAGACTTCTTCTTCACCAATAACAATGAATATATCCGTGGCTACTAAGAACTGAGATATATGTTGGCCAAAAACTTCCCTAATGCCAAGTCCCATATTATGTCTTGGAGTGTTGGAGATGCTGATCATAGTGACTGCGTGGATGAAATGAAGGCTACATCAGAGGAGAGAGCAAGGAAGCTGCTGGAGGAGGCTGCAACAAATGAGGAGATTGAGACGGCCGCGGAGGGTGAAAATGGGGACATTGAGGATGATACGAGCTCTTAAACTTGGGAAAACTTTTCTGTAATGTAAATTGGGATTCAACCTTTAAACACTTTATTTAGACTGCAGTTGTAGTCTGTATAACTTAACATTTTCCTATTGTTTGCCAAGGATGCGACCTTTAATTTATCTTCTCTCTTTACTTCCTCATTTTTTTATTCCTCCGTTTTTTGTTATGATATTTGCATGGATGTTATTTCTATATTTAGAATGTTGCTTGAATGATCTTACAAAAATACTTTAATAACTGATATAGATATAAGGCCGCGGCATCACATTGCAAATGGTTCCTCCAAATAGGCTGCAACATGTTTATTTTTCCTTCCATTTTTCAAAATTTTCCCCTCTGTATGTGGCTATCATCCCTAAGCCGCGGTGCCAAAGAGAAATGGATTTTGGGGATGCGGCTTAACCTCCTTATCCTCATTTAACTTGCTACTTTGTAGCCCTTGAAAAGGGCCCTCCAGAATAGGCCATGCCTGTAACATTTTTCAATGACTTCTTTAATTTTTCCATCACTTTTCTAAGTCTTGATGTTGCAATATTGAAGTTGCGGCAGGTTCGCAACCAAGCCGCAACACTTTTTCAATGCAATAGTACACCCTTTTTCTCTGCTACATCTTCTAAATGAATGAATGGACCCCTTGATGGCTGCAGCCATATTGATAGGGCTGCGGCGCCTTTGAGGCCCTTGTCAAGAAATTGATGACAGTATGCTGGGTTAAGGCCAACTTCTTTCTGTAGCTTTATTATGCTTTATGAAGTCAATGTCACAACATCCATTTCTGTAGCTGACCGCAAAATTTTTGAATGTTTGAATGCCCTTTGCTTCATTTGTTGTTTACTTATTTACTTGAACATATGAACTTGCTAGTGGGCCACAACTACATTCCTTTTAAACATAGGGCATGAGGCTGCGGCTGCAACCTCTTTTTATTCTCTTTAAAAAAATAGATGCTGCGGACTTTTCTGAATGTCGTGCCCTGTCATTTTGATGGGATATTTCCCAATTGAAATTATCACACTGGAGTTGTTGCCAGTAGGGTTGTAGTTTCATAACACAGGTTGCAGTCTCTTCTGCAGATTCTTAAATTAGGCTGTGATAATTTATCCTTTTTAGCTTTAATTGGATCGAAATCCAAGTCAATACCGCAGCATCCCTTAGTTGCTCTAATTGTCATAAAGCCACTTTCACAGTTTCTTTCAGTCACTTTGATTGCATTCCATGACTTCCTTTAGTCACTTTATCATGAAGTTATTTTTGCAGCTTCTCATTAGTCATTTTGATTGGGTTATTATCATCCCCCCCAGGGTTAGGTATTACAAATATTCCCCAAGATATCTTTGGATATATATATATATATATAAAGCCTTCTCAGGATATGATAGGATTATCTGTAGACAATTAAGTCTTCGGCCCCTTCAAATATAGGATTATCCATACACATTTAAGTCTCTGGCCCCTATGGGTTAATATTAGGCCTTCCCGGGATAGGTATTATGAATCTTCCCCAAGATAATGTACTAAACATTTTCAAGCCTACCCAGACTAATATACGAGACATTTTCAAGCCTCCTCGGGCTAATATACGCATCCCAAAAGCTAAGTTGGGGCAATTTGAGCCTTTGAAGCTCATAGCAGCATATACCGAAGGATGGTTGGCCTTGTGAATATAATAATATGTCCTTGCACCCTGAGTAGCGTTGTAAGAAAAATAAGGTTATATGCTAAATAAGGACCATTCCCGAAATAAATACTCTTCCGAGATAGCTCGTCATCTTTCCCTTAAAATCTATTTAAGACGAAGGTTATTCATAAGATTTCTATAAATAGGAAGTCAAAAGATAAAACTTGACTAAATCTGTTCTTCATATATATATATATATATATATACAATTTTTTTAGGACAATACAAAGTAAGCCTAATTTCATATATACATATATATATGTCAAGTTTGTAAGGAAATACAAAGCTTGTGTGTAAAATCAACACTTCAGGTCTAACATAAAATATATACTAAAGATGAGTCAAACATGTGGCATGTTTGGTATATACTGCATCCTCTAAGCCTTTTTTAGGAATTGCTGCAGCATCCCCTGCCTCACAAGCCTTTCGTTTTCATCTTTCAGTGAAAAATATTTTCCAGTGTTGTGCCTATGGTCCATATGGAATCTGTAATATCTAGTTTTGTCCCTCTTATGAGGAGGGCACTTAAATTTCTCAGGCCAGTAAAGAAATTTGTTTTTTTAATGAGTTCCAACGCCTCTTCAATCTCGTAAATCATTGGAGTGTAGGCTTCAAAACCCTTTTCTGACTTTTCAACTTTCCTCTTCTGACTCTTTTAGTCCAGGGCTGCGGCCCCTATGACATTAGCTTTAGTGGTTGTGGCCCCTTGGATAGTAGTTTCTTTGGCCACGGTAGCTACGGTGTGGACAGTAATTTTAGGTGCCGCAACGTCAAGTATAAGAACCCTATGGGTTAATAAGTTGGCCTAAGTATGGAGGCATGGATGTTATATAGATGATTGAGGTGGTTGTACATCTGAGACATATCATTCCTTATTTTTGTGCTTTGGCTGGACTCTCCCTCCATTTTCTTCTTTGTTAGTATTTAAAAAATATATAATCTGAGACAAAACTAGAAGAAGTGAGTAATCACAGAATATAGGATGAACTAAGTATAAAGTTGGGATGCAACGTTTGTACCGTTGCATGATATTACTGTTGAGGCTGCGGCTAGTGAGGCATATATGTGCACTTCCACTGCCTTTGAGTGGAATTAACCAAGGTTAAACTTGTGTTCACTTGGGTTCATACCCTGATGGTTTGAAGCTGCTGGAAACCAACTCCACTAATAGAGGTTGCAGAAAAAGGGAAGTTAAACTACCAAGCCGCATCCCTTCTTAGGCGAGAATGAGCAATCCCAGACTTGGAACCCTGGAACTGAGTTTTTAACACGAAACAAGTGAAGAATATAGCTACTAGGGTCTTTCTTGGACATAACAACCTCTAGGTACACACTAAGGCCCAATCATGGTGGGAAAACCTAGTTCACAGGCTGAGAAAGTTGCAAAAGAACAAGTAGATCTCATCCCTAGCTACGCACCTTTACGAGGATATTCCCTTTTACACTTTTCAGCGTTATCTTGGTGTGGTAACATCATTGGGGTATGTAAAAATAGATCTAAGGTCATAAAATGAGAGACCCATAAATAGATCTGAATATATCCGATACCCATTTGAAGTTGTGTATACAAAATACCAGTTTAATAACCAAAATCCACCCATAGGATAATGATCCCAAGGATCCCCATGAATAAAATAATGTGTCTAAAAACCCAAAATATAGAACAACAAGATTGAAATACCTCGTCTCTCACAGATGATGCCAGATTGATGATACAAAAAATTGCCCACTTGTCATTCTCGTACCAGCAAGTCAAGTGCAAAATACATAATAAACAGATAGAGCAGGTAAAGAGAGATAAAAGACAAGATATAGAGTGGTTCGACTATTAAAATGAGCCTACATCCACTTTGGTGACACACTCTCATTATATGCGTTATTGTACAAGTTTACAATGCTTTAATAGGCGTACAATATAGATGAGAGAAGAGAATACATGTTTTTGATATTTCTTGGAGTGCCGAAGAGATGACCGTGATGCCGGTGTATAGACCCCAAGCTGGGCCGAAGGACGTGGAGTGTTTAGCAACGCCTCCCTAAGTATATTAGTCTATGGACTGTGAATTATTATAAGAAATGAACACGGATCAGGATCACCAATCTCTAGGTGTGGACCCCTATTTATAGGAGGTGTATGTGTTGTATTGTTACTATGAAGGAGAGGGGCTGCGACCGAATAAGTGGCCAGACTGGGGCCGCACCTTGTAGTATGTAAGGGTTGCACCCTGTATATGTGAGGTTGTGGCATTAGGACTGCGGTATAGGTATGTAAAGATCTGAACCGTATAGTGTAAGGGTCCACGGAAGGGGGTACCATATTTGTCACATCAATAATCACCATTCTGGTTAACCGTTATTGAACCATTACAAGTACCGCTAGATTTCTATGAGTCAATTGAAACTTATGAAATGTTTAAACCTTTTACCGACAAGGGCACTTTGCTAGAATTGTTTTCTAATATGGAATCTTCCTTTTTGTTCCACTCTATCCATACTACTTGAAATGTCTTTGGGAGGTGATCCTATTTTTCTTGGATCTCAATTGTACTTGTCCCACCTAGCATCCAAACCCCCCATCATCCCATTAAAATTTTTAAATGGTGATGGTTCATTTTTTCCATCTCACACATGACTTCCGTTGTTCAAACGTAATTCTTATTTTCTGGAACGCATGCATGAAAATGAGGGTACATCGATTACCCCTCAAAGTCAAATTGTATTTTGGGTGGACCCTCAACTTTTTCAACTTCTAGTGTATAACTTATTAGAAGTTCAAATCATAGGTTGTACATAATTAGCTTTTTTTCCATTTCCTTTTTTTATAGTTTAGAGTAATTAGTTAAAGTTTTTGTTATTCTTTTTGTGATTCTTAGTTCTAACATGTTTTGTATAATCAATAGACTCGTACTCATCGGTGATCGCTCCATTTGGGTAATATCTTTCATTTCCTCACTTTGTGTTGTGTTCTTGATTTGCATTGAGGACAATGAAACATTTAAGGTAGGGGTGTGAGATATTCTTCTCATTTATTATTTAGTTTAATTGATTCGATCACATGTTCTTTCCAAGTTTTTTTTAAGAAAATTTAAAAAATTTCCCCAAAAATTGAAAAAGTTTGAAAAAGCAAAAAATATTTTTCTTCACAAAAAATAAAAATGGGAATTTAAAAGCTTCAAAAATGTCACATTTTTTGTCTCAAATTGTAAAATTCAAAATGCACAAAGACGAAATTGACCAAAGGTGGAAATTAAGCGAAAATTGACGACTTAACGAATAAGTGTGGCGATTAATCAATCCGGTGAGATTTCGAGCCTATCGATTTTTTCGAGTTTTTAAATCAATCCAAGTTTATGATTAACTCAAAGTTCTTTTCAGTGCTTTTATAAGTCGTTGATGATCTCTATTTTATTATTTTGATCGGTTCTGGGAAATGTGTGAGATATTGTCTTGAATAACGCGCACTAAAATATCTCTAAACTAAATTAATCTCGAGACGCATATGGTAACGCAATTAGTAATTCAGACAATGAAGTAGGCCATCGTTTGTTACCCAAAAAGATTATCCATAAAAAGTCGTGAAAAATTCATCCCTTTGCATTCCAATTTGAGCCTAATAAATTTTTTCCTTTTCGTTTGATATCCCGAAAAACCCAATTAGCCTGGAATTGTGAAAATAAAATATTCATCAAATAAAGTCCGGAAAGTGCATAAAAAGGGGCAAGAAAAAAAAATAGAAAAATGCTCAACAAAAACAACAAGAA
The DNA here is from genome assembly GCA_949130495.1 of Sambucus nigra. Taxonomy (NCBI): domain Eukaryota; kingdom Viridiplantae; phylum Streptophyta; class Magnoliopsida; order Dipsacales; family Adoxaceae; genus Sambucus; species Sambucus nigra. The sequence continues at coordinate 492,142,374 of OX422209.1, read as the reverse complement.
AAGAAATAAGAAAAGAAAAAAAATAGAAAAATAAGAGTAAATGAGCAATAGCCCACTAAAAGCACAAATGGACATCATAAATGAAATCTCCAATTCCTAAGTCCCCACCATTTCCATTCTACCCAAATACAACTTAAACCCATGAAAGTCCTAATCGAGTTCGAATTGCGAAATTGTCTACCGTGTGGAGAGCTAAGGCACAAAAGATAATAAAAGATATTATATGGCATGAAAAATAGATCATGTTTTTCGTTTCCCTCTAACCGTATTGCGATGATGATATCTTTTCACCTAAATAATTTTCGTCTTTCAAAATGGTGTGCATGAATTTGTGTTCATCATATTTACTCTTTTTATTACGCATACCGATAGAATAAGCCACATTTTTGAGTCATTTGTTTGTGAGAGAATCCCGTGAGGTTTTGAAATGAAAGAGATTTTTCAGAAAGTAATGTAGTGATCAATCGGTGGAAGTTATCAGTTCGATTTTTGGTTTCGTACGCACACTATGATTTGAGACTCTTGAATAAGAATTTGCGGTGACAATTTTGGGAAGTCTAAATTGTACAATTTTTAATCATTTTGATTTTTCTTTGAGTCAATACCTAATTTTGTGGGTATATTCACTTCAAACCCTCACAAGACACCACTCGTCCTACTAGGGTAACAAGGGGTTTAAAGGCTTGTTGCATATGCTAAATGCAATTGCTTGCTCGCGAAAAGGTATTCTATCACAATAAAGTTTTTGAAGGGTCCTCAACTCATACTCTTATGATTTTACATCTCTCGGGACGCGCAAAGTTCTAAGTTAGGGGAGTTTGATTAGGCACAAATTCTTCACATTTATCCCCTTAATTTCGGTATTTTTATGATTCCGTGCAGTGTAAATAGTTTGGATTTGTATCATATTTATGCTACTAACCCTTTTTGGAAATTATTTCATATTTTATATATCTCTTATGTGTTTTACACGTATTTCATGCAAGAAAGTGCGAGATAGAACTCAAAATAGTGAAAGAAACTAAGAAATGGAAAGTTGAAGGGAATTTTTGTAATTTTTCAGCCTTAGTCTGGAGGTGGGGCCAAATGGAAAGTTGAATATCTTCCAATTACAAGAAAACTAGAAAAAAATAACACATCAATCCGAACAACGATGAAGAAGTTATGGTCATTCGAAGTTCAGAGATAATCGCAAGAAAAAAGAACCAAACCGAACTGAATCGAACCGGTTCAGATCCTTGAAACTCATTGTCTAAAATTCCTGACTGAACCAATCTGAATTAAATGGAAAATGAACCAATCGGGCCATTAGTCACACTCCATAACCTTTACAAAATTAGTCCTGCTTTCGAAGTGTGATAAAATTTCCAGATATGGGATTTTTATTTTTTCCTTCTCTTTTAGCCAAAAGAGTTTTATGTTTTGGGGACTCTTATAAACGACCTATAGCCTATATATTTAGTCATTAGGACTCTTTTTATTCAGATTTCATTCATGTAAAAACCCCAAAACAAATAGGAACATCTAGGAGAAGAATTTACATATTTCGCACCTTTAATTCAAGAGTTTTTCCGATTTTTCTTCAATGTTTGATTTCTTCTTGCATGGTTGTGTTCTTCAATCTTGGTAACCTTAAATTCCAAAACTTTTATCATTCTTTCCTTATTTTCACATAATGGTTAATAGATTCTTGTTTAGTTAATCATAGTTACACCATGCTAGGCTATATTTTTTAGGGTTTGGGGTGCATTAACCCAACCCGATGTGATTTGCATGTGTGTAAAATTAGTTCCCTAAATTAAATAAATGATCGAATCATGTTGTGTAGTGATCAAAACCCTCGTAGGACTTTTGATCTCGTTTGCCGTAGGTTATTGCGATGCGTAAGAGTACGGCGCGAGTGTAGTTATAATAACACCGCTTTATGCTTACTTTCGATTATGTATGGTACCGGATAGTACCCTCATATATATAATGCTTGAGATTAATATACACTATATGTAATCAGTTATCTGATTCATAATTAGTCTTATATTAGGTAAACATACTAGGATTTGGGGGATTGTGTCCCTACCTTAATTTTCCAATTAGGTTTAGTTAACTTCTTTATTTCCCCCTTTTTCCTTTGGCACCCCATCATCATCTTTTACACTTTATTTTTGAAGTAATAGATCAATTAAAATCTATCAAAAAATCCCTATGGGTTCAATACCCAGACTCGCTGCTATACTCCCTAAGAGTGTCGTTAAAGTTTAGTTTTTTTTATTATTTTGGTCGGAAGCCGATAACAACGATTAACATATTACACGGACACTCGGGTTTACCACTCGATCACCTGGTGATGATGACATCCTGGATTCTGAACATGACAACCAATGGGTCATCATGGGGGTAGAGTACCCCATAGAGGTCACTCTTGGAAAAGTCGATCACCAATTTGACTTTATTGACCTTCCTGGGCCAATCATCTTTGCTTAGATTAATTCACTGGATATAAGAGCAAGCATGCAATTCATTTAGGTAGGCTTTTATCTCCACACTGTGATCTCTTCCTCCTGCATCGCCACCTATAATTACATGACAATCAAATGAACCACAACTAATCATAGCTACATCATATTCTGGTTTCTTATCCTTCTTTGATAGGTTGGGATCATGTTCATTACCATATTCATGGTTTCTCTTCCTGTCATCTCTGGGCCTACAGGGGTAATTTGATCTCCCCTTGCCTATCTTCCTTCTCACCAATCAATAAATTTGTTCTATTTTCCTCGTTGATTGACAGACCCCACTTCCTTCTTCAACGCGATACAATTATCTGTCATATGGCCATGATCCTAATGGAACCCATAATATTTATATTTGTAACTCCTGTTAGGAGGTTCCCACAACCTTTCAGGCCATCAAAAATCCTTATTATGTTTGATTTTCTCTAGGATATAGTGAATGCTGAAAGTCAATGGAGTATATGTTCCATACTTTTTGACCTTATCATCCTTCTTCGACTTCTACACCTTCTTCTTCTTTTGATCCTTCTTATCAGGCTTAGTGGCTGGACTCTACTTTGCATCTATAGCTTCCTCGGCATTCATGATTTTTCGTTCCTTAGCCGTGTGTCCAGTGATGGTTTTAGGAGGATCTTTGTCTAGCGCATAATATAGTTTTTTGGGAAGCGACCCACTCATCAGAGCAGTGATGGTTATTTTCTCCTCGTAATCAATGACTTCTAGTTTACCGTAGTTAAATGAGTAATGTACACCCTAGTAGTTTCCCCTACTTGATGCTTTACACTCAAGAGATGGGATACTCTCTTTACTAGCTTGTCCCTAAAATAGAAGTTACTGATGAACAACTCGACAAGCTAGTTGAAATTGGAAATTTATCATCGGGGCAAGTTATTGTACCGTATTTGGGGTGAACCCATAATGTTGCTTGAAAATGCTCTACATGTCCTCACATCAGGGACAAATTAAATGTCAACTACAACTGGATATTACTCGATGTGTGAAACTGGATCAATTTTACTTTCATAGTTTGGGTGACCACATGGGTTTTAAATTTGGATGGAGTTAGGAAATCAATAATTTCCTGAATGAAGGGAGACCCTTTCAAAGAATTTCATTTGCAATGGATTCTTTGCTTTTTCCATTTGTCTTCGCCGATCTTCCAATTGCTCGATTCATCCTTTCCATGATGGATTGCCTGTGTCATTTTTGAATGAAGCATCTCAGCTATACCAACCATATGTTTATGCTGATCTCCCTTCATAAGAAGTGCACTCAGCATGTACATATCATCGGATGCTTAATCTTGACCTGACAGAGGCTTCACGATGGTCGACAGGATACTGGGTGGTTCTAAATAACTCTCTAGGAAGGTTCCTATTTGCTCGGGGTCCCAAACAATCAAAAGACGAAGCTCTAGTTAATCTTTGCAGGACGTTTGTCCTTTTAGGTGAAAAAGAATATCAATCAAAAAACTCTGTTGATCTTACTGGTGAAATGACTCCTGGGTGATAAGTCTAATCATGATATGATCTAGAATAGCATTTTTCGCTAAGACTAAGAGGTGGAGGCGACATTTTTTTCCTTAGTGAACGAATTGCTTGCTGCCTGGATAGGGATGGAGATCTAGATTATATTGAATTTTCCAATTGTCTCATTATTTCCTACATAACATATTGACCCTTGGTATTACTAGCAAGAATCCCTTTTAGATCGACTGTTGTAGGTGGAGCATATGGAATGGTTGGGTTGCCTTTATTTCTAGAACTAGGCTCTGGATCATTCATTTTTCCTTAACAAGGATATACAAGATTGAGAATGATAATTATACACACGTTCCCACAGATGACACCAATCCGTTGATGTCAAAAAATGGACTAGGTTCAAATTTACAATCACAGATAAAAATATATAATTTTAATAAGATAATTAAATAAAAGACAAAGAGTTTTAAAGTGGTTTGGCTGTGTAAGAAAGCCTACATCTACTATTATTGTATTGTTTTCAGTGATTACATAAATCTAGGTACCCTTGTTAATAACAATATCCTAGAATCCATTTTCTCCCCCATTGATAAAAGGAGTACAATGTATTTATAGTGACCCGTATATCAAGGGTTGGAATGCCTTTATATATTTAAGCATTTACACCCATACATAATGAATGTTACGGTTGGTTGTATGAACCACGTGCAATAAGAATTTTGGTTGTACTTCCCATGTGGTGGCTTTTCATTTATATTGATGGTCTGCATTCTTCACGTAAGGATACACTTGTCCACTTCTTATTGGTCCATGTAGGTGGATAATTTTTGGTATCAACAATTACAAATGAATTATGTGAATACAAAGAAAAAGCGGTGAAAAAAATAATGATTACAAAATAAGTTGAAGAAGTCGCATACTCTTCCTTATCTCTGTCATGTCCTTAAGTGGTAGTCTCAGTCTTTCCATATCCTTATTGAACGACTGTGGCTAACTCTCATTTACATTTCTCCTCATGATCATTGATCTTGGACTCACACTTAATGTGTTAAGGATCATTGAATTGCCAATTATGGATAACATCCTTAGCATTTGGATAATTATTGGTAACTCTTAGCACCATTGCCTCGTATCCATGAATGCAAGACTATTATTATCCCATTAAATAGTATGTTGGAGTTTTAAAATTTTCAATAACCTTTTCGTCATCCTTCTTAAGTATCATGTAAAAACCATAATTGGGGTTTTTAATAATCTTAGTATGTTGTTCCTCCACCTTCTTCCTAGCCTAAACATGGATATGATTTATGTAGGAGGGCTATGCTTTGAGATTAGCAAACTTATCGGCCTCCTCCATGGACTTTTTCTCAACATTGGATAATTGCTTCATATAATATTTGAATGATTCCACAACTTGACCCAAGTATGCCTTAGACACAGACTCTCCCTTCTAAGAAACTTTTAATTTTGTCACTAGCTTATTGATTTTCAGCCTCAAAGGTCGTGACAACTATTTTTTCCTAGTTTCAAAATAAGTCTTTTGGGCCTCCTCAATCACAAACTAGTTGGCACCTACCACTGCCTGAAGTTGTTCGAGTGTTTTTTCATATTTATTCATCTTGGTGAAAAAGGTCTCGAGTTGTTAAAGAACATGAATTTTAGTTGAAGAAATGAAAGGTTAAAATAAAAGTCAACGAACATAAGATATTTACCTTAATCAAAAAGTGGAGTTGGTGATTCTCCAGGTCTTCATCATCAAGATCCTCCATACGTGCAAAGTCTAGAATATGGATGATCTCTATCATATTGGAGAGCGCAACACTCTTTGTGTCCATAGGATTCTCGTTTTAGAGGCCCAAGTTGTGGCCTACTCCATGGAACCCCATGCACGGCCACTTTACTCATAGGAGATTATATTTTTCTTAACTATGATAGATCATGTGATTGTTCTATGTGTGCGTTACCATATATATGCGTGGTACATTATATCCTATAGCTTAATAATGTGGATGGAATAGGGTGATGGTATTATATGATCCTTATGGCATGCATTTATGATACTCTGGGGTATTAACATTATAGGTGGATTATATTTAATTACAAATTTATGTGATTATCTCTAACCGAGGCATAATTACCTAAAGATATATACGTTATTATGTTGTTAGTATGAGGCATACTAGTATGAATATTCAGCGTATGCAAGGATATGGAAATGTTAAGTTAGGAAAGTATGAGGTACAATTATAGTTATACTAATCTTTGTCTTGTTGAGTGAAATATCTTATTGTGGAGCTCACCCACCTTTATTGTCTATGATTTAAAGTACCTGGGGTGCACCTCCATTCTAGGATAAGAATCGAAGTTATTGAGTTCGTAGCAGTTGTATTTTTTTTGTTTTAAGATATAACATTTCTCTTTGTACATGTTTTTTCACTCTATATTATAGTCATATTGAGACGTTTAGGGTTTGTGAGACCCCGTACATTAGGGATTACATTGTTGTAGTAGAGGTTTCATAGTTGGCTTTTATTATTATAGGTGATCCTTCTCCCCCTCCCTCCCTATATATATATATGTGTGTGTGTGTGTGTGTGTGTGTGTGTGTGTGTGTGTGTTATTTTGGTTTATTTCTTTCGTTACATATATGTTTTTAATGATAGTCAATTTGTTTAACAAACATTTTAAAAACATTTAACACTAGTCAACATAAAAATTGGAGATATGAAATGTCATAACAAGCAAAAAGTTCACAATCTTAGTCATTATAGAAAAAAGAATCAAAATAATATTCCTAAGCTATATTGTCAAATAATTAACTTAGTCAATCAAATTTAAAGAGTGACTCTAAAATTGGAAATCAAGAATTGGGAATTGGTGTATCGAGAAATTTGGGGATGCTTTTTGATCTATTAATTAAGCAAAATATGATGTTTTGACTAGAAAAATGGAGTTTGGACAACACCCTTATCCTGCTCATGAAGAAACCTTGCGAAGGGACCATGTTATCTACAACTATATAATTGTCCACGAAGAACATTTTCATAGAAAAGGCTAAGGATTGAGATGAAAGCAAAATAAATCTCATTTGTCTTAAAACTAAAAAGCACAAGCAAAGTATGAACATAACTAAACCTCTTAATAGTTCTTAGGTGGATAACTTGTAAGATATTGGAGCTACTTCCAAAGAATTTTTTTAATCAATGATTAAAAAGCTTATGTCAATTCATTTTTAAGATGAGTTTTTAAATATTATTCATGATCGCATTAGCCAATACATGATAGTTATGTTAGTTGAATTACTAGAGGAAATGAAGATAATGTAAGTTGAATTAGCCAATACAAGAAGGTTGTGTTGGTGTAGATTGACTTAGAAGTCTGTTATGTGTGAAATATTGAAAGTAACCCTCACTTAAAAATCATTTTGGCACAAATATGGGCCCATTTGTTATGGAGAACCCGATCCCTTCACTCGTCGCGAGCTCCCAAGATGATATCACTCAACTCTCATTGAATTTGTGCCCAGCATACCTCCTTATTTAATATAGAGACGAGTTTCACATAAGAAAAGTCTTAAATTCATTGGGAGTACATTTTAGCAGAAAATTAGGGTGATAACAATCTGTAGTCCATCTTCGTAGTGATTGTTTAAATTTTTTGACAAAGTGTTCCAATAAATTAGCTAAGGTGTTTCTTCATATTATTCCAGCTAATAAAATAATTTTTTTAAAAGAAAGGCATTTTGAAAACAATATTCATATGACCTATGAAGTGACGAGGACAATTTTTTTTTGTGTCTGTCGAGGGTGGGGGATATGGCTATCAAGATTGATATGACTAAAGAATAGCAAATATTCTCCTAGTTCTCCTTGAGCAAAGTGATGCGAAAATTGGGGTTCAATGAAACATGGACATATATAGTTTGGAGATCAATATCATATTACTTCATCTTAGTGTTGGTTAATGCTCCTCCATATGTATTTTTCAAGTCCACTATATGAGTATGATTGTGATAAGGGGATCCTTTATCATGGTTTCTTCATTAGTAATACAACTGGGGTGCTAAGTAGAAATCTAAATGACTTGGGAGATAATCATTATTTTAATGGGTTTAAAACTCCTATCGTTGTCTACTTATAACTTATTATCATATTCTAATAATATTATATTTTTTGAATCAGGTACTACCTCTTCTATAAGGTTTGTTACAAGGATTCTTCAAAATTATGAAAACAACTTTAAAAAAAAGTGAACAAGACTGAAAGTGTAATTGTTATGTCAATAAGGGCCACTATATGGCCTTGAATTATTGTTTTTCCATTTTTACTATTAAAGTGGATAACTCTGTAATGACATGTAATTTTATATAAAATAAATCTATAAAAATGAGTAATAATTTAGGACGAACGAAAAAATAAAACAAGTTTATCAATTGGAAGGAGGTAGTAACACTTTTTCTACATAACATCCCATTACAGTTGCTTCATTATTAAATATTACATGTTACATATACTCATTTTAGATATATATGAAGCACCCTATATCTTTGACTTATTTGAGTCTGCATTATATAAAAGCTTATGTTGTCTGGAAATAGTGACCAAATTATGTCCATCCCTAGTTGAACCAAAAAGTCTCAGAACTCTCTCATCATCTTTGATATTCCTCTAGAAGTCCTTGATTGTATTTCACATACACCACACACTAGGGCTACATACATGTTGTATTTCATTCTCTGTATGACCTTGTGTGAGTTAAATTCCCTAATATTATTTTTAAATATTTTTGGGATTTAATAAATATTTTCTAAGAATTTAAAATAATTTTTGGAAATTCAAATTTGGAAATTAATAAATCTTTGTGGTTGATTTGCAAATATTTCTTTTACCATATAATTGTCTTGGGTAGAATCCAAAAGCGCCAAAAACATATGTGGGTGAAACTTGGATTTTTTTAGAAATAAAAAACATGCATTTTAGACTTAATCTTGGGCCTACATGTGTTGCTCTGGCAACGATTCAATTTGTGTTTCTTCTTATAGGAGGGTAGTGAGACTGGGGTCTATCAATAACTTGAAAGGGTGAGGCGTGACCCACTCCAATGGACGCTGCCTGCAAGGTCGTCAAAGTCTCCTGGTGCAACTTCTGAAGAAAACTTCTCCTTCTGGTAACAATGGAACTCAAGCTTCAACTCACTCCCTGCAAGAGGATGAACTTTCACAACAAGAATAGCAATTTTCTCAAGGGAAACACCTGAGAGTGATGGCTGTCAGTGGGGAGTGAAGGAACAAGGCACTCAGCACTATGAGATTGAGCAGGGAGAGAAAACTTAGATAGGTCTGGTGATATTTTAGCAGAGTAACAGTGCAATTTTTTCTATATGTCTTTTGACCTTGCCCAGAGGTCTATTTATACATGGGCGTTAGGGGTGAGCTGGCGATTTTGGGAGCCAAAATTGAGAGAGTTGGGGGGAACAATGTGTGAAGTGTACCATTTGTCCCTACTTGTAGGCAGCCTGCCCGTCCCCTCTGCAGGTGCCACCTGGCGCCGACCAAAACTCAAAAAGCACATATGTACCCTAATGGAGACAAAATAGCAAATTTTGGTAGTTATTTTTTGAAACGGTAACTTGTGGTGCAATTTTGCAAATTTGGAGAAAGGAGACCTTAAGGCCTCATCTCCTCTAAAAGTGTTATTTTTCTTGAGAGGGACCTCGAGGACCCCCTCTTCTGGGAAAGTCATTTTCTTGTAAAGAGTTTACTTCTTGTGAGTAGCCAGCCCTTTGGGTGCTCACTTCACTTGTGGCCAAGTGTGCAGTGTGTGTGGTCTCGAGTGACTTCTGGGTCTTCCTACTAGTATTCTCTCAATCCTATAGTGCTAAGTGGTTGAGCTTGCTCAACATACCTTGTCCCTCAGCCGCCAAGCCAAAACTCCCAGGAGGTCCCAATGCACCTGTTCGAGCCCTGCTTGCTCGACTAGGCTACCTGTACAAGAAAATAAAGTGTTAGTGCTGTTGTTCACTTAGAGACTGCTGTTTCATGATGAAAACCCCTGTAGCAGCACTTCTCGAATAACATTTCTGCAGTGACCCTTGCAGTGGCACTGACTCTTGCGGTGACGCCGACTCTCTCAACTGTTATTATTGCAGTGGCCCTTGAAGCGGCGCTGGCAATTGAAACGGCGCAGACCTTTGTGGCGGCGCGGACCCTTGCATCGGCGCTGGTATTTGAAGTGGCGCCGACAGTTGCAGTGGCATCGACACGTGAAGCGGTTCCGACGCTTGTAGCGGCGTCGAAACTTGAAGTGGCGTTGACGTTTGAAGCAGCGCTGATACTTGAGGTAGCGCTGACGCTTGAAAAGGCCTCATCTCCTCTAATTGGCGCTGTCATGTGAGGCGGCGCCGACCCTCATCGTGGTGCCGACGTTCGAAGTGGCGTCGACGCTCGAAGCCGCGCCGACGCTCGAAGTAGCGTTGATACTTGAATTGGCGCTGACATGTGAGGCGGCGCTGACCTTTGTCCTGGCGCCGACGCTCAAAGTGGCGCTGATGTTTGAATCGGCGCTGACATGTGTGGCGACGCCGACCCTCGTCGTGGTACCGACGCTCGAAGTGGCGCCTACGCTTGACGTGGCACCGATGCTCAAAGTAGCGCTGATACTTGCGTCGGTGCTGGCATGTGAGGCGGCGCCGACCTTTGTCGTGGCATCGACGCTCGAAGTGGCGCTGAATATTGAATTGGCACTGACATGTGAGGTGGCGCCGACCTTTGTCGTGGCGCCGATGCTCGAAGTGGCGCCTACGCTCGAAGTGGCGCCAACGCTCAAAGTAGCGCTGATACTTGCGTCGGTGCTGGCATGTGAGGCGGCGCCGACCTTTGTCGTGGCGCCGACGCTCGGAGTGGCGCCGAACTTTGAATTGGTGCTAACATGTGGGGCGGCACCGACCTTTGTCGTGGCGCCGACGCTCGAAGTGGCGCCGACGCTCGAAGTGGCCCTGAACCTTGAATTGGCGCTGACATGTGAGGCGGCCCCGACCTTTGTCGTGGGGCTGACGCTCGAAGTGGCGTCGACGCTCGAAGTGGCATTGATGCTTGAATCGGCGCTGACATGTGAGACGGCTCCAACCCTTGTCGCGGCGCCGACGCTCGAAGTGGCGCCGACGCTCGAAGTGGTGCTGGTGCTTGAATCGGCGCTGACATGTGAGGCGGTGCCGACCTTTGTCATGGCGCCGACGCTCGAAGTGTCACCGACGCTCGAAGTGGCGCTGAACCTTGAATTGGCGCTGACATGTGAGGTGGCGCAGACCTTTGTCGTGGCGCCGACGCTGGAAGTGGCGCCGACGCTCGAAGTGGCGTTGATGCTTGAATCGGCGCTGACAAGTGAGACGGCGCCGAACCTTGTCACGGCGTCGACGCTCGAAGTGGCGCTGATACTTCGCAATGGCTTTTGGGCTTCTTGGTAACCCTCGCGGGTACCTCTCGGGTGTCATTGATAAGAGAGTATTTTTTATTTCGTTTGCTTTTTTCTGTTGATAACACCCTTCTACATTAGCCCCTCGTGCAAAGATTTTTTGGTTGGGTAGACTAAAAACACTTTGTACGCTACAAGTCTGGTTTCAACAATCATATATATATATATATATGTATATATATATATATATATATATATATATATATATATATATATATATATATTTTCTGAGGGACCCTTGGATCATTAACTGCGATGTCCCTTTATCCGAGGTTTTTAATTTTTTGAGAATCCACGCGTCAGTGTGGGAACTGTCATCTCATCATTTAGGAAAAAAAGGTCATCAACTTTTTGCCTTCCTGCACGTTTTCCCATTTTGGTGCAAAAAACATAAACTCCTTTTCTTGGGCTCCTTCATCTTCTTAAAAAAAACATAAGATACTTTTGGGTTTTTAGTGAGAGAGAGTGAGAAAGGGACTTTAAAACACCATAGCCACCCATCTCCTCATTTTTGCTCTAACCTTCCCAACTATCATACCCTCTCATCCATGGATTCCAAACCAATGAATGTCTCTCCAAATGTAAGAAACTCTAAAAACCCCAATATTCTAAGCTCTATATCTTCTTCATCAATCGTTTCCAACGATTCTATGGCCGAAACACTAATCGTCGACGATCCCTCGTTCCGTTCGACCAGCGGCGTCGGTGTTTCGTCCTCTATACCCACCTTCTCAGATTTTGCGTCGAGAGCCCTCGAGGGTTCCTCGCCCTCCGCATCATCATACGCGACCTTCTGTTTGGGTTCCTCCGCGACGAGGGGTGTCTCGTCCGAGGCTTTACTGCTGGCGGGGAATATATCGACTGTAGATGGTATGCGTGAGGGACACGATGTCTCGACCAAAGCTGTGCTGCCGGCGGGGGGTATCTCGACCATTCGGGTTCTGCGTGAGGGACACGGTGTCTCGACCGATCTGGGCGCGAGTTTAAGTTTCTTGGTTGGGACGGCTGCCTGCGAGGGTTCTTCTTCAGTAGGTCCCCCATCCGAGGGTCTCTCGCCCCATTCAAGACCTCATGGTGCTGATTTTTTTTGGCGAGAGATCTCCTCGCCTCCTATATCTGTGTATGGGGGCCTCTCGCCCATGACGAGTTTTGTTAGAAATCCTCCGCGTGAGGGGGTCGCGATGAAGCTTTCCGATGCGTCCTCTACAGGTGTCTTAACGCGCCGTAGCGCTGGCAGCGATTCCTCGCGCGCTGGCGCGAATATGGGGAATACTTCCTTGTGTCCCGTATCCGAGGGTCTCTCGCTCAATACGTCATTGGCGTCTGGGGGCGTCTCGACCTTGGGTGCCTCGGCGCCCACGATCTTTTCTGAAATTTATCCAATTGGTGTGGATAAGGGTATCTCGGATTTTTCTGGCGCCGTCAGTGGTTCCTCGCGCGTTGAGCTAGGCGCGGGGGAGTTCTTTGTCTGTTGAAGATGAGTTTGGAGGAAGGGGGTCTCGACAGGTATTAGTGCTGACGCTCGCATTTCGCCCTCGGGTGTCTCGATGCCTTTGACTGTTTCTGAAATGGGTATTTCAGCTTATGGCAGCATGGTGACCTCTCGTCAGCAGTCGGGAGCCTCGAGGCCTGGTCTCGCGTCCATGGGTCTCTCATTCGTGGAAGGGGGTGTCTCGACATTTTGTCACCTTGGGGGTTCCGTGACCCAGGGTGTCTCGATGACTATTGGTGTTACGGAGAGCATGCTAGTGACCAGGGGATCTTCACATGATTTTGCTGGGGTTTCTGCCTCTACTTCTTTTTTTTGCGACAGGGGACCTCGAGGGTCCCTCGCTCGGAGTCCCAACTAGGGTGAGTTCTTTTCTTGAGCCAATGGCTCTGGGTGGTTCATCAGCTAAGCCAAGCTCTTCTCAGGCATGGAAGGACTATATGCACATTCGCCAAGGGCGAGACTTTGGTATTTATCGTCGTGCTCCTTTTTTCGATCCTGCTGACAGTTTCATGATTTCACTTTCCGATTTTGGGGAAAAAATTTCGGGTGCTGTTCTCGAACGTTCTCATGCGGGGTTAACTGAGTCTGCTGATCTTCCTACTATTTCTTCGGATTCCATTCTCCGAGTACGAGTTGACCGTGGTGACTTTCCTTATTCCAACATTGAAGTTAAAAACCCCGGTGGACCTACAGAGGAGTGGGCCAGTTGGGTCGATTATGTTCTGAGCGTTCCTGATTATGTGGCTATTCTTAGGGAGGTGGGACTCTTCACCGCCGTCAGCATCCTGAAGTCCTGCACCATATTTAAACATGGTTCTTCACTCAATCTCTTATTGTCTCGGTGGAGTATTGAGTCTCACACCTTTGTCACGGGCTGGGGGGAACTTACCGTTCCCCTAGAAGATATATGTGAGTTGTACGCCCTTCCTTTCTTTGGGCAGCAGGTCTTTTCCGATGACTGCGAGGACTCCCTAGAGCAGGAACTGGCGGGGGAGTTGCAGTCGGCTCTCGGAGAGTGCTCGAGGTATGTGGCCATAAATATAACTAGTCATTCCAAGCATTCATTTGCCAAATGTCAAAGATATTGGTTCAGAGACTTTGAGTTGTTGCAAAAGGGGGAGACTTCTCGTGCAGCCCCCAGATCCCAGGATGGTCCTAAGCTTCACTCTCCTGCACATTTAGCTGCTTTCATCGTTACGTTCCTGACTCGGCTCCTTCTACCAGGTAAGCCCGAAGATTGTCCTCGTGAACTTCTTTTTAGATTGGCTGTACGATTGTCTCGCGGTAAATCGGTGCCCATGGCTGCCCTGACCTTGGGTTCTCTTTATACCTGGATAGACCGAGCACACATAGACGTAGAGAGGTCCTGCGGTCGGTATGATGTTGCTAATCATGTCAACGTCCCTCTCTTGATGGCCTTTTTGTTTGAGCATTTCCCCCACTTTACTTCAGGGGCTCACGCTTGTCATAGCGACGCTGCGAGACTTCTTCTGTGGCATAAGAAAACTCCCAAGCAATTTCTGGGAATGTTGATTGATGATATCAAGGAGTTTCAGTTTCGGCCTTACACCAGGCGCCCTGGTGGTACTTTCAGCTGGCTTTCTTTCCCCGGCGACGGCGGGACCTTCTATTGTCCTTCAGCAGTGGGGTCGATTTCCACTTGTCCTCATATTAATGTGGTGACGATGCTCTTACCGTGTCACCTTCCTTCTTGGACCGAGTTAGGTCCGCGTGCGGAATCTTATCATTCCGAGAGGGCAAGACGACAGTTTGGCTATGATCAGGGCGTTCACACTCCTCCTCTTCCTACCTACAGCAGTCATTCTGAGGCATTCTCAGAGGCGTGTGATAGCTTTACTCTTCAGGGATTATTCTGCAGAGTCAGTGGTTTGGGTGGTCTCTATGTGCCTCCCTGCGATTATCATCCTTGATTCACTTCGTCTTGGTTCCTTCTTTGGCAGCAGCAGATTCGTCTTATTCAAGAATGTGTAGTTGGCCCTCCTCATGAGACTAACCCCATTAAATATACCAGAGCTCAGTTTTTGGTCAGGCGGACTCAGAAAGATCCTTGGTTTCTCAGCACCACCTCTACGCCACCCTTGGAGCAGGCCGTCCCTATTTTTGTGAAACCTCTCATTGACGAGTCACTTCCGCCTCCGTCGACTGAGCTTCCCCCTGTGAAGTCTAAAAGTCAACCAAAAAGCAAAGGGAAGGCGGGCACCTCTACTACCAGCAAAAGGAAACACCCTGACGCCGATGTTTCCAATTTTGTTCCTGCTACTACTGCTTCTCCTCCTTCTTCTCCTGTGAGGACTCGGGCTGCGAAGAAAAAGAAAGGAGATGGCGTTGGCCTAGCTTCTTCCTCTACGGTGGATCAAGAGTCCAATACTGGCAACTTTGGTGCAGGGGGAACTTACCAAGTAGTGAAAGGTAAAGGTTACTCCTCACCGAGCCTTACTTCCCAGGAGACGCGGGTCGCGTCTATTCCTATTGCAGAAGGTACTATATCACAACATCCTTTACTTAGTGGAATCAATTCTCACGGAGTTCCTTTATCTCCCTCCCCTTCATTGGAAGAGGAACTAGTTGATTATGGAAACACCCCTTCCTATGACGACCATAGTTCTTCTTCGGGTGATATGGGCAGCCTGGGTTTCCATAGCGAAAGCACTACTGACACTTATGCTTTGTTATCAGTCTCCAGAGAGTCTTCTAGCGATGATGAAGCCTCCCGTTCTCCTAGGGGGGTCAGCCCCACCCATCTTCCTTATAGCCAAACTACACGCCCTGTTACTGTAAGCGTTCTCCCTTTACTTGTCTATATTTTTTTTGCATATGATTTTCTTTCTTCCCCTCATTATATATATATGTATTTTTTCATTCAAAGCATTCTGTTATATTTGTGCAGGCCATTTCCGTAGAGGCAAGTAGTTCTCCTCTTCCCCCACTACGACCGATGCCCTTTCAGCGGGAGAGGAACTCCATGCTCATTTCCTCCCGAGGCCTGTTTAGAGAGGTTTGCTGTCTCCTTAATTCATTTAACATCTGTTGTAATTTATTCGTCTTCTAATTGCCTTTTGGTTGCGTACACTGTCATTTCCTCGCAGCTTTCGTCCGTGCACTTTACTGTCACCAGGACCACCCCTGTGGCTTCCCCTTCTCCTCAGGTATGCTTTGCTTTTATTTACCCATTTATCATGTGTAGAGAGTTGTGTCTTCGGGCGTTGACACACCATCTTCTTTTGTCTCGACGGTGGGCACTTCTGCAGTTGAGCCCCTGGGCTCCTCTTCATCTGAGGTACGTATATATTTTTTTTTACTTTTGAATATTTGTTTCCTCTTAACAGGAGTCCTAATGGCTCTTGGACTTTCTTCTCAGGGAGGGGTTTCTCCCTTAGCTGGCGTTATCGCCCCGAGTTTATCCTCTTCGAGGAGAGTTTCTCTCCCTAGGGCCCGCGTATCTATGGACGGTAGACCTTTGGTCCAGGCGATTTCTCTTGGCCCAATATTTACCGTGGCCTCGACTAGTGAGCCCACACTTCAAGTCAGTCCTTTCTGTTGAAGCAATGGGATCTCCTTTACCTCGAACATGCGCTAAACAACGTATTTTCATTCTTTGCAGGCTATCAGTACAACCCCTACTGCGCCGACAATCTTTTTTCGCGCTTCTCCCTTGGATGGCGTTCAGGTATTCTTTTATTTTCTTAGTTCTATTTTCTTATCTGTCCAGCCTGTACTTATCGTAGCCCTCTTTTACTTTGTCGCAGTTATCCCTTGGCGCTGTTTCGAGTGCAGCTCCTGCCACTGTCGTTTCAGCAGCCCCTCTACATGGGCTGGTTTGTCCTGTTGTTGCGCCTCTTCAGGTAGCTATCTCTACGGTGCCCTTTTGAGGAGCTTTCCTCACCCTCTTTTTAATTGAGGTATTTATCGTTCATGGAATAACTGATTTGTTACCTGTCGCCCTTTTTTCTTGTCACTCGCAGCCTCACCTACCTCTCGCGGCCTTTGTCACTGAGATTGTTCTTTCGGAGGTGTCTGAGGTTGAGTTAGCTTCTTCGGAAGCATTGGTCGCCGAGGCAACCCCTTCTGGAGCATCGATCAGTGTTGTTGCCCCTACGGGAGCCCCTGCTCCTCCTTCTATGACCATTACGGAGGGTGTTGTTCAGGTGCCGTGTATAAGAGTATCTACTTTCCTCCTTCTTGCGTATACTGTGCAAGCATTCTCATTTCACCCTTGTCTCATTGTTTCCAGGTGCATGAGAGTACTCCGATGACTATGGAGTCTGGCAGTGGGGCCGCTGCGAGAGAGGTATTAGACTGGCATACCTCCTCCTTTTACTATTCCCCTATTTTCTTCTTGCATATATTGTGCAAGCATTCTCATTTTACCCTTGTCTCATTGTTTCCAGGTGCATGAGAGTACTCCGATGACTATG
Organism: Sambucus nigra; assembly: GCA_949130495.1. Classification (NCBI taxonomy): domain Eukaryota; kingdom Viridiplantae; phylum Streptophyta; class Magnoliopsida; order Dipsacales; family Adoxaceae; genus Sambucus; species Sambucus nigra. The sequence continues at coordinate 492,124,989 of OX422209.1, read as the reverse complement.
GAGTCTGGCAGTGGGGCCGCTGCGAGAGAGTTATTAGACTGGCATACCTCCTCCTTTTACTATTCCCCTATTTTCTTCTTGCATATACTGTGCAAGCATTCTCATTTTACCCTTGTCTCATTGTTTCCATGTGCATGAGAGTACTCCGATGACTGTGGAGTCTGGCAGTGGGGTAGCTGTGAGAGAGGTATTAGACTGGCATACCCCCTCTTTTTACTATTCCCCTTTTTTCTTCTTGCGTATACTGTGCAAGCATTCCCATTTCACCCTTGTGTCATTGTTTCCAGGTGCATAAGAGTACTCCGGTGACTGTGGAGTCTGGCAGTGGGGCAACTGCGAGAGAGGTATTAGACTGGCATACCCCCCTTTTTTTTACTATTCCCCTACTTTCTTCTTGCGTATACTATGCAAGCATTCTCATTTTACCCTTGTCTCATTGTTTCTAGGTGTATGAGGATACTCCGATAACCGTGGAGACTGGTAGTGGGGCAACTGTGGAAGGAGATCACAGTTCTGAGTTCACTTCTTTAGTCGGTGATGCTGATTCTGGTGGGGAGTCTTCTTTTCTTCCTTCTGAGGCGGGGTCTCGCCACTCCGAGGGCGATGATGAAGCAGAGGACGCTGCGACTATTTCTAGTAGGCTATGGCGTGAGGAGTTGCCAAGCCGCTTCAGGGTACATAAGCGTCAGCTCTTGGATCTCATCTTGGAGCACCATCCCGAGACGTTCACTTCTCAGAGTATACTCCAGGTTGACAGTCTTACGGCCTTCAACCTGAGGGCTCTTGCCAGCCATGTTCATGAGTTCTTGGCTACCTCCCCTGCTAAGCTGACTAGCTATTCTATCTTGCTATTCTTGGATGCTCTCCGCGACTTATAGCAGTTCTATCATTTTCATTTGGATTGGCTTGACGCAGGGGTTCGCCCCTTTTTGAGTGTTCCTCTACGAACGATAGTGAGGTTTCACACTTCCCGACAGTCCAGGGTTGAGCAACGACACGCTGAGGCTATGAGGATCCGGAATCAGATCGCCCTACTGTAGGTGAAGCTTGCCAGACTCGAGTCTGGCGATGAGGAGGATGATGCTAAATTCGTCAGGTTGGAGGAAGAGTTTCTACGGGAGGCTGGTCCGTCATATGCTTGCGCCATTGCGCGCGATGATTTATTTTTTGTGGTTTCTAGACAATAGGCTACCTTTTGCTTTGTAGTGCTCAGAATTCTATGTGTACATCACTTATCATTCCTGTATGAGACACTTTGTTTCTTCTTCACTTTCTTTTTCTTTTGTTCACCCTTTATGCTGTGGGTGTTTGTTTTACATGACTTGCTCTAATTTCTGTGGGCCTTTAGTCTACTGGTGGCTACCCCATATACTACGGGGTATTTGCATTGATATGAAAAGTTATGTATTATCATATTGTACACATTTTTTTGAAAATGCACCTCTTGTAGTTGTGAGGTGTTGGCATGTGACTTTCTTGGGTTGCCCCTCCTGTCTGTGGGGGTATTCCTACATATTACTGCTTATAGTCGTAGAGGCTGGGTTGGAGAGGAGGGTGACCCCCGCGCCTTTCCGGAAGCCTGATTTTATTATAAAACTGTATTAATTTATGTCTGGGGGACTTTGCTCAGTATACTTTCTCTTAGGATGGACTTACCTCCCAAGTGTAGTGAGCAAAGTTCCCGATCTTTTTTTTTACTCTCTTCTAACTTAATAGGGAGCGTATATGTATGTATAAATGAGCAAGCAAAGTAAATGTCAAAATGATCAAAAGTGTTGCTATTTCATTTCTTTTACCTTTGTTTGCTCTTTACAGTGTAGTATTGCTTCAAAAAAAAAATTACAAAAAAACTTTTCTGGTATAGAAGCAATCCTTGACATCCATTACAGACATGCAAAACACAAGCAAAACTTGTTAGTTGTTACTAAGCATAGTACCGCTTCATCCACTTGCAGTTGATGGACTAGAGGCAATCACCCTCTGGTTCTGATATCTGGCAGTAGCCCGACTTCCCCACTCCTCTGAAAATAAAAGGGCCTTCCCAGTTAGGTTTGAATTTTGACGCCGACATGCTACGGAGATGGTTAGTTGATGCTCGCAGGACTAGATCTCCCACCTGGAATTCCCTAGGCTTAACCAAATTTTTGTAGGCCCTGGACAGTTGCTGAGTGCAGACTTTGAAATTCTCTCTCGCCTTGTCTCTGTGCTCATCCAGCGCCTCCAGTTGCACATGCCTTGGGTCTGGGATGAGCCCATTGCTAAGAGAAATTATGGCTGAAGGTACCGCCAGTTCCACTGGTAGGACAACTTCGGTCCCATATACTAGAGAGAAGGGAGTGAACCTCGTTGGCTTTCTTTTTGAAGTACGGTAGGCCCATAACACCATAGGCAACTTCTCATCCCATGCTCCCGGCATGTCTTCTAGTATTTTCTTCAAAATATTTATCAGGGTCTTATTAGTAGCTTCTTCTTGGCCATTGCCCTTGGGGTAGGATATGGTTGAGCTATTATGCACAATCTTATACTTGTCCGTGAGGAGGGCCATCTCTTTGCATACAAATTGCTTCCCATTATCCGTTAGGATCACTTTGGGTATATCAAACCTACATATGATATACTCCTTTATAAACTCAGTTACCACTTGGGCAGTGACTGTCTTTAAAGGAATGGCCTCCGCCCATTTGATATACAATTCTGTAGCCACAATGATAAAAGCCTTACCGTGAGATGCTGGGGCGATCTTACCCACCAGGTCGAACGCCCATGTGTGGAAGGGATAGGGGGTTGCCAAGCTTTGTAGGCTGACGGAGGGAGCGTGCACCATGTTTCCATGCACCTGGCATGCTCTACACTTTTTCAGATATCCAATTGAGTTGGCCTCCATGGTCGGCCAGTAGTATCCCAGCGTCATCAGTTGATCATACAGCTTGGCGCCTCCCATGTGGGAGGGATCATGAGCCTCTTTCAGCACCCTTTCCACTTCCTCTTTGGCTACGCACCTTAGCGCCTTCTTATTGTACCCTTTCCTATATAGCTCTCCTTTGACCAAGTAGAAACGTGTTATCCTTTTTCTAAGGTAAATTTCATCCGCTCTCTCGGCGGGCAGCTCCCCATCTTTTAGATATGCTAGGTACGGCTGTCTCCAATCTTCGAAGGCTTCAACGAAGTTAGCCTCCGTCGGCTGGTCAAAATTAGCTTGGCACTTTAAACAACTTTGTTGCAAGCGGGTCGCTTCTACGCTCATGGCGGGCTAAAAATACCCGCTTCGCTGCAGTCATCTGTATAGGGGAATATCCGTATCTCCACAGTGCTTCTGGTGCATTTCTATTAACCTCTCTTTGTCTTCTTGCTCCCCTACGCACCTTGCCAGAAACCCTCCGAGACTCTTGAAATATAGAGTTCCCTGCAACACATGATAGTTGGCTAACTCCAATATTTTCATTGTCCCTTCCCTGGTTTCAAGTTGCTTCTCCACCAGACGCCTCCAATCTTCCGGCTCGTCACTTGGGAATAAGGACTTTACGGTAGTAGGCACCGTTCTCCGCCTCACTGTGATGGTTGCTTCTGACTCCTCCATGTCCAACTTTTGTGCTATGGTGGCGAGCGCGTTAGGGTGCCTGTTCATCGTTCGCGCCTGCCTCTCCACATTTACTTCCAAGAACTGTCCCAGCAGTCGTTGGATGATGTGTCTGTACGGTGCTAAGTTGGCATGTTTAAGGGAAAACTCTCCATTGACCTCCCTTACTACCAGATTGGAGTCTCCTCGTATACACAGTACCCTGATCCCTCTTCAGAGTGCTTCCAACATCCCTAGAATGAGGGCTTCGTACTCAGCTTCATTATTTGAGCATTTAAAATCTAACTTGAAAGAGAGGGTAATCTTCTCCTTCCCATCTGACAGTATGACGCCGGCCCCACCTGTTCCTTGGGCACTAGAACCATCAAACTCCATAAACCACTTCTTCACCTCCTCCGCCATGCACGCTTGGAAACTTTCTCCGAGTAGCTCTTCATTAGGTGGTTCAAAAACCCCACTCGGGAAGTGGGCCAGCAGATCCGCTATCGCCTAGCTCTTAATGGCTTTAGGCACTACGCATTTTAGATCATATTCTGACAAGATCAAAAACCACCTTGCTGCTCGTCCCACGAGTATAGTCCGCGCGAGGAGGTACTTGATGGGATCACACTTGGTGACTATGTGAACGGTGAAGGCTAGAAGGTAGTGTCTCAACTTCTGGGCTACAAATACCAGCGCCAGGCAGTGCCTCTCAACGCTGGTGTATCTCAATTCTGTTTCGGATATTACTCTTGACAGGTAGTAGACCTACTTTTCCATTCCTTCCTTCTCTTGCGCCAAGAGGGCCCCTATCGACCTCTCTGTGGAAGTGAGGTAGAGCAGCAGCGGCGCTCCGGCTTCGGGGGGAATCATCGTGGACGGAGAGGCTAGGATTTCTTTAATCTTCTTGAACGCACTCTCTTGCCTCTCTCTCCAAACCCACTTAGCTTTGTCTTTTAGTAGAGGTGTGAACGGATGAGTTACTTCTGCCAACGCAGCTATGAACCTCCTTAGGTAGGACACCTTTCCCAGGAAGCTCTTAAGTTGTCTCTAACTCTTGGGCGGTGGCATCATCACAATGGCTTTCATCTTCTCTGCATCCACTTGCACTCCTTGTCTATTTACCACAAAACCTAAGAATTTCCCTGTAGTAACCCCAAAGGCACACTTTGAGGGGTTCATTCTCATCTTATACCGACGACACCTCTCGAATACTCTCCTGAGATCCTGAATGTGCTTGTTTTCTTTCCTAGACTTCACCACCAAATCATCCACATATAATTCTAGTATATCATGAAATAAGTCATGAAAAATTGCCATCATGGTCCACTGGTATATGGCTCCAGCCTTCTTCAATCTGAAGGGCATGACTGTATAGTGAAAGTTCCCTAACGGTGTGCGGAAGGCAGTCTTCTCTGCGTCGGCGGGGTCCATCTTAATCTGGTTATATCCAACATACCCGTCCATGAAGCTATACATCTCATGTCCCGCGGTGGAATCCACTAAGTTGTCTATGCTGGGTAGTGGGAATTCATCCTTAGGACACGCCCTGTTCAAGTCGCGAAAGTCTACAGAGATTCTGATTTGGGTCTTGTCTTTCTTTGCCACTGGCACTATGTTGGACAGCGATATGGGGTGCTGAATAGGCTTGATGAACCCTGCCGCTAACAACTTCTCCACCTCAGCCTTTATTTTTAAATCAAGGTCTGCTTTATATGTGCGTGTGGCTTGCCTTACCGGAAGGGCATTGGGGAGGATGTTCAATCTATAAGAGCTCACTTCTGCGTTTATTCCTGGCATCTCCGTGTACTTCCAAGCAAATACATCAGTGAACTCCTTAAGTTGCTCAACGATCTCTTCCTTCTGCTTAGGTTCCAGACACTTGGAAATTAGAATGGGTCTATTCTCGCCCTCTTCTAACCCCAACTTGAGTTCCTCTAATTCCTGCAACTGCTCCTTGGGCCCGTCTTGCATGCACTCTGGCGCCTCTTCTAGTTCTTCGACATGCTCAACAATATGGGATTCATCAACAATAAAACACTCGGGCGCCGGGTCGATGCTCTTGTCCCAGAACATCGCCCACGCAGAACGTTATAAACGGTAGATGACTTTTCCATTGGACAAAACCACTTTCTTGCAAGTTCGAGGAGGTCTAGCTACCTCCTCTACCTTCCTCTTGCCTTTTTCCATGTGGGGGATTATCCTCTCCCCTAGACGGTCATGAACGGATTTTTTCTGCGGGACCCTTCCCTCAGCTACCTTGCTTCCTGCTAGCTTTCTTGTAGAGACCTTTCTTTCCTCGTCCAACTCGGTGTAAAAGGTAGCATCTACCAGGTGGGCCTCCTCAACGGCGAAGGGTCTCTGCGTGGCCTTGATCACTATCTCTGTACCTCTAATATTTGCCTTCGCGCACTGATGGTAGGTGGAAGGCACTAAGCCATGAGTGTGCATCCATACCCTTCCAATGAGTAATTGGTAGCTAGTGTCAGCGTTAATAACATGAAATTTGATGTGGGAGGTGAAATTTCCCAACTTAATTCCCACATTCACGTATCCAATTGATTGCATTCCAGCGTTGTCGAATCCAAAAATTACTAGCGGTACCGGAACCACCTTCTCCTGGTCAATTCCCATTTCATATAATGTACTGATGGGCATGATGTTAATGGATGCTCCTCCATCCATCAACGCCCTAGGAAATGAAACTCCATTAATTATGGCTGTGACGTACAACGGGCGGTTGTGGAAGTAGGGCACTACCCTATCCGCTTCTGAAAAACACCACTTCAGAGGTATATTTCTTGATCATCCTTCCGATTGGCCCCTGCCAATTTAGCGAAGGGTCTCCCTGCTGCTGCACCGCCTCCAAGACTTTCCTCGTGATGGGCACCCTCGTGTAGTACTTCACCCCTATCTGGTCGAAAAACCACTTGAATTTGGGGCTCCTCGCTATGTCTTCACATTCAGAATCTAAGTCTACCCCGTACGTCTGGGCACTGCAAACATACTCCGCTTCAGAGGTCCCTCCCTCGTCTAGAGCGAGGATGACGTCTACCTCACCTTCTGAGAGAGTGACTTCCTCAACTTCCACACTCCCACTTTCATGCTCCAGAGTGAAGAACCACTCCTCTTGCTTTCTTTCCAGCTGAAGTCTGCTCAGTGACAGATTTTCTAACGCCTCGCATAACTGCTCGCCACTCTCCCGCTTCACAAGACTTCTCGTAGCTTCTTCGTCGTAGGCAACTACCATGTTGGCGGTTCCAAAGTGATGCGTAGGATGTGGGTTCTCGTTAACGTCCACAGGGGGTATCTGCAAGGTACCGCTAGCCATCTGCTCACCAATGATCCTTCTCAAGTAGTAACAATCCTTGGTAGAGTGCTGCACTCGTTGGTGCAATTCGCAGTACTTCGGATTGGCCTTGTCAGCTGCAGTGGGGGTCTCTCCTTTTAGGTGGGGAGGTCCTGCTACGCCCTCTCGCACCAAGGTGCGGTAATAATCCATGGCCTCCGCTACGCTGCACGGTAGTGGCGGAGTGGCATCTTCCCCGAATTTTCTCTTATTGCCGGGATTGTCGGTCTTGGCCCCAGAGCCTCCCTTTTTCCCTTTGTTACTCCCGTCCACATAGTTAACCGCTTGCCTCCTCGCAACTTGAAACCTGCCGGGAGTCAGTGGAACTTGTGTCCTCCATCCCGGGGCTCTCGGTTTGATTATCATAGCTATGTTGCTGGCGGCCCTGGTGAATTGTCTGAAAGTTCCATCTCTAGTTTCATTGATTTAATGTAGCTTGTACTCTTCCAGGAGTCCTTCAACACATATTTGTAGCAACCTGGCCTCCTCCACGTCCTCGTGAACATCTAAGGCCCTCTCGCGAAATCGCTTGATGTAGTGCATCAATTCCTCTCCAGGCTTTTGGACCTCTTGCGCCAGGTACCTCAGTGTAAATTCATCCTCCGCTACGAAAAACTTCTGAAGGAACTGCCTGTGCATCTCTTCCCAAGTAGGGACGCTGTTAGGCGCCAAGTGGGAATACCATGTATAATCCTTTCTCTTGAGAGTTTTAGAGAACTCCCTCAACCTCAGGTTCCTGTCGCCAGCGTGTACTCCCAGGTACTCGACGAACCTCTTCACGTGTTCTCTAGGGTTATCCCCCCTACCGCCAAACTTGATAAATTTTGGTGGAATATACCCCTCAGGGTATGGCTTCTCACTTACTTCCTGTGGATAGGGGTCTTGTAACTCCTCGTATAGGTGGGAACCCTCTCTTTGAGTGGAGGAAAGGAGCTTCCTCACTTCTTCCATAGTAACAGCCTTAGAGGGTGATTCCTCCAAACATGTGCTTTTAGGAACTGGAGAATCTGTTGGCGCCAGGACCTACTCCGGCGCCGCCTTTCGAGACGGAACCGCCTCTGCCAGAATCGTAATAGGAGTGGCTACCCCTCCGGAAGGGGCAGCAGCAGGTGTCACACAACCTTGACCCAAGTTTGATAGATCCACGTTGTTTTGCTTTAAAAAGTCAAAAAACATTGCCATAAGGTTCATACCTGCCATTGGAGCCGCTGCCGGCGAACTGGTCTGACCTCCCTGAGGCGCTAGCGCCTTGGCTCCGATCACCACCACTTCTTCCTGAGTAGTCTGGTCACTGGGAGCTCCATTACCGGATGGAATTTCCTCAAAAACCAACTGCTTAGAGACATTGAAACCTTCTTTGTCCATGGAAATGAGAATACCTCCCCAGCAGAGTCGACAAATGTAGGAGGGTAGTGAGACTGGGGCCTATGAATAACTGGAAAGGGTGAGGCATGACCCACTCCAATGGACGCTGCCTGCAAGGTCTTCAAAGTCTCCTGGTGCAACTTCTGAAGAAAACTTCTCCTTCTGGTAACAGTGGAACTCAAGCTTCAACTCACTCCCTGCAAGAAGATGAACTTTCACAACAAAAATAGCAATTTTTTCAAGGGAAACACCTGAGAGTGATGGCTGTCAGTGGGGAGTGAACGAACAAGGCACTCAGCACTATGAGATTGAGAAGGGAGAGAATACTTAGGTAGGTCTGGTGATATTTTAGCAGAGTAATAGTGCAATTTTTTCTATATGTCTTTTGACCTTGCCCATAGGTCTATTTATACATGGGCGTTAGGGGTGAGCTAGCGATTTTGGGCGCCAGAATTGAGAGAGTTGGGGGGGAACAATGTCTGAAGTGTACTATTTGTCCCTACCTGTAGGCAGCCTGCCCGTCCCCTCTGCAGGCGCCACCTGGCGCCGACCAAAACTCAAAAAGCACATATGTCCCCTAATGGAGACAAAATAGCAGATTTTGGTAGTTATCTTTTGAAATGGTAACTTGTGGTGCAATTTTGCAAATTTGGAGAAAGGAGACCTTAAGGCCTCATCTCCTCTAAAAGTGTTATTTTTCTTGAGAGGGACCTCGAGAACCCCCTCTTCTGGGAAAGTCATTTTCTTGTAAAGAGTTTACTTCTTGTGAGTAGCCAGCTCTTTGGCTGCTCACTTCACTTGTGGCCAAGTGTGCAGTGTGTGTGGTCTCGAGTGACTTTTGGGTCTTCCTACTAGTATTCTCTCAATCCTATAGTGCTAAGTGGTTGAGCTTGCTCAACATACCTTATCCCTCAGCCGCCAAGCCAAAACTCCCAGGAGGTCCCAACGCACCTGTTCGAGCCCTGCTTGCTCGACTAGGCTACCTGTACAAGAAAATAAAGTGTTAGTGTTGTTGTTCATTTAGAGACTGCTGTTTCATGATGAAAACCCCTGTAGCAGCACTTCTCGAATAACATTTCTGCAGTGACCCTTGCAGTGGCACTGACTATTGCGGTGACGCCGACTCTCTCAACTATTATTATTGCAGTGGCCCTTGAAGCGGCGTTGGCACTTGAAACGGCGCCGACCTTTGTGGCGGCGCGGACCCTTGCATCGGCGCTGGTATTTGAAGTGGGGCCGACACTTGTAGTGGCGTCGACACGTGACGCGGTTCCGATGCTTGCAGCGGCGTCGACACTTGAAGTGGCGTTAACGTTTGAAGCAGCGCTGATACTTGAGGTAGCGCTGACGCTTGAAAAGGCCTCATCTCCTCTAATTGGCGCTGTCATGTGAGGCGGCGCCGACCCTCGTCGTGGTGCCGACGTTCGAAGTGGCGCCGACGCTCGAAGCGGCGCCGACGCTCGAAGTAGCGTTAATACTTGAATTGGCGTTGACATGTGAGGCGGCGCCGACCTTTGTCCTGGCGCCGATGCTCGAAATGGCGCTGATGTTTGAATCGGCACTGACATGTGAGGCAGCGCCGACCCTCGTCGTTGTGCCGACGCTCGAAGTGGCGCCGACGCTCGAAGTAGCACTGATACTTGCGTCGGTGCTGGCATGTGAGGCGGCGCCGACCTTTGTCGTGGCGCCGACGCTCGAAGTGGCACTGAACTTTGAATTGGCGCTGACATATGAGGCGGCGCCGACCTTTGTCGTGGCGCCGACGCTCGAAGTAGCGCCGATGCTCGACGTGGCGCCGACGCTCGAAGTAGCGCTGATACTTGCGTCGGTGCAGGCATGTGAGGCGGCGCCGACCTTTGTCGTGGCGTCGACGCTCGGAGTGGCGCCGACGCTCGAAGTGGCACTGAACTTTGAATTGGCGCTGACATGTGAGGCGGCGCCGACCTTTGTCGTGGCGCCGACGCTCGAAGTGGAGCCGACGCTCGAAGTGGCCCTGAACCTTGAATTGGCGCTGACATGTGAGGCGCCGCCGACCTTTGTCGTGGCGCTGATGCTCGAAGTGGCGCCGACGCTCGAAGTGGCGTTGATGCTTGAATCGGCGCTGACATGTGAGACGGCGCCGACCCTTGTCGCGGCGCTGACGCTCGAAGTGGCACCGACGCTCGAAGTGGCGCTGGTGCTTGAATCGGTGCTGACATGTGAGGCAGCGCCGACCTTTGTCGTGGCGCCGACGCTCGAAGTGGCACCGACGCTCGAAGTGGCGCTGGACCTTGAATTGGCGCTGACATGTGAGGCGGCGCCGACCTTTGTCGTGGCGCCGATGCTCGAAGTGGCTTTGATGCTTGAATCGGCATGTGAGACGGCGCTGACCCTTGTCACGGCGCCGACGCTCGAAGTGGCGCCGATGCTCGAAGTGGCGCTGATACTTCGCAATGGCTTTTGGGCTTCTTGGTGACCCTCGCGGGTACCTCTCGGGTGTCATTGATAAGAGAGTATTTTTTATTTCGTTTTCTTTTTTCTGTTGATAACACCCTTCTACACTTCTCACTCACAAACCCATGACTTGATCTAGGTCATTGAATTGCCTTAATAAACGTTCTGCATGCGTTTGGAACTATTCCCGATGCGATGGTTTTATCCAATAAGAGTTGAGCTTTGCACTGCTATTTGTGAACCCTTGGATTTGCAATGGTTTAAATCCTTTTAATCTCAGCCCTTGGTTTGTGGCTTTGTTCTAGATCCTTCGAACGCCAGTATAAATAAGATCCTTCTGTGAGGCATTTAGAGACTTTTGAAAGTTCATCGCTTGAGAGAAAAAAGAGACAATAGAGAGAAGAGGGAGAAAAAAACTAAACCTAACGTCGTCAAACCCTAAATCCAGAAACACTTTTTTGTGGTTTTAAACTTGAGTGTTTAGATCGTGTGTTGAGAAGTTATCCTCTCTTATTCTTGATCATCTTTCCAACCTAATCACGTTGAGTTTTTTAGTTTCTTGTTTATAGAAACTTGAGATCTCGTCTCTCTGATACATCTGACTTAGATAGATTACTATTTTGATTTGTCTTTTCGATAGATCTTGTTTGTTGGTTATTTTTTTAAATGATTTCATGTTTTTAAACCCTAAAGCAACAATCTTCATTCTGATTTCAATTTACTCAATACTATCAGTCTAAGATCTAGATTTGAGATCTTTACTGGGGGAACACTTTCTATATAATATTTTCAAAACCAAAAAGTGTTAGGATCTTGGATATTTCACGACATGATTCCCTCTTGATCTGCAGATATTTTGAAAGGTCTAAAAGTCTGTTTTAGTTTTGACGAAATTGATTTTGGAATTTCTAGCATATCTAGTGATCTTGTAAATTGTTAAATCATTATGTCTGTATTAAGTGTGAGTGCGTTGCATGCATATGTTATAGAGCACGTCATCACTACACTTTCACTACACCTCACTTAAAGTGTTGGTTATATGATCTTGAACTTATTTGAGTCGACGTAAAAATTGGAATCCAGTAAAGTTATGAAAGCTCGAGAGAACATCAACAACAACAACCTTCAGAGAAGTCAAATCTAATCTAGAGGAGTTAGTAACAATTCTGAACTTAGTTCGGGTGTGTTTGTTTGGCTTGATTATTAAATAACTTGTAATTTGTTACTTTTATTTTAGTTGATTTTTGTTTTGTGACGTAGAGGTCACCGTGGATGTTTTCCCAATTGGGTGGGAGTTTTACCATGTTAAAAACTACTTGTGTTCTTCTTCATTTTCTCATCACCTTCTTCATAGATATGCTGATTTAATAGTTTAAGTTTTGTTTTTCAAAACTAGTTTACTAGATTTGAAATAACTCATTCAGACTCAGTCAAACTATTTTGATAAGTTTTTTTAAACACATCTTGTGGTAAGTTTTGTTTTGATTAAAAGATTTTCTTCAACAAATTGCTCGAAGCTATTTTAACAATTTAACTTTGTACTAAACATCTTAAGTGGCATTTTTCAATTGGTGTTAGAGGTTAGCTATTTTAAAATCTTTGAGATCCTATGTTTCAGATTTTTTTTCAAAACAAAAGTATGGACGAGAAATTTGAGATATTAGGTAACCTGTACAGACCCCCTCTCTTTGATGGAACCAGTTTTCCTTACTGGAAGGTAAGTATGATTGTTTTCATTTAAGGAACTCTTAGAGATGAAGTCTTGGAAGTTATAGAAAATGGATACACTTTTCCTACTAAACTAGTTGCTGAAGGAAGTAATGTGAGAATCAGGAAGTTGCTAAGTGAATTCACTAAAGATGAGAAACAAATTTCACTATGTAAAGATAAAGGCAAGATTTCCATATGTATGTCTATAAATTAACATGAGTTCAAGAGGATATAATCCTTCACAACTTTTAAGGAATCATGGGATACTCTTGTAACTGCTCATGAGGGTGATACGAGAGTTAAAACTGCTAAAACTCAAATGCTTATCCAACTATATAACTCTTTTGGCATGTCTGAGACTAAAACCTTTGATGCTTTCTACATTAGGTTAACTGACATTGTGACTAAATTGCATGAAAATGGTATAACTTACGATAGAATAGAAATTATTTCAAAAATTCTAAGATCACTTTCGCAGAAGTTTGATAACAAAAGATATGCTATTGGGGAAATGGATGATCAAAACCTTACTCCAGAACTCCTCAGTAGTAAACTAAGAACTGTGGAAATGGAACTAGAATTCAAGAAACAATTGATTACGACTAGTAAAAAATAGGGTAATTCTAATCTTATTTTTTCATCTAAGTTGATCAAACCAAACCTTGACATTGACTCTGATGAGGACTGTGACTTGGATAACTTAGATAATCAGATTGCTCTCATGTCTAATCAATTCAAAAAAATAGTAAAGTTTCAAAACAAAGTTGCTTCTAGATAAGGGAAACCCAATTACTCTAACACGTCTAATAATAGGCCTCATGAGAGAAGACATGATAAACAAAAGACTGATGACCACAAGAGACCTCAGAGAGACCTTAAAAATGTTGAATGTTATAGATGTGGCAAATTATGACACGTGGCTAGTGACTATAGGCTTAACTTAGACAAATATCCCAAACATAATAGGGCTCAACTATGCAAGACTTGGAATAACTCAAGTGACTCTGAATATGAAGAACCTGAGTCATCCAACTCTTATGACCCTTGCATGTCATTCTTTGCTAAGATAATCTACAATGATGATGAGGAAATTGATCATACCATGAATGATGTTTCTTCTATTGATATGTCTACCTTACTGCTTGAGAATGATTGTAGTATTGGAAATTGTGTGGGTGTGAGTCAAAGTGATCGTCTTATTGTTGATGCCAATGGGTGTGTGAGTCCTAAAATTGAATTGATAGGGGACACATCACACAGTTCACCTAGTGACTCTAATAATGAGGATCTTCCTGATATTCACACACTTTACACTAAAACTCTCAATAAAAACGCTAGACTAGAGATGCTTGTCAAAGATCTTTTCACAAAAATTAGAGTCCTTAAACCAAATAGTTAAACAAAATGCTGAAGAGTATACGTCTCAAAGTTTAACTAATGATGAGGAGATAAAAGCTTTTGAACAAAGAGTGAAAGATTTGACTGAATCCAATATTTTTCTGGAAAATAAGTATAAAGGATCATTATTAGAATTGGAACAAACAACAGAAAAGGCATCAACAATCTTCAAAATATTCTTAAAAGTTGAAAGAAATTCTAATTATTTTGAAGACTGTTTTGCTGATAGCAAGATTAATTATGATGGTAGATCCAGAATAGGCTTTCGAACCAAAAATATTAAACAAAATAAACCTTTTGAAACCATAAAGTATGTTACTGGTGGGAAAGACCTATGGAAATTTATCCTGATTTTCATTATTTGAAAAATTATTTTGATAAAAATCAGCAGCAGTTAAACTTTGATGAGACAAGTACCTCTAAGCATAATGTTCAACTTAAAGCTAAGTACATTTTCCCTCTTATTAGAAAGAGTGAGACATCATTTCAAACTGTTCCCTCTAGAACTAATGCCAAAAGTTATAACTTAGGGAAACCTATGTTCAACAACTTCCCTATAGACTTAACTGCTACGAGAAATCTTTATTGCTCATACTGTGATGTGTACGGACATTCCTTAGATGGTTTCTATTCCAAATGCCTATACAAAAATACTTATCCCTCCTTTACCTATCTGGACTTTAACTACTTTAAGAGAAGCCGTAACAATTATGTTCTTCGTAAACCACCAGACATGAACTTTAACTATCGAAAAAGGAAGACAAGATCTAATACTAAAAGGCGATCGTCAAGAAATAATCCTAGAGACTTTACTCGATCAAATGCTAAAAATGTTTATAACAACAATAAAGTTGTGCAAATTTTGTAAGACAAAAAGCTGAAGCTTGCATGTTTGATCAAATACGAGCTAATAAGCGCAAATTGAAAACTAGAGTTATTTGGGTAAGAAAAGATGATCTAGTACCCCAGATGAAATGTAACATACTGATCAGCGCTTTGAAAGCTGAACACACCACGTATGGATGGTACTTAGACTCTGGATGTTCTAAGCATATGACCGGGGATGAATCCAAACTATCAAATAAAACTAACTTCTTCGGAGGCAAAGACTTGTTTGGAGATGGCGTTTCAGCCCAGATTGTAGGCAAATGAATACTCCAAGAAGAAGTATTACCTATTTTTGAAGATGTGTTGTTAGTAAAAGGTCTTAAGGCTAATCTACTAATTATTTCACAATTTTGTGACTCCAATCATACTGTCACCTTTTTAAAGAACAATTGCAAAATTTTAAATGAAAATGGTGAATGCATAATTACAGGACTCCATACTCCAGATAACTGTTACACATCTAATCCTAGTATAGAGGTCTGTAATATTGCCAGAATGGATGACAATGAATTATGTCATAACAGAATGGGTCACATAAATTATGAAAGCCTTAGTAAATTATCATCTCAGGAAATTGTTAGAGGCATTCCTAAAATAAAACCCATTTCGAACATAGTGTGTGGTCCATGTCAAGAAGGAAAAATAGTTAAGGCATCTCACAAAAGGGTTAAAGATATTTTGTCCTCTAAACCATTAGAACTTATCCATATGGAATTAATGGTCCTTCTCGTACTATTAGTCTTTGTGGCAATAGTTACATTTTAGGTATGGTTGATGACTACACGAGATTCACTTAGGTTCCTTTTCTAAAACAGAAGTTTAAACTTTTTGAGCATTTTTAAAAATCTTACTTCGTATAGAAAATGAAAAGGACTCCCAAGTAGATAGAATCTGGAGTGATAGAGGAGGAGAATTTATAGATTCAGGTGTCATCGAATATTGTGACTATAATGGTTACAAACACGAGTTTAGTTCTCCCACGACACCCCAATAAAATAGGATAACCGAACGTAAAAATATGACTATTCAGGAAATGGCAAGAGTTCTAATACATGCCAAAGACTTACCTAAATATTTTTGGGTTGTGTCAGTGAGTACTTCATGTCATATTATCAATAGAGTCTATCTTAGGAAGAATTCTAAATAGACTCTCTATGAACTTTGGTATGGCCAGAAGTCAAATCTTAAATATCTTAGGACATTTGACAGTATGTGTTATGTCTGCAAAGACATAGAACACCTATCTAAATTTGAAACAAGATTAGATAAAGCTATATTTCTAGGATATTCACATGACAGTAGAGTCTACCGTATTTACAACTTGCGTACCAAGGCCATGATGGAGTCCATTAATGTGATTGTGAATGACACTTTTATATAAAGTAAAACTACTAGACCATCTATTGTAGAAGAGTCTGAAAGATTTTTAAATTATGACTCTCCTAAAATAACTGAGTCTTTACCATTAGAGACCCCTAAAGTACCTAACTGGGTTTCTAAAGACCATACCATAGATAACGTTGTCGGTAATCCTATAGAACCTGTTCGTACAGGATCCCAACTTCGTAACATTGCTCATTTTGCATGTTTTGTGTATATTATTCAGCCCAAAAATATACATGAAGCCTTGAATGACCCATTGTGGATTACTGCAATGCAAGAAGAACTACTTCAGTTTGGCATTCTTGATGTTTGGTATCTTGTACCCAGACCTGAAAATAAAAGGGTTATTGTCACACGTTGGATTTTTAAAAATAAGATCATAAAGCGAGATTAGTTGCCCAGGGATACTCTCAGATTGAAGGAATATATTTTGAGGAAACATTTCCTCCCGTTACTCGACTCGAATCTATTCGTTTACTTTTTGCTATAGCTTGTCATTTACATTTCACACTTTACCAAATGGATGTAAAGTAAACCTTTCTAAATGGCATTTTAGCTGAGTAGACCTATGTTGAACAACCCAAAGGGTTCATTAACCCACATTATCCTAATCATGTTTATCGTCTTAAGAAAGCTCTTTATGGGTAAAAACAAGCTCCTAGAGCTTGGTATGAGCATTTGTCCACCTTTCTTTTAGATAATGGATTTAGGAGAGAGGAAATGACCAAACCTTGTTTGTCAAACATTTTGACAACAATATTACTATTGCTTAAGTATAGGTTGACGATATTATTTTTGGATCCACTTCCCCTTCAGAAGCTAAGTCTTTCTCAGACATTTTGCACAAAGAATGTGAAATATCTCTTATGGGGAGTTACAATTTTTCTCAGGTCTTCAAGTAAAACAAAACTCATAAGGTTTATTTGTTTCGCAATCAAAATTTTCTTTAGAGATTGTAAAAAAGTTTTACTTAGATATGGCTAAGGAAGCTAGAATGCCTATGAGTACCTCGGTCAAACTTTCTAAAGATGAAAATGGTAAATCCATTTACTCTACCTTATACCGTAGTATGATAGGAAGCTTGCTCTACCTAACTGCCTCGCGCCCATATATCATGCTCGTTGTGTGTGTGCACGCCCGTTATCATAATAATCCCAAAGGGATCGATTTATTATGTGTACAAAGAATAATTAAATACATAAAAGGCACTCATAACTTAGGGTTATGGTACACTAATGACACATCGAGCACTATAGTTGGTTACACTGACGCTGATTGGCCTGGGTATTCTGACGATAGTAATAATACATCAGGCGCATGTTACTACATCGATAACAACTTGGTTGGTTGGAATAATAAAAAATAGAACTGAACCTCTTTATCCACTGCAGAATCTGAATATGTTGCAGTTGGAAGTTGTTGTGCCCAGTTATTATGGCTACAACTAATGATGAGAGATTACGGTATAAATGAAGATAAACTTCATCTCTATTGTCATAACCAGAGTGCGATCAACATCTCTAAGAACCAAGTTCAACATTCTCGCACTAAACACATTAAAATTCGATATCACTTCATACGAGAATTAGTTTAATCAAAAGAACTAGAGATTAATTACCTATCTACTGATCTACAATTGGATGATTTGTTTACAAAAACCTTTGGACTTTAAACGTTTTGAATCTTTACGCAAATCAATTGGCATGGTTTTAACGGAATAATTTGCTTATCTACCTGATTATAACTCTCTTATTTTATTCTTGTTGCCCTTTGTCCATTTGAGACAAAATGGGGGAGAAATTTTGAGTCCACTTGGACACTTTTGTACATTTTTATCTACTAAACATGATCTTAGGTATCTTTTTGTAGATTTTGGTACCTCCTTATTGCGTCATATTTTGATAGGCTAATGGTTTGTACATAGTTGAGTTATTTAATTTTTATTTCTAGGAGACTGGGTATATAAATTTTTATAGGAATAGGATTCTCTAATTTCTTTTTGGTATCCCTACGAGTCCTTGTTGACTCAAATGAGATTTTATCTCATATTTCCAAAGGGGGAGATTGAAGCACCCTATATCTTTGACTCATTTTAATCTGCATTATATAGGAGCTTATCTGGTTTGAAAATAGTGACAAAATTATGTCCATCCCTAGTTGAACCAAAAATCATCAGAACTCTCTCATCGACTTTGATACTTCTCTACAAGTTCTTGATTTTATTTCACATACACCACACACTAGGACTGCATACATGTTGTATTTCATTCTCATTATGACCTTGTGCGAGTTAAATCCCCTAATATGATTTTTAAATATTTTTGGGGATTTAATAAATATTTTCTAAGCATTTTAAATAATTTTTGGAAATTAAAATTTGGATCTTAATAAAGCTTTGGGGTTGATTTGGAAATATTTATTTTACCATAAAACTGTCTTTGGTAGAATCCAAAAGTGGCAGAAACATTTGTGGGTGAAACTTGGATTTTTTAGAAATAAAAAACATGTGTTTTAGACGTAATCTTGAGCCTACACGTGTTGCTCTGGCAATGATTCGATTTGTGTTTCTTCTCACTCACAAACACGTGACTTTATCTAGGCCATTGAATTTCCTTAATCAACGTTCTACATGCTTTTGGAACTAATCTAGGGGCGATGGTTTTATCCAATCAGAGTTGAGTTTTGCATCGCTATATGTGAACCATTTGATTTGCAAAGGTTTAAATCCTTTTAATCTCAACCTTTAGTTTGTGTCTTTTTTCCAGATCCTTCAAACGCCAGTATAAATAAGATCCTTCTATGAGGCATTTAGAGACTTTTAAAAGTTCCTCGTTTGAGAGAAAAAAGAGAGAAGAGAGAGAAGATTTAAAAAAATAAGAGAGAGAAAAACCCTAAACCTAACTTCGTCAAACCCTAAATATAGAAACACTTTTCTGTGATTTTAAATCCGAGTGTTTAGATCGTGTGTTGAGAAGTTATCCTCTCTTATTCTTGATCATCTTTCCAACTTAATCACATTGAGTTTTTCAATTTCTTCTTTATAGAAACTTGAGATCTCGTCTCTGTGATACATCTCACTTAGATAGATTACTGTTTTGATTTCTCTTTTCGAGGAATCTTATTTGTTGGTTCTTTTTTAAACTGATTTCATGTTTTTGAACCCTAAACCAACAATCTTCATTCTTATTTCATTTTACTCAACACTATCATACTATGATCTAGTTTTGAGATCTTGCTAGGGGAACACTTTCTATATAATATTTTCTAAACCAGAAATTTTTAGGATCTTGGATATTTCACAACATGATTCCCTCTTAATCTACGGATATTTTGAAAGGTCTAAAATTATGTTTTAGTTTTGACTAACTTGAATTTGGAATTTCTTCCATATCTAGTGATCTTGTAATTTGTTAAATCATTATGTCTGTATTAAGTGTGAGTGTGTTGCATGAATACGTTATAGATCACATCACCACTACACTTTCACTCTACCACACTTAAAGTGTTGGTTATATGATCTTGAACTTGTTTGAGTCGATGTAAATACTGGAATCAAGTAATGTTACAAATTCTAGAGAGAACATCAATAATAACAACCTTCAGAGAATTCAGATCTAATCCAAAGGAGATGGTAACGATTCTAAACTTAGTTTAGGTGTGTTTGTTTGGTTTGATTGTTAAATAACCTGTAATTTATTACTTTTATTTTCTTGGATTTCCGTTTTGTGACGTAGAGGTCACCGTTGATGTTATCCCAATTGGGTGGGGTTTTACCACGTTAAAAACTACTTGTGTTCTTCTTCATTTTCTCATCACCATCTTCTTAGCTGTGCTGGTTTAATAGTTTAAGTTTTGTTTTTCAAAATTGGTTTAATAGATCTGAAATAACTCATTCACAATCACTCAAACTATTTTGATAAGTTTTTTAAACACATCTTGTGTTAAGTTTTGTTTTGATTGAAAGAGTTTCTTCAGTAAACATCTCAGAGCCATTTTAACAGTTTAACTTTGTATTAAACGTCTTAAGTGGCATTTTTCAATATAAGCTAAGTTTTATTAAAAATTAGAACCCAATTTAGGTACTAGGGGGTATATATATATATATATATTTGCGTAAGTGGCCATGCAAGTTTGAATGCTCTTAAATTCTAAGAAAAATTTACCTAGTGTTAATGCTCTTTACTTAAAGTGATGTTATGAATCTCAACTACATCCCCCAATTCATCGCGTAATGAAGTTGTATGTGTCAATGTGTACCACTCTATAATTATTATAATATAATTCACCACACTTACATGAATGGAAAATATGCTGGGGGCAAATTGGAGATTGTAGTTGGGACTCATAAAATTTCCAATAATTTATTATTTTTTACGTTTAAATGTTGCATGAATTATTTACTATTTCTATAAACCATTATATAATATCTTTCTAAAAAAAGCGTGGATTGTTGAAATCATTGTCAAAAATCTCGACAAACCTGCACAAACATGACAAGTTTCAGTCCACAACCAATGCTTTCAGTTCTATGGAAAAAATTTAGTCTTTAATGTCGAAGAAATTTTCTGTTCCTAGATGAAACCTTCATGAAAATAAAATTCTACTCCTTGGATTTTGAGGTAATCCTATAGATATGTGTGTTGTGTTGTTTTCGAAGGTGTGGTGCTTTAAATATCAAAATGATTTCTCTAAGACAACTAAGAGAAAGTATTTACGCATGAATGAAAATAGATTGTTAAAAACCAGATGTGTAAATATACATATATTAGAAATAATGGCTTGAAATGTCTCAAAGAAGAGGTGTGAAAAAATATTCTCTCAATTACGTGAAATTCTTTGATCAGCAAAAATATTTTTTCAAATCTCTCACTTTGGGTTGAAAGACTAAAAAATACTTAACTTACTAACTTTTGATTTTGAAAATAGTTTAAGGCTCAAATGCTAGGTGTCATACTCTTAAGGTGTCAAATAGTCACATTAGGGTGTAAGTCGCCCAAAAAGTTGAACTTGACACACTAACCAAGAAGATCATTAATGAAGATCTTATGCAAAAGTGAGTTTTCACGCTGTTAGACACATTTTTCTATGGGGTCATTGTAGTAAGATATTACGCCACTGCGGAAAATTGAAATTTATCCTTGTCGCACAAAAGTTCATATATTATTCACGGGGAGACATGAAACTGACGAGAGGTTGTCGCTGTAGAGAAAAAGTTTGTCACTAGGGTGATGCTGCGGCGAGACATGTCGCGCGAGTGTCTAGACAATTTTATCCATTCTTCCATTAGAATCTTTCAAAAATATATTTTGCGACAAAATTAAATTATGTTTGTTTTACACATGTACACTTGTACTTAAAATACACAAAAGATACAATTCTTTATGAAATATATTTTCCTACATAAAAAGTATATTTGCACATGTATTTGACAAAATTACAAAACAAAGGTGAATTACAGATATTTTTTAATTATGAAAATATATTAACCAAGGTTAATATAAGTTTAATTAGTCTTATACCTTTCTTAAGTAGTGTACTTGAGGTTCGGTATTGAGTGAATCTGGTTCATTGATGAAGCTTTCTGTTGACCTCTTGGACAAAGACTCAAACATATTTTCGTCAAGGAATTTAGATAATCTATAATATATATCACGTCGAGTATACTGTAATCTACTAGACCATCCTACTTAACATCAAAGGGGAAGAGTATCCCATGAGTCCCACTAAAATAAAGAATATTGTAGGCAAAATATGGACGAGCAAGTGTGTGAGTTTCACACAGCCATGTCACCAATAAGTTCTTAAACCTAAAGCATAAATTTGAAAGGTTAATCAAATAGGGGATGAGGAGGAGGTTCACTAAGGCCACACTCTATAATTAAACATCTAAAGAAACTATAGTCCAAGAAAGATTTGAATGAGATTTTTTGTCAAAGTACATTTTATAGTCAGTGTAAGGCCTTAGGTAGTCCAAAGGATCAATTTTATACTCGTAAGAAGTTTTTAATTAATGAAACTTTCCATTTCCCTCCTTTCCTCTGCAATAGTTAGACTAGATTTTTCACTTTCAATTGGCACCGAGCAAGTAATTGTACACAACGATTCATAGGTACTGGCCAACCAAGTTCTTCATTTATATGGAGTCAAGGGAGAGTTGATGACCATATACTTTGCCAAAACCATGGAAGATATTTCCAAGTTTCCAACCATACAAATGAGTAGGATCCCCAGAATAGCCAACGCCCGAGCAGATGCACTTGCTCGTCTGGCTTCACCAACCAGAATTGAACTTAGGCGTACCATCCCGATAGAGATCCTAGTCAATCAGAGAATTGACAAAGACTTAATGGTTAATTTCATTATTGTCGATTTAGGGCCTTCCTGTATAGACCCATTCAAAGCCTATACTGAAAATGGAATCCTACCACTTGGACCAGAGAGGCCAAAAAGCTTCGATATAAAGCAACAAGATATACGTTGGACAAAGGGATTTTATAAAGGAGGGGATTAATAATATCCTTGGTGCGTTTTGTCCATCCACATTAAGTGGAAGATTTGATCAAAGAGGTGCATGAAGGTTCATGTGGAGCTCATTCAGATGGTCAGTCATTGCTTAAAAGAATCAACACTAAAGGATATTACTGTCCGATTATGAGGGCAGATTGTAAAACTTTTGCAAAAATGTGTGACAAGTGCTATAAGTTCTCTGCCATTCATAAAGTACCCAATGTTACTCTAGCACCAATAACTTCACCTAGTCCATTCATTATTCAGGTAATTAACCTAGTCGGTCCACTGCCGACCACCAAAGGATGGTTCAAATATTTTGGCATTGTTGTTGATTACTTCACTAAATGGGTGGAGGTAAAATCAATGATAGGTATGCCTTATGAGAAGGTGTATAAGTTCATTTCGAAAAATATCATATGCAGATATGGGTTGTCATATGTCTTCATTATAGATTATGGAAATCAATTCCATAACGATGAGTTTGAAGCATATTGTGTTGAGTCTAAAATCCAGAAACTCTATTATATACCAGGACATCATCAAAGTAATTGTCAAACAAAAGTAGCAAATAGGACTTTGTTCAACGGATCAAAGAAGAGGCTTGATGCTGCTAAGGGAAACTGGATTAATGAGTTACATTCTATTGTTTGGGCATAAAGAACCACACCAAGAACAACAACTTGTGAGTCACCTTACATGCTTGCATATGGGATTGAAACTATTGTTCCTGTCGAAATAGGTCTGCGAACTCACATGGTGCTGAATTTTGATTCTCTAACTATTGACTTGATGCGGCGACTAGATCTAGATATGTTGGAGGAAGTCCGACAATATGTTTCCCTGATAAATGCTGCATACCAACACAAAAATACTCACTTCTATAATAAAAAGGTCAAGCTGGCCAACCTCAAAAAAGGATATTATGTTCTTAAGAAAATTATCCTCAAGAATAACAAGCTTGAAGGTAATTGCCATGACCCATATTGCATTTCAGTTGTCATCTGACCACAGACATATAGGATTGAGACTTTGGAAGGATAAGAATTCAAAAACCCTTGGAATGCCGAGCACCTCCAAAAATATTATCAATGATTCAAAGGATTGTTACTATTTTATTCCTTTTTCTCTACGTTTTACATGATTATGATTCAAGTTGCAATATAATATTGATTTCGGTCCCTTTAATTTAATTGATTTTTTTGGAGTATGGAAATATACATTCCCCCAGAAACACCAAATACAACTATTTCATAATCTTCAACTCTTGCCGATCAATAGTACATACATACATAATCGGGTTGAACTTATCTTCCAATCAGCAGAACATACTTAATCAGGTTGAAATTATTAAATTCCAGATGCATCAACAGCTTGAGGCATAATTATTTCTCGCTCAAAATGAAAACTTCTTGTATGACTTCGTATAAATAAGTCACAAACAGGAAGTATTATCTGACTAAGTTAATTATAGGAATACAATCCTAAACGCTTGGTCGGCAAAAATAATTTACTTCATGTATGACTTCATCATTGACAAGTCAAGAAAAAGAAGTCTGTAAAGCTTCGTATACAACTAAAAAAGGTATAAAATAGTTTTACCCAACTAAGTTAAATGCAGGAATACATGTAAACATTCCTACATATTTGATTCCAAACACATATTCATCATACAATTAGTCACCATTGATAACTAATGCTAAATTTCGATTAATATATATAAGTGCATTAGTAGAATCTATGGCATTACAATCATAAATTCACTGATTGATTAAAATAATCAAAAGTTAATAACACAAAATTATGGATTTTCATTCATACAAACTGTATTACATTCAAATGAATGACAAAATACATAAGAACTATTCAACATGACATTTTCCTTGAGCTTTAATAGTCGGCTGAGTTCGCTGCACTTTCTCCATTCCAGCAGGAGGATCATCCAAAGTAAAGGGAGAATTAATAAAGTTAAAATCCCTTAACATTCTTCTATTGCTGCTGCTCAGCACATTGATCAGGTGAGGAGGAAGAACTATCTCATGAACATCATGTAAATCATAGTTTCCTAAGTATTTAGTGATCAGGCATTTAGGAATAACACTAACAAGGATCCATGAGGTATCTAACTTGAAAGGAGTATTATGACAATCTAACAGACCAAGCTCATTCCGATACAACGGCAAGCTATTTCGATAATGTTTCACCAATGTTAAGCAGTTGGTCCACCCCACTTATAGCCTTTCCGATGGATCTGAGGGACATGATCATTAACATGGCCAAGAGCTTCATTATAGCCTTTCATCCACACCTCTTTGTGTTATTTATGAAATTGAAAGGTTAAGCTTTCAACTTGATGTTGAATTTTCTTTAAAACATTATCCTTCCCCTTTAATTGTACTGATTGGTCAGCAATGAACTTATCTTTAGCTTCCAGTTTTTTAGACAAGTCAGTAATAGCTTGACTCTTGGCTTTCAGTTGAGCAACCTGGTCAACTAAGGTTTTCTTAGTCCTACTTCTTCAATAGTTGATTGGCTCATTTTTTATTGTCTAGAAGATTACCCAAGTTTGGATTTATTCAAAGTTTCAATTTTCTCCATCATCCTGGCATTCTCAGTCACCAAAAAAGAGGTACCTTCATTGGCATCACTGACAAAAGATTGTTTAAGGGTATCCAATTCATTCCGGAGTTTATTATTCTCTTCCTCCAAGAGATTGGAAATATCCCTGGCTTCATCAACTTCACACCTCAGTAAGAATTATTATCTCCTCTACATGGAAGCATATTTTTCAATCTTCTCCTCAAAACCCCATACTTCACTCAATATCTTGTACTTGGCTTCATATTCAGCATGCAGTAAAACTTTGGTTTCATAATGGTCTACCTACAAGTCTTCAATTATCTCATAATAAGCAGCATTATTTATCACAACCATGCTCAACAAACCATAAACATGAATATATGATTCTCTAGCTAGCTCAGACACATCTGCACAAAGTATGATGATCAAGTATTCTTTGGATAAATCGGCGTGGCAAGGTTCCAAAAGATCTCTACTTCTACTGAGTAGGTCGGATTTAGCAAAAACTATTGCTTGTTTCCTAGCATTAGACTGAAAATTGCAAGTGTGAGAATGCAAGTATACTTATTGAGCAACTATAACATAAGTATGGAAACTCATTCAACCAAGAAAGAAGAGCAAAAAATGTGACACGGATAGAAGGAAAGATAATATGATTTCATTAATAAAAGGTGTTACAAACTGTTGGTCCCATCCCATTACATAGCATAAAAACAAAAAACAAAAAATAGAGAAAGAAAAAGAATAAAGGAGTTAAACCTTCTCCTTGTCCTGAACACTGCTTCTAGAAGGCTGATCGGTAGGAGTGGAAAATTCATCAATGGTCTTTAATCTAGACCTAGCAGGATGAACGGAAGATTACCCACATCCTTCCTAGTCATCAAATTCTTCCTCCAAGTTGGGAGGAGAATATGGATCATGCCTCAAAAATAGCTCAGACTCAGGTGGGGTGCCACACTCCAGAAGTGCTTCCGAGCAGACATCCTTAAAAGACTTCTTCCTCAAAAACATAATCTGAGAAGAGGACGCTTGCAATGCTTTATCCCAACATTTGTTGAAGGAGTCCTCGTCAAGATTCTTATTTTTTCCCTCTCAGCGACCAACTCAGAATACTAGGAGCTTTCTCCTCGGCATTTTTCAGCAGACCCTCACTTGCAACTAATTTATCTTCGGTCGACATGACCTTTTGCTCATCACACAATAAATTTTCCTCAGCTGTAGCCAACTTATCTTAAGCATCTATCAAACTAATCTCTAGAGTAACTAGCTTTCCCTCAGTAAGAGCGGCTCTATTTTTGGTCTTCTTTATATCCTCATATCGATCCTTCTGCTTGGACTCCAATAATTTCTTTGAAGCCTCAACATTCTTCCTCAAACCCTCAAGGGCCTCTTCAACTTTTCCACCATAACAACGGACTTGATCATCCTTCTCAAGAATCTGACTAAAGTTTGCAAAAAACTGCATAAAAAACAATATCAAATTATAAGGAGTATAAAAAAGAAAGAGGTATTAAAAGGTGACTAATAAAGAAGAACTGATTACCATTTCCAAACTTTGGCAATCAATTTGTACTAATTTCAATCATGGCAGAGGTGCAAGAGCCGCTCTGTCAGCAACACGGTTCCAGTCTTAATTAGTTTCCTGACAACACCAGGATATATAGAGATGTAAGATGACTAAACTGTAACCAAATCCTCTTGGATATTCTTGACTAACTCCTGGTCGGAAGCATAACATCTCTCAACTTACTTCTCGGTGAAGCCTCTCTTCAACCTCTTATATTGAGGAGCATTAGTATTTATTTCCTCAAAAATTATAACCTCAAGAAATTTCTCTTTTTGAGAAGCCTTGGACACTTTCTTTGGATTATTAGTTGTCATTTCAGCTTTCTTGGCAGTAGGAGACAAGGCTCTAGTGATCAAGTCGCAGATTTTCCTCTTTCCCATGGTAACAAGTGGATATGAGGGAATGGCATAAATGTCCAAAGACTCAAAAGTTGAAGAGGCTCCTAAATCCTTCTCTGCACCAGCCAATTTTTCAGTAGGGGATGTAGGAATTATCTCTTCCTCAAGATTAATGGGATCAACAATTTTTGAAGTTATGGGTCGAGCAACAAAAGAAGTTATAGATATCCTATACTACAGAAAATAAGAGGCACCTCTCGGGTGTTCCTCGCTAATTCGCTGGTGGATGCTCCAAAGGAACTTCAACTCACGAATGTTCATGTCCTCTTTTTTAGGATAATTTTTCTTTCTCTTAACTGTGTAAAAAACAAAAATAAGACAAGAAGTGATTGATTAGCATATCCTCAAATAATTGGTAAATAATGAATAGAATAATATAGTTATAGAGATTGACAACCTATGACATTACCCACTTGAGGACAACTGGGCACATCATATAGTTCCCCAGTTTGTAAAGAAGCATGTTGCCAATTTTTAGCAATGACTCCATAATCAAAGTAATCCTTATTAGAGTCTAGAAAATTAACAACTAACGCCCTACTCACAAACCTAGTATTCAAATAGTATGTACTCTCACCGGTAACCTATTTATAACATAATATCAGATCAATTATACCAACATGGGTCCCATAAATTTGATTCAACCAATGAATCCCATTTACTACCCTCCGGGCATTAGGGGCTATCCTAGATGGGACAATGTCAAAATATTGACAAAATAATAAACAAAATCTATTAAGGGGAAATGTGAAGCAACATTTCGCAATGAACAGAGATGGAATCTAGTGACCCTCAAGCAGTGAAAACACATATACATGTGGTAGGGGCATTTCTAAATCATCCCAGTCAGGGACATTTCATTCCTGCCTATATTCCTTTAAAGAATCCCCTTGTACGATGTAAACCATTGCTATACTAAAGAAAGAAAGAAAGGGAAATCAAAGAAAAGAAAAAAGTTTACAGAAAAATGAAGACAGGACCGAAGGAGGAATTCAAAGAAAAACATAAAAAAAAAAAAAATGGAAAATAAGTAGACTTCGAAATCTTGAAAGGATTTGGTAAGGAAAATCTGGCAAAATCTCACCTTTTATAGCTTACTTGGGAAATCGTGGGAAAAAAAATGATTACTCTGCATTGACAATTGACATTCTAACAGATTCACGATAGAAAAGGTGAAAAATACCTATTACCCTTTAGCGGTTCACTAATTTTCATATTATTTACAAATTTGCCATTGCAAAATCAATATACAAAAAATTTGTACAAGTCCCACACGTCGGCAAATGCTGACCAACTATGAACAAAATATAATTCATCATTTCAGCAAAAGCATCAAGAATGAAGTATTACGGGCTTCTGTTGATACCAAAAATTATCCACCTACGTGGACCAATCAGTAGTGAACATTTGTCTTCATACCTGGCTAAAATCTTAGTCACCAGATAGTAGCTCGGCAGGTATGTTGAGACAACATAAAGAATGGAGACCGTCAATACCAAGAAAGCGTCACCATAGCAAGGGTCTTGCCACACGTTGTTCACGCTACCAACCATCACATTCATTATGTACGGGTGTAAATTCTTAAATGTATAAAGGAATTATATCCCTTGACATTACATCCCTTGATCTCCGGGTCACTATAAATGCATTGTATCCCTTTCATGAAAGAAAAAGATATAATGGATTCTAGGTTATTCTTTTTCACAAGAGTACCTATATTTCTTTAATCTCTAAAATCAATACCATAACAGTGGACGTAGGCTTTCTTACACAACCAAACCACTTTAAAACCTTGTGTTTCCCCTTTATTATTTCATTATAATTCTATATTTTATCGGTGATTATAAATTTGGATAAAATTCATTTTTTGACATCAACAAGGATAAACTAATTTCTTAATCAAATAATAAATTCATAACTAAAACTATTATATAACTCACGCTTTTATTTAGGGTCACTACTAACATAGTTAATGGGGTGTCCCAAGGTGCAAATAAATGAACAACATCAAAACAGGTCTTGTATGGGGTTGTACCTAAAAGCCTAGTTGAAGTCGCTTCTAAAAATCTCATCACAATTGTGTTGGAGTTTATGACTCAAAATTGTGATTGGTATGTCAAATATTGTGAGCATTCAAAATATGGTTTGTGGGATATGGTTGGTAAGTCAAAAACATGTGAGAAATATGGATGTTAGGTGCATACAATTGGAAAACTAACTTTCTAGGTACCTAAAATTGGAAGAGTAACGTTGATCTTCAACCGTCCAACCTAATTTTTATCGAATGGGTGTGGCTAATTCAAAACATCTATAAATTCGCAGTGATTGACATAAAAAACTAGATTTGATCTAATCAATTAATCACAGATAAATATGAGTAAAGAAATAAGACAAGAGATTTTTAAAGTGGATCAGCTTTAATGAAATGGCCTACGTCCATTGCCTTGTATTACTGCGTGTCTTTCCTTAATCCCGATTATGTTTACTTATGATAGCTTACCCTGCCATGAGGGTATTACAATGTATTTATAGCCCTTGGGATGCCAGTATGAATAGACAATATGACATTATTAAATAGGAATATACAACTGTACATGGTAAGGAATAATCATCGAATCTGTCTTGGTCGTTTAATCATCCTAACATGTTGCTTGGTATGCCGAGTAGATTGGTACGCTGAGTAGATTGGAACTCCAAGTAGCTTGGTACATGTACCTATGCCAATATGGATGGTACATGTCTTCATATAACTGTTCCATGTCAACTGACTAATTTTTGTATCAACAGAAGCCCCAATGTTTCACAGTTGAGGTTGAATGTGAGAATATGGAACATTATACCCAAAAGATGCTCGGTCACACTTCTCATGTCTGGCTTGATTACAGACCTTCAACACTTGTAAAAATTTTCCACTTAGCATAAAAGTTTTGAGCTTGAAATGGAAAATTCGTAAATATTTTGAATTTTTGGCGAACGCTTTGGTACTTGGGTCTTTTTTCCTTGATTAGCCGCCGGAAACGAAATCGTCGTTGATATACTAAAATACTCCCTCGGCTAGGCCGAGGGTATCCTCACCCAGGATGAGGATTCAACCACTACTGCACAAGGGTCTTATTAGGGCCGGATGACCCTACAATAGGCTGACCCCTCATCATGGACCAGATGACCCTATAAGGGGCTGACCCCTCATCATAGACCAGACGACCCTATAAGGGGCCGACCCCTCATTATGGACTAAAAGACCCAATAAGGGGCCGACCCTTCATCACAGACCGGACGACCCTATGAGGGGACGACAGTATGAGGCCCACATCCAGCCGAACCCAATGCCAGCATCAACTTTAACCTCGGTCTGGCATCCTAGGCCAAGGGTGACATCATCACAGCGCGTGAACGGGAGACGCATGGAACAGTGAACGTAGGACTCATATAGCACGTGGACTATACCGTTATAACAATATCATCCCCTCACATAAGGGAATATTATGTCATCATTAATCGTAAGTGGCACATCCAGGTCTCAGTAGGGGATTGACTAGATCATCCTTCACATGCACCATGCATGCTTGGGGGGTACACTACTCCCCCCCCCCCAGGCCCTATATATACTTGTCATCGTCAACCTTGTAAAAAGATCGATAATTGTAACCCTAGCTAAAACTCTTCTTGTACACCCAGTGGAGAGAGAAAGAATGATCTTATGAGCATTGTATCTAAGGCCATTAGTTCCCATATTTAGTGGATCACACACTCATAGTGAATGTAAGACTAATTGGTTGAACCACTATACATCATTGTCTTCATTCCTCTTATACTCATCCCCTTCTATACACATACATAACTCTATTGCTGCCATTGTTATTATTGTTTGAGCTCTCCACCTCTTATCTGGTGGTGCTAAATCTTAGCATCATCAGTTTGGCACCGTCGGTTTGGTGGTAACTCCAGTGTTGAACAAGTTATCCCCCTTCTTGTGCAGATGTTTCACCATCAAAAGAGACCCATTATGGTTCTTAAGCTCTTTTGATCATCACAACTCAAACATATGGCACCGGAGTTACCACCACCACCTCCTCCACCAGCTAGTGGAGTTGGACCTTCTTCTAGTCATATATCATCATAGTCTGAGATGGCAGATGTGGCTGCTTCCCTGAAATTCTTAGCAGCAAGTCAACTGATTATGCAAGAGAAATTTACTGCTCTTAGCCAAAATATACTGAGACCACCCGGAGTCTCCTGGGAGATGATTACCCCGACAGCAACTCTAGGGCAGCATGGGGCCAGGGGACCACCCTAGGCACCACACAAAGACTTGCCACCACTTCAACGGAGGATGGATGTTACTGACCCCCGACGTCTATGCTTGGGGAGGCAAGAAAATCCTTGCCCGGAGGATAGATATGACGATGTGGAGGTAGAAGAGGCCCCCATAGATTGTTGGTAGCCTTATGAGGTCTCCAACAATACTGTACGACCTATCCAAGAAAGTAAAAGGAAGTGTGGGAGGCAAAATCCCAACGATCGCCCAAGAGGATCATCTTTTGATCGTCTAAGCAGGTGGTCGGCCTTCGAGAGGCTGGGCCCTGTAAATGACCTGAGGGAAAGATTGTCCAGATTGAGGAGTATTACGAGGTCCAGAAAGGAGGCAGTAAATAGTCAACCCCACAGTTTCCGACCCCATCGACGGGACGACGGTGAGGGAGAAGTGAACAGTCGACACAACCCTACCGCAGAAAAACCCTCAGTTCACCCCAAAGAGGCGGCAGGGGATAACATCGGCCAAGACGACCCTACGAGGCCCTGGAATGACTCGATCCAAAGGCTGAAGGATAAAATTGGTGATATCCTGAAAAGTCGGGACCCTCTTCAAATAGGATAATCCATAGGCCCACCCATTGTGGCGAAGATAGTCAACTTCCTAATGCCATCCAAGTTTAAGCCACATGTGGTCGCCCCAAGGTATGATGGGAGTACGAACCCTGTCCATCATATCGAGATGTACCAATAAATGACAAACATATACTCTATCTCAAATGAGATGAGGTGTCGTGCCTTTTTCGACACTCTGACTGGGGCCACACATGTATGGTATATGTCCCTTCCAAAGAACACCATCGAAAGCTTTAAGAAGTTAGCAAACCGGGTTATCCATAACTTTTGCTTCAGAGTGAGGCCACAAAAGAAGACCACACACCCTCTCCATGTTAATCAGGGGAAGAATGTGAGCCTAAGAGACTACATAGACAGATTTAATAAAGAAAAGTTAGAGTTCTAAGACAATGAGGAAAGCATAGCCATGACATCCCTTATTGGACGACTCTAGAAGGAGAAGCTAATTGTAACACCCCGCCTAATTAAATACCGGGTGGCTAGTCCCATACCAAATTAAAACATAATATACAGTTGGCTCATTCTCAGCATCATTATCGAAAACATTTACTAATCACCCAATACCCAATTAAGCTAGTGTTAAAAACTTTCCAAATTTTAATTCAACAAAATCCATTTCTAGTTTACGAATAACACTACACGTTTTTCTACAACATTAATAACCGAACAGATAACACAAAAGAATTTAAATGCAATTGGAATAAACATTCCCACATAATATTCCAATACCATAATCCCAATAATAATAAACGAATTAAAATGACACGAATACAAGAGTATTTGACTCAGATAGAAGAGATAACTGAAATCCTTTGGGCAACATGTCCTAACTAAGAGATAACTGTGAATCAAATGGATATAGGCGTCTAAGAAATACTCCATAGCTCCATAGATCGTCATAATTCCATAAGGTTGGCGTCCCTGTTGCTGGACACCTGATATAGAAGATACAATAGAAAAGAAAATATGCAAGGAAACGGGTCAGAGCCCGATGTGAAAATTATTTTGAAAATAGAAAGTATTTAACGAGTGCAATAAAGCATTTATTATGCACATGTTAGATCCAACTCTCACTTGCTATTCTCACCTCTTAACTAGAGTGCACACTTAACGTTTCCTATTGACCTCCTAGCTAATGGGTCCTCATTACAAATTTTCATAATATGATTCCATCCCATATCATAACCCCGTATGTCCCATACCATACGTCATATAATCATTATTATACATTTCTCATTAACAGGATTCGTTTCTCATTAATATGAATTAAGCTCTTCAATAATTATTCATTAACTTATTTCAATTCTTTTCTCAATTCACCTTTATTTACAATTATCACACAGTAGGTTGATTCAACTACTATACATACATACATTTAATTCATTATATATATATATATACACATATATAATACGGCACCCCGAGTCACAGTTGCGCTGCAATGCATTACTCTGCTATCATGTCCCATCATCGCTGGTCGCCGAATAGGAGACAAAAGGTTCGGTAAGTATTCCTCGAACCACAAACATCAACATACAAATTGGAGGAAAACATAGTTCTCGTATCCATGGGTCACGCACATACCTACGTAACCATATTCAACGGACTTATCAACTCCCCAATAAGTCTTTCATAGACCTATGTTCTCGAGCGAAAAATCAAAGATCCCATGGATTCATCAGGATATGACTGCCCTCACGCGCAAACCTCCCGTCGATAGCAAGTAAGCTAGGTATGTCATACACATAAATCATCAATCAATCAAATAGGCACTATCATCTACCTATAATATAATATCAACAAGGTACTCACACTACCATAAGATAATTCCCATACGTAGCATTATATCTCTTTAAATTTAATCATCCCCGAGCCTCACTCATTACTCAAGGTTCAAATAGGTTTTTCCTCAACATTATATTCAGTAAGAAATCACTAATATCCTACTGGTTCATATCGTCATCTCTACAGAATTACTACAAATTAAACTCTCCTTTTAATTAGGTTTATAACCGATAGTTCCAAATCTTTTATAAACACATCTTCTATCACATAGGATTTAATACCATCATCACATGGCTCATAGTCTATAGTGTTTCATTCACATTATATGACTTATCAACAAAATCAACATCCTCGCATCCTATAACATATCTCCACTCCCGACGTCGTTAAGGTTCATGCGCGGAGCATCTCGCAAAGCGAAATCCAAACAAGGAACCCCTCCAATACACTACTACTTAAATTTTTCGATCGTGGAGGTCCGTCAACTTCAAATACGCAACCGGGATAACCTCATCCCCTCTTTCAACCAAATGTGGTATGAACTCCCATCTCTATCCAGGAGCCATACCATTAAGATCTTGTACTACACTCAGTCCTTGCGAAATCAATAATGAGCTTAAACACAATCCTTAATGTTAAAATTATAACCCTAAGACTACCCAGGTGTTATATTAAATCTCCCCTACTGGACCTATCCTCAATCCTCATGCATATACATTAGAATCCAACACATGAATCTAGCAACCGAAATTTCTTTCAATTTAACTATCATAATTCTAATCAATTAAATCCCAATCACATTAATTCAAATCTTAACTAGGGCTTACAGATCTTCTCTAAGTCCCATAATATCCAATTAATAATCACCAAAGATCTACAAAAGGCCTGGGATAAGAACCAACATTAAAAAGAAAAAACTTTGGGAATTCTGGGGAGGTCGATCGATCGAAGGCAGGGGGTCGATCGCCCAGATAACAACCCAGTTTCTGCATTTCTTCTACTACGGGTTTCATCACTTTTAATCATTCAAACCTTCATATTAACAAACCAAATGACTTATAATCCTTACTACATGATATATCAAGATATATAAATGATTTCTAAAGATATAAACATCCTAGAATCATCAAGAGATTGAATTAAAAGCATGTGTTTATTCTCTTTTTCCAAAAAATTATCAACATAATATCTTCAAGAACACATCAATGGTTTTCTTCATCTCTTCAACAGATTTATGATTATTTGGTGGATTAATATCTATCTACAACATGATTTTGATTCCTATAAGCTTCCATTTTTCAGAAATCTATCAGTAACTCTTCATTATCTTCGAAACATGTAAAAATATCATCTTTTTATAACTATCCTAATATGGAAAATATACAAACTTAGATTGCAATCATCAAATACTTGCCTCTAATGAAGATCTAATCCTTTGGGGTTGAATAACACAGGTGGTTCTCCCTTTCTCCGACCAGCTTCCGGTGGTGATGGGTGGTGGCGACCTTTGGTCTTTGATTCTTCTCCTTCCCAAGTAAGCTTCTCTTCCCAAGCAACCTTTCACTCTATCTAGGAAGATGACTTCTCAATTTTCTGTAGAAGAGATGAAATGAACCTACGTACACTAATCTCCAAATACTTATAATAAGACAAAATCCGAAATCACTATTCATCCCCTTTGTAAAAATAACCAAAATACCCTTTTGGGTTGTCTTTTCATTTCCAAATGACCCGAGACCCAAAACCAACATCCAAATAGACTTTTCTGACTATTTCAACCCTTCCAGACGCAACGATGCAGTCGAAATGATTATAAGGTTGATGTAAAAATAGTTTCCTTTTTAATGTAACAAATTAGTCCCGACACGTCCCATACCGCGTCCGACTAATAATTCAAATTATTGAATTAATATCGCACAGCCATATCAATAACATCACATTTATGTATTACCTAAATATCTTTAAGTAATATTCAGAATCATTCATTTTAATATCCACAATTCGAATAAAACCCAAATGAATTAATTTATAATAAAATCCAATTAATCCATTAATTAAAAATATAACCCATTTTAAAAGTCATTAAAATCACGGGGTATTACACTATTATGAAAGCTTGCTGAAGACCCCTGAAGACGATGGCTAAATTACTGGCAACCGCAAGAAAGGTGATGAACACCGAGGAGGCGATGGAAGCAAAATACGAAGATGAAAAAGGAAGTACTAGTGGGGGTAAGTACCAAAAAAAGAACAAAGAGGGGAAGAAAAGCCTAGCAGACAAAAAATTCGCTGATTACACCCCTCTGACGGTCAGCTGCGAACACATTTTAAATGAGATAAAGAGAGACCGGTCCTTAAAGTGGCCTGAGAAGTTGAGGGAAGACCCTCATAAGAGGAATAAAAACCTGTGTGAATTTCACCAAGATCATGGCCATGTGACCGACAAGTGTTTTGCTCTGAAAGATGAAATTGAAAAAATGTTAAAAGAAGGGAAGTTAAGAAAATATGTGGACAAGGGTGCCTTCAAGAGGAGCCGAGGGGACAACCCCAGGAAAAAGAGAAGCGATACGTGTAGAGAAGATCCTCCAAACAGAAGAGACGACCCTTCAGAGGATGAGGACAACCCTGACCTCCTATCGAGAGATGACCACGACCCTATGAAAAGACTTAATATGATCTCGTTCGGTGTTGGGATGATCTCTGGGGGACTAGCAGGAGGAGGATCAGAGGTCACAGACACGAAGGCCCATGTAGATGAAGCCAAGGCAATCCAAGGGGCGGAGTAAACATACCCTAGGATGGAGAAGTTAATATATGCCTTGATTCATGCATCAAGAAAGATGAAGCCGTACTTCTAGTCCCATGCAATGGTCATCCTTACTGACTCTCCTCTAAGGCAGGTCATACATAAGTCAGAAAAATTAGGGAGGCTAATGGCCTGAGATATAGAGATGGAAGAGTTTGATATTATGTACCAACCTAAGGTGGATATCAAGGGTCAAACAGTAGCAGATTTCGTGGCTGAATTTACTTGGGAAGAGTATGAGGCTAAAGATGAGAACTTTGAGAAAATAGATATCTAACAAGGCAGAATTGTTGACCCGTTCCCTGGTATGGCTGAGGCAAGCACCGCTAGAGAAAAATTTGTTAAAAATGAGGAGGGAAGATATCTTTTTAGACATGGATCCCTCACATTGGGAAATTTCTCAGAAGAATAGGCCGTGTGGAACCTTTTCATTGACGGGTCCTTTTGCGATAGCGAAAGTGGGGCGGGATTAATAGTATCGGCGCCTAATAGCACAAACATTGAGTACGCCCTGAGGTTCAACTTCAAATCCTCCAACAACGAGTCTGAATATGAGGCCCTGATAATAGGCATCTCCTCGGCTAAGTCTCTTAGTGTCGGCCAGATCTTAATCATAGTGATTCAAGGCTGGTAGTGAATCAGATACTAGGAGCATACAAGGCTAAAGATGAGAGAATGGCCAAATATCTTGAAAGAGTGAAGTCACTATTAAAGTGATTCAGATAAGTAAAGTTGAAGAGGATACCTAGGCTTTATAATAGTCGAGACGATGCACTTGCTAGTCTGGACTCAACAACTAGGATAGATATCAGGAGGACAGTCCTAGTGGAAATCTTGTTTCCACCAACGATTGAAGATGCAAATGGAACACTTAACTCTTACTTAAATATTAGAAGGGAAGCTTCATGGATGTACCCTCTAATCAGATACATTAAAGAGGGGGAGATGCCTCAAGAAAAATATGAAAGGAAGAAGTTAAGATACAGAGCTATGAAGTTCACTGTCATCAGAGACATCTTGTACAAAAAGGGATTCTTTCTCCCTTTACTCAGATGTGTGCACCCGACGAAAGTCCCACACATCTTGCAAGATGTGCACAAGGGGTCTTGTTCGAGCCATATTGGGGGTAGGTCATTAGCAAAGAGGATAGTCACCCATGGATATTGGTGGCCGACCTTGGGGAAGGATGCTACAACATACGTTAAGAAGTGCGATAAATGTCAAAGGTTGGCTACCATCCCTCATCAGCCCCATCAGCCTCTTACCTCCATCACATCCCCATAGCCATTCGCAGTATGGGAAAACGATGTGGTAGGACCCTTGCCCATGGCCGTTAATAACTATCGGTACTTGATCGTAGTAATTGACTATTTCTCAAAGTGGGTAAAAGCAGAGCTGATGGTCACTATTACCAAGCAGAAGACCTTCTAGTTCATCTGGAAAAACATTACATGCAGATATGGTCTCCCCAACACCCTCATCTCATATAACGGGACTCAATTCAAGAATGTATCCCTAGAGAAATATTGCAAAAGAGTGGGGGTCAAATAGTTATTCTCTACCCCAGGACGACCTCAGGCTAATGGTAAAACTGAAGTTACAAATAGAACAATCCTATATGGGATCAAGAAAAAACTCAAGGAGGCAAAAGGAAGATGGGTTGAGAAGTTGTACGCTATACTGTGGGCCTACAGGACGACGGTAAAGACAACTACCAGGGAAACCCCATTTATGCTGGCGTATGGCTCAGAATGCGTCATCCCCACCAAGATTGAGTTTCCTACTCACAGATTCCAAATGTATGACCCCAAGAGAAATGTGGAAGAAAGGAGACTTGATCAAGACTTAATTGAGGAGAGAAAAGAAGACGCCAAAATAAGACAATCAGCTTACCACCAGAGGACTGTCATGTTTTATAACTGGAGGGTGAAGCAAAGGCCAATCGTTGTAGGGGACGTAGTCCTAAAAAATACATGGCAGAAACCTAACAAGCTCCACCCAAATTAGTATGTCCCATATAGGGTCATTGATGAAGTTGTCCCCGGAACCTATAGACTAGAGAACCTTAAAGGGGAAGCCTTGGAATGCAGATCATTTGGAGAAATACTATCAATAATGTTGTAATGTCCCATCAGACCACAGTTGTAATGAATGTGTTGCTCGAATAGAATACTTGAAATGTTAATGAGAATATTATATTGACCCTTCATCTTGTGTTTGTCAATTTAGATACATTGGGGTAATTATTTCCAAACCACCCTCGGCTATAATGAGGGTAAATGGTAGGGATGACCCTCCATTCACTCTCAAGAAAGATGTGGGGGGACTTGAAATTGAAAATATCATTAATTTGGTGGTAGTCACCCTCGGCTATAATGAGGGCGAATGGTAGGGACGACCCTCCATTCATTCTCAAGAAACACGAGGGGGGACTTAAAACTGAAAACATCATTAGATTGGTGGTAGTCACCCTCGGCTATAATGAGGGTCAATGGTAGGGACGACCCTCACTACACCAAAATGGATAAATTGGCACCCTTCCAGCGGTTAATCTTGTCACGGTCATTGACCATGACAAAAAAACACGCGTTTTTCATCATGGTCAATGACTGTGACAAGCCCGTGATAAATACTTATCACGGTCAATGACTGTGACAAGACCGTGATAACTATACTTGTCACGGACTTGTCACGGTCAATGACCGTGACAATCCTTATAATATTGTCATGGTCAAGGACTGTGACACGTCCGTGACAAATGTTCCAACAAAAAACCCTTTCCCCTTATTTTTTTCCCCGATCGATTCTTCCCTCCTTTTTTGTCTCTCTCTCTCTACACTTCTCTCCTTCTCTCTCTCTCTACTTTCAGGTTAGTTTCTCTCTCTCTCTCTTCCATTTATATATATATATATATATATATATATATATATATGTGTGTGTGTGTGTGTGTGTGTATATATATATGTGTGTGTGTGTGTGTGTATATATATATATATATGTGTGTGTGTGTGTGTGTATATATGTGCGTGTGTGTGTGCGCGTGTGTGTGGTGGGTGGGGGTGAGGGAAGGGGGCAGGGATGGGGGCAGTTTGTGTGTGTGTGTGTGGTGTGTGTGCGCGTGTGTGTGTGTGTGTATGGTGGGGGAACGGGGCGGGGTAGGGTGGGGGAACGAGGTGGGGCAGGGTGGGGGCAGGGATGGGTGGTGGGGTGGGGGTGGGGGGCTACGTGTGTGTGTGTGTGAGCGCAGGTGTGTGTGTGTGTGTGTGTGTGTGTGTGTGTGTATGTGCGCCTGTGTGTATATATGTGTGTAGTGTGGGTGTATGTGCGTAATGTCCCTTGTAAACGAATTGATTGGTTATTAATTTTTTTAGTAAATTAATATATGATTGCCCCTCATTGTAAATTAGTAAATTACTATATGATTAATTAAGAAAGTAGGATTTCCCCTCATTGTAAATTAGTAAATTAATAATTGTATACTTTAATTGTTAGTTTAATTGATGAAAATAATTAATTGAGTAGATGAATTAGAAGGAGTACGGGATACACATTTGTTGTTGACATTGCTGTTGGATTATAGTGGATCGATGTTGGGTTTGTTAGTTTTAAAAGTGACGTGACCACTGGATTATTGTCCATATGGGGGTGGGATTTTTCAACTTGTTTTGAAAATTACTTTGTATATCGAACAATATATATATAGTATGATAATTAAATGAAACATACTTGAAATTACATATAGTGCATATATATATTAGCCTTCTAGTTCTTATGCATACGCATTCAATAGCCCTTAGACCCGTTCGAGAGTCATTACCCTTGTAATGAGATCTCTCGAATTATCGCGTTTGGACAGTTTGGGACTGCATAATTTCTGTATAATATTCTTAGTGGCTTAAAGTTGTTACTTTTGGAGGAAGTTCTGCAGTCGTATCCTAATGTTCTCTGGGTACATTCTAGATTGACAAGTGTGACTGTTATTTCAATTGATCAATTGAAATAACACTCACAACTGCCAATCTACATCATGTACTTTTAGAACTACGAGGATATGATGTCGAATTTCTTTCTAATCGTAACATTGTGCATGAGTTGTTAAGTATATTACAGAAAAATGCGATCTTGAATGGGATAGGACCACTCACCCTCTAGAGGAGATGGAGGAAATATAAATATCTATTATAAATTGAATTTGAATATAAATAAGACATAATTAAATAAAACGTACTATAAATCTATGTTTTGTTTATACTAATCCATGAATATATGCTCTGTACCTTTAATAGGTGATTAGTTGTGGTAGCTGTGATGCGATATCCGAAATACAAAGAGTGGATGGGTGAGACAAATATAATGGGGGATGTGTTTCGCAGAGGTGTTAACGAATTTGTGAAATATGCAAAGAGATGTCATAATGATGAAGAGTTTTCGTGTACGTGTGCTAGATGTGAGAATGGTAAGGTATTTGAGTGGAAAACAGTTGAACTACATTTGTTAAGATCGGGTATGCAAGATAGTTATCGATTTTGTAGTTTTCATGTTGAATTGAAAGTTCCTTTTGTCCCCGACCAACCTTCACAACAACCTTCAACAAGTAGGATAGATGTAGAAGGGGACGCCGTAGATCATAATATGTTAGAGGATTTAGTTGATGATGCGTACGAAGTTTATGAAGCAGAAGAGAATAAAGTTACTGATGATGTAGAAGGTTCAAGTGCTCATGAAGATATCACGATAAAACTTGACGAAGACTACCAAAGTTTAAAATTTAAGGCGACCCAATCGTTATACTCTCGCTGTGAGAAAGATCAAACAACTTTACATGCCATTGTTGGTTTGCACAGTTTGAAGACGTAATACAGTTTGTCTAAAAATAGCGTGTCTGGAATTCTAAAATGGGTGAAGGGCTTATTACCCAAGGAGAATACATTTCCAAATAGCTATCCTGTTATGAAGAACAATTTGAAAGGTTTGGGAATGAAGTATAAATCGATTCATTCTTATGTGTATGACTGCATACTATATCAAAAGGAGTATAGAAATCTCGATCGTTATCCGGTATGCGATGAACCTAGATATGTCCAATCTACTAGTAGGGAAGACATAAGCTCAAAAGTTGCTAAAAAAGTATTGAAAATTTTTCCCGTTGGACCTAGATTAAAGTGATTTTTCACAATATCATGGATAGAGGAGGCAATGACTTGTCATGTTAGGGAAGAAGTAGGGGGTAATATCATGCATCATCCTATTGATTCTACTGCCTGGAGGAGGATGAATTATGAGTATCCCGATTTTGCACGAGAACAACGCAACATTCGTTTGGCTATATCAACAGATGGTTTCAATCCATTTGTAAATATAAGCACCAATCAGAGTGTATAGCCAGTGATCCTATCCCCACTCAACCTCCCTCCTTCACAGTGTATGAGACTTGAATTTTCGATGATGGCTTCATTGATACCTGGGCCAAAGTCAATAAGTGATGACATCGACGTCTACCTGGCTCCTTTGGTAGAATAATTAAATGAGTTGTGGGAAGAGGGTGTGCAATTATTTGGCTCTTTTAGAAAAGAAGAGTTTACGCGAAAAGCTATGTTGATGTGGGAAATTCATGATTTTCCAGCTTATGGGACATTATCTGATTGTGTAGTACATGGTTATTTGGGGTGTCCTGTTTGTGGAGAGGAGAGTGAATCTCTTCTTCTATCCTTTAGCTCAAAAAATGTATACCATTGCCACAGGAGGTTTTTACCCTCGACTCATAGTTTCAGATTTGAGAAAGGTTCCAATTTTTTATTGGGCGAGGTTGAACATAGTCTACCATCGAGACACTTCTTTGTGGTCTAGTTAAATATCGGTGGATGTATCTGTTTGAAAGATTGATGAATGTTTTTAAAGATTACGTCAAGAATACGCGATACATTATAGGATCAATTCCAGAGGAATACAACACTCTGGAGTCATCCATATATACTCGGGAATATATGTCTGACTCGACTAACGTTGATGACACTGATGAGTTCGTCGATGATGGTGGTTATGTGATGGGAATATGAGTGAAATTAACGAGTTTGCAACATAACCAAGTAGCTCGTTATCTATTTGACACACATGAAGATATCGAAGAATGTAAAAAGTAAGTTTCGATTATTATAATATTTAGCATTATTTTAGATTATTTTATACATGATTAATTTTTTAATATGCAGAAAATATGAAGCCTGTGAGAACAATAAAAGATGAACAAAAA
The DNA here is from genome assembly GCA_949130495.1 of Sambucus nigra. Classification (NCBI taxonomy): domain Eukaryota; kingdom Viridiplantae; phylum Streptophyta; class Magnoliopsida; order Dipsacales; family Adoxaceae; genus Sambucus; species Sambucus nigra. The sequence goes on along the minus strand of OX422209.1, from coordinate 492,082,124 downwards.
TGGTACAATTAGACATCGAATTTAGGTTGTGGTTGACACAAGATGTAATTTAAATGAAAATGGTCGGTATATAACGTTACATTACACTCAAATTTTGCAACTAATATAATTAATTTATCTATATTCTCAGCTCTTAAAGACGGGTGATGCGACATCAAGGCTTGCTCATCTAGCCATTAGACCCTTGTTCGTGGCACAAGAGTACAAAAAGTATCGATTGAACGGTTACATTTTTAGCGCTAAAGTGTACGAGGAAAGTACAAATGTACAGAACTCGAGCATTTCATACAAGGCTCTTATTTCTTTCGAGCGAGCGCAAAAGATAAAAACCTCGTTGAAGCTTAAATGCCTTACTATGGTGTAATCCGAAATATATTTGAATTGTATTATATAAGTTTCAAAGAGGTTGTATTTTACCGTGACTGGGTAAGAGTTGAGGATAAAAATGCTTGTAAAGTTGATCCTGTCACCAATTTGATCATGGTTGACTTGTCCAAGTTGAAGATCAACGACCACGTGAGCGATGAGCCGTTTGTTTATGCATTTCAAAAGGTTAAACAAGTATTTTACTCAGAGTATATCAACAACGAGTCATTGTCAATTTTCCAACACGCGCCAAAATATCTAAATAGTAGTGTGGATGACTTGGCTGCTCCTACCAAATATCCGTCCATTTTTTACGATAACCCGAATTTTAAACAATTTTTTAATTTGTAATAAATATTCCAAATTGTATCGAAACATCCATTTTTAATGCTTTTAATAAATTTGCACTTTATCATTTTCACTCTTGTGTAGTGTGCATGTGTGTGGGCAGTAGGGGTGGGGGTGGGGATGTTTCGGATTTTTAGTGATTGTACATATTATGAGCTAGATGCTGCTGTTTTGGAATTCATAATTGAGGTGTTTGACAGTAACAATTCATTTTTTTGGTAGTAAATTTACATATTTGCATTTCTTCTTTTAATTGATTTTGATATGTACTAATAACATTTTTTTACAACAACTTTATGCTTCAGGTATTAAGGCGAGGATGATGATGCTTGTTATGATGATGTCGTCTGGGCTCGGTGGTAACGGAGGAGACGAGGGCTCCTCGGCACCTAGGCTCCCCAAATATGGAAAATTGGGGATGGTCATTGAGAACAAGTCGAGGCTATTAGTGAGATCCCTCGAGCTGGTAAAGACGATCATCGGCCCGGGGTACATTAGTTAGAAGAAGGTGCCATATCAGCTCAAGTTAGTTGTTTGGGTGGCACTACAAATAATGTATTTATATTTATATTTATATTCATATGAATATTTCAATTTCGATTTCAATTTCATTTTATATTTATATTTATATTTATTTGTAACTAACATTGTATTTGTTGGACAAGAATAATTCAGCCTGGATCCAAAGCTACGCGATTCCTTCTTGGAGCAGTTGAGGGAGAAACACAAGACGTGGAAGAAAAATATGTGGACCCGGTACTTTGGGAAGACACGAGAGTCCATTATCCAAAGGCGTGAATCTGTCCCGCCGAAGGAGCCGATCTCATTGGCACAATGGAAAAGGTTCATTGACAATGAGATCAGGGAGCGACAATTGGCATCTCGCCAATCGGGGAGGGAAAATCGGGCAAAAAAGACGGACGTGCACTACTCCGGCCAGACGTCTTATGCCGAGGTGGAACATAGGATGATGGTAAGATTTAATTTTTCTATAACTATAAAAATTTATTATTCTGCATTATTTTACTTTGCGAGGCCAATACTAATTTTACTTTATTTTATTTTAGGGGACAGGGAGTGGCCCTGGGTGTAGGCCATGTAGGCTCGATACTTATGTGGCTCTTCGGAAGAAGAAGGGGAATGACAAGGAGGAGTCCCCGAGTGTCGCAGCCATGATTGTAAGTAATCCGACAGTTTACTTTTTGTTAATTACGTTATAATTTTTTAATTTACTTATTTTACAAATCATGTGATTTTTGTCGTTTCAGGAAAATCTTAAGGAAATGCATGAGTCGCAGTCTGATGCCGACAAGGCATCTTTGTCCACAGACTCACTCAGCCAAGTGATTGGCTCTGATCGCAAGGGGAGGACAAGGGGGTGAGCTTGCGTGTGGCCAAATCTTGGATCATCGGATTGGAGACGAGTGACACCGGGTTGGCTCGAACGTTGGACTCGTATGACACAAAGCTATCCCATTTGGAGGCTAGGGTCCAAGATATGTTCTCATTCATGAAGCATTCGTTGGGCGGCAGAAAACGCAAGGGGAAATGGAAGGAGAAGGTGGGGGGGGAGGAGGTGCGGGAGGATGAGGTGTAGGATGTCGATGATGTGGACCTCGCTGCTTCATCACCGATGCGTGCGGACTTTGATGATCCACTTCACTATTTGGCTCCCTTCGACCGAGCAATGTCGACACTTGGTTGGCCGAGCATGTTTTTACTGGACATATTTGATGGCCAGCGGATAGGGCGTGGATTGAGGGACCCGAATATCGTCCAGGGTGGACTAGTTCATGAACGTGAGGTTCAAGACATCGATTCCAAGGTGCTTGTCGCGCATGTGATACCCGAGAAGGAGAACTCCCTATTGTCGTTGTGCGAATAATACGACATGATGTATATCAGTGGGTGTGTCAGTTCGTATATCGTGTGTCCTACTCACCTCCTCGGATTAAACCTTTCCCAAGACATGTAGTGACATTATTTGAATTGAATTGTATTGTTTTTAAGTTGGTACATTTGAATGGTTTTTAAGTTGGTACATTTGAATTATATTTGGATTATATCGTGATGCATATTGTCTCTATTTTGAATGTATATTTGCACTATCTCTATTTTATTTGGATATATAATGTTTGAACAGGTACAACGTTGCTATAATAGGTACAAATATACTGCTAGGCAGTGGCAGTGGCTATACTGCCCAGCAGATTTTTTTTAATTCTGCCCAAAATTATCACTGTCATTGATCGTGACAAAATTTTATTAAATGTCACGGGTTTGTCACGCTCCTTAACCGTGACAAAACTTGTCAAGGTCAAGGACCGTGACATGACCGTGACAAGTCTAATGAACTTGTCATGGTCAATGACTGTGACAACTCCGTGATAAAAAAGTTGTCACCCCCAGAATTGTCACGGTCATTGACCTTAACAAGTCCAACATGTCAAGGTCAATGACCGTGAAAATTCGAAAGATTTGGTGTAGTGCCTCCATTCACTCTCAAGAAAGACGAGGGAGGACGTAAAAAACTGAAAACATTATTAGTTTGGTGGTAGCCACCCTCGGCTATAATAAGGGTGAATGGTAGGGACGACCCTCCATTCACTCTCAAGAAAGACGAGGGAGGACTTTAAATTTTAAACATCATTAATTTGGTGGTAGTCACCCTCGGCTATAATGAGGGTGAATGGTAGGTACGACCCTCCATTCACTCTCAAGAAAGATGAGGGGGACTTAAAATTGAAAACATCATTAATTCGGTGGTAGTCACCCTCGGCTATAATGAGGGTGAATGGTAGGGACGACCCTCCATTCACTCTCAAGAAAGACAAGGTAGGACTTGAAACTGAAAACATCATTAGTTTGGTGGTAGCCAAGCTCGGCTATAATAAGGGTGAATGGTAGGGATGACTCTCCATTCAAACTCAAGAAAGACGAGGGAGGACTTATAATTATAAACATCATTAAGTTGGTGGTAGTGACCCTCGACTATAATGAGGGTGAATGGTAGGTACGACCGTCCATTCACTCTCAAGAAAGACGAGGGGGCACTTAAAATTAAAAACATCATTAGTTTGGTGGTAGACACCCTCGGCTATAATGAGGGTGAATGGCAGGGACTACCATCCATTCACTCTCAAGAAAGATGAAGGAGGACTTAAAATTGTAAACATCATTAATTTGGTGGTAGTCAGCCTCGGCTATAATGAGGGTTAATGGTAGGAACGACTCTTCATTCACTCTCAAGAAAGACGAGGGAGGACCAACTGTAAACATCATTAATTTTGTGGTAGTCACCCTCGGCTATAATGAGGGTGAATGGAAGGGAAGACCCTCCATTTACTCTCAAGAAATAAGAGGGGGACTTAAAATTTTAAACGTCATTAATTTGGTGGTAGTCACCCTCGGCTATAATGAGGGTTATTGGTAGGGACGACCCTCCATTCACTGTCAAGAAAGATGAGGGAGGACTTAAAATTGAAAACATCATTAGTTTGGTGATAGTCACCCTCGACTATAATGAGAGTGAATGGTAGGGAAGACCCTCCATTCACTCTCCAGAAAGACGAGGGAGGACTTGAAGATGATTAACAAAATAGCATGGCCAAGACACATCATAAAAGAAGCAAATATAGAAGACATGAAGAGAGCAATTCGATTATGAAACTGTTATAATATTTGTCCAAAATAAAGTCAAATACAGAAGATTTTCAAGAGGAAGGTGTGGGCCACAGACGGCCACCCTATTGAGAAGCATTGGAAGGTAGGGATTCAACATCTAAAAGAGGAGTCTTCTCGATGACCAAAATAGGAGGCCGTTTCTCAAAGGTGTCGGTACCTTCAACGTGCACTTGTGACTCTACATGTGCTAGAGCCTCAGCTATCCGGGGGTTATCCATCTCCACTGCCTCCAGAGAGGGTCGAATAAATGACCCGACGTCAATAAATTTTAAGACGACCCATAGACAGGACGTCTTGATTCCCCTCGCCAAGTACTCAAGACCGAAGCCCTGGAACTCGTCCGAGAGTTTGTAAGCCTCCACAACATCGACCTCGGCCCTCTTCACGGCTTCATCAAGTTTATTCTTGAACTGAACCCCCTGGTTGGTCAGAGCCTCTTCTTTCTCTTTTATGAAGATATCTTTCAATTTTAGGTTGGCCTCATGCTGCTTCACAAGATCATCCAGGACCCTCGCATATTCTGTCCTCGCGCTCTCTAACTTGGCCCTGGTAGTCTCCAACTCAGTCTTCAATTTGGACTCATTCTGAATAGCTCTCTCTGCTTCATGAAACTTCTATTGGTTTGAAGCCATCCACCTGGTGGCAGATGTGAAGGTGCAGACAGACTGTACAAGACAAAGTCATATTAGAGGGCTGAGGGAACAGTTTATAAAGAATATTGGTGAATCAATAGATGAGTTGAGGGAAATACCTAAGCTAGAGTGTGAACATCGTAGTCATAAACCTTGGTCGGGGGAATCTTTGATAGGAATTCATAGTTTTTAGCCGAAGGCCCAAAAAACATAGAGGCTTTGGCTTCCCTCAAGCTGGCTATGAGGGAGGAGGGTTCGGCCTTCAGGAAGGTCAGATTCTGAGACCAATAGGCTCCCATGCTTGAGGTGATGGTCGCCTCAGTGTGTGTTTGAGGAACCTCTACCCTTGCCCTCATTAGAGAGTCAAGTCAAGATCCAGCAGGGACTTTTGGCTCCTTGTATTTTCTATTATCAGCGGTCGGCTTCACCAGTGTCAGCCCCATGCCCTTTGTCTTTTTATGAGGCTGCTGAGGCTCCTTGCCTTTCTTCTTGCCCAAACCAGACATTAAGCTGGGAGACGTCATTTCCTAAAGTTGATTAGACACGTTTGCAGGCCAACCTAAAAAAGAGACGATACATCATAAACAAGTAGTAATAACAAGAAACACTTGGAAAGAAATGGAAAAAAAAGCAACTCACATAATTCTGTCAGGGGGCCGACCCTCAGACCAGCTTCTTTGAGGTAAGAAGGGGTAATCAAATATTCAACTCTTTCCCTTGTTCCCTCAGATAGTCAACAATATCCATCTCATCCAAGATGAGTTCGGGGTCTGACCGTGCTTTCATTGAGGGGTTAGACCGAGCCCTTGGGACCCTCGAACTGTCTTCTTAAGGATCATCCTCGGCTGGGAATTCCCATTCCCCAGAGATGAAGAAGAACCTCTTCTTCCAATCATAATTAGAAGTTTGTGCTACATGAAGACGTTTTTTGTCGGACTTCCTCTCCCCTAGATGAGAATACCCATGCAGCTTGGATGAGGAAGTTATATTGTAGCAGGATATGAACAAGTCGACCGAAGGATAATCAATGAAAGTGTTCTTCCAGAGGGAGACATAGCCGAGGATGGTCCTCCAGGAGTTTGGAGGAAGTTGAGAAGGAGAAACCCCAAGGTCAGAAAGTATATCAACTACTGCAGGGTGAAGAGGAAAACTAACATCTAGCCTGAGCATTTGCTCATAAACGGTAACTTCCCCTTCATTCCCTTGGAAGACCCTCATATCTTCATTTGGGACCCTCATATTTATGTTGGGCTGTATACGAAAGATGTGCCTCCACAGTATGAGGTCGCGACCCCTAACAGACGAGATGTACATCGAGGCACTGGAAGTGTCAACTAGATCAGCATTAGAATTCTCACTATCGTCCTCGACCCCCTCGTCCCTAGATCTCTCTGCCTCGTCGCCTGTCAGTGGGCCATCTAGAAAGTCCACCTAGAAAGTAAGAGGGGACAGGGCTTTCACAGGGGCAGCCTCAGAATGAACTGTCCCCTCATCCTGTCGGCTTGGGCTAAGTGTTGATGTCTCTCCTCTTCCAGAAGGCCCAGCACCAGTTGGTGACGATGATCTCTCATTCATTTCTCCCTCGCGTGTCTGACACTCGGTTGGACGACAGGAAGACCCAAAGGGCTCAGATGGTATAATTATGGATAAAGGAATGGGGAATATAGGTCGTACCCAATTAGGATCAGCCCCTCATCTTCCCTCGCTCCCTTCCTATATTCGCCTAATCTCTGCAAAGAATTTATCCCTCAAAGTTGGAAACTCCTCGACTAAATCGTAGAGTCTTTTGAGCATTAAGAAGGGGACCCTACACTTAAGGAATTTGTTCAAACTAACTACAAACAAGTTTACAGTTTGACCAAATTAACTTTTGGACCAAACCTAAAGAAATAAAGGGTTTTGTTGATTAACACCCAAGAATAAGAGGAAACACGTTCACCAGAGAAAAACGTCAGAGAGCAACCGAAAAACCTAAGAAGCTCCACGAAGAGGTGCTGAACCACCACGAAAAGGTGGAGGTAAAACCCTGGAAAGCCTAAAACCTAATACCTAGCCCTATAATCGCCATAGGAGGGCGGGTCCTCACGCCGTAGAAATATAAAATAACCAAGAAATGGAACATAAACTCGAAAGCAAGAAACAAGCTAGAATGGAAGATAAATAGGGAACTTAAGGCATAAGGGTTGCCTGAGAATGAATATTGAAACTCAGCCAAGCATGGAACACAAGAAGAAAGGCAAGGAATAATAGAAATGTCATTGGAGCTTCTAAGAAATAAGAGAGAGAGAAAGCTTACGTGTGAAGAAGAAGAAGAAGAAGAAGAAGAAGAAGAAAAATTTAAAAATAGTTTAAATACTTTGTTATTGGTGGGCCCATAAATCAAGGCAGTGCACAACCCACGAGGAGATACATCATTAGGGAGCCAAGCCCCAAGCAGTGTGCAGGGGCCACACCTAGGGAACACATGATGATTCACACCTGACAAGATGTCAATCAAACGACAAATGTCACTCAGCAGCCTGATTTCCCACAACATTCCCAAGGCAACATTACCCCTCAGTCATCTCAACAAACATTGATGACTAAGGGCTAGGTGTAATACCCCGTAATTTTATTGATATTTATTTAAGGGATTAATTAAATTAAATGTGAATTAATTGAAATTTAATCCGGATATAGTTACTAACGAGATGTGAGTTAGTATTCAATTATGTTATGTATATATGGCAATATATGAATATTGGAAATATTAAAATTGTTGCGAGACTGAAATACGACAATTTGGGAAATTTAGTTGGGACGCGCGTGTCAGTCGCGTCAGAAATGAAATTATTTGAATTAAAAAGTGAATTTTATTTCTATCAACCGAATGGTCATTTTGAGTGCGCCAATGAGTCCAGAAGGGTCGAAATAGTCATAAAACTCTAGCCGGGAGTTTAGTTTGGGTCCCGGGGCATTTTTGGGCCATACCGGCAACTTAAAAGGGTATTTTGGTAATTTTGAAATTTTGGGAATTAAAGCCTACGAATTTTAAGAGTTAATTATACATTATTAGTAACCCACTAAGCCCATTACCATCATTTGACAAGTTAGAGGGCTACAGGAGTTATAGGAAGAGTTGGAAGAGGTTCCCAAGAGAAAACCCATAACCACCATCTTGAACCTTGGGAGAAAATCTGTAGAGAAAGGGGAGAGATCAACCTTCAACCTTCAACATCAAATTTCGAAGAACAATCTAAGGCAAGTGATTTAGTATTTTTAATGCATTGAATATGGCTTCCATGCTTAGTGTAGGAATTATCTTATATTGATCTTTTTGAAGAAAACCCATGAAATTTGTTGGAGGAACTTTGAATTTGGGTTAGGATTTGCATGTAGTAAGATAATGGACTCATTTAATACTTGAACAGTTACACATGATGATTTAAAAACGGATTTATGATGACTATTGAGCATAAGGAAAATTTGGAGTTCATGTTCATAGGGTTTGGGGAAATATTTGAAGATTCATATTAATTCCATGATAATTTGTAAGATTTGACCCTTTAAATATGATAAGGAATGATCTAGGTTGATTAGAAATGGTTTATATACGTTAAAACACAACTTGGATGGTCTTAAGGTGGATTTAGAGGAGAGAAGAATTGACAAAAACGGAATTGGAATTTTCTGGGCTGAAACTGCCATCTCGTTAGAAGACCTGCCCAGGTCGTTCGAACGACCTCGTTCGAACGAACTTCTAACGAGATGACAGTATGACTTCTAATGAGTTGGTATTTTATTCGAAGCCCCTCGTTCGAACGAGACTTCTAACGAGTTGACAGAATGGCCATTTTGGCCTGAATTAATTTCTAGTATCCCGTAGACTTATTTAAATGATGAGATAACCTTCCCTTATTAACTAGTGGGTATAGTTGGGAGATTGGGGTACATTGATGAGTAAAACTTAGAATAGTGTCTTGAACCGGATGACATTTGTGTATTGGGAAGCGAGTAACTAATCACGAAGTGAGAATAATTGATAACTTAAATACATATAAATCGGGGACTTGTGATTTGTATAACACTAAGTTTTGGTATAAGAATGAGAAGTATACCACTAACAAAATATTTTAATATCTAAGATGTGAGAATGCTTAATATATGTAGTTATATGTGTATGACATACCTATCGTACTTGCTATCACGGGAGGTTGGCGTTCGTTTAGGACCATCTAATCTTTGTGTGCCTGCGGGGGGGATTTAGATTGGTACCTCGAGGAGATAGGTCAGAGAAGGTCTTATTGAGAAGTTAATAAGTCTGCTGATCATGGGAGCGTAGGTATGTGCGTGACCCATGTGATGTGGACTATGTTCGCCTCCACTATTTGTGATTGTTGTTAATGAAACGTTTCCTGAGAGATTCGGAATACGCTGTCCTCATGTACATGATGTACCGGGATTTGATAGCAGAGTATGTGAGCATCGCAGCTTAGCGTCGGGGTGCTAGTATTGTATATTTATGGTGAGAATAATATACTGTTGATTGAAATGAATAGTCGTGAATAATTGTGGATATAAGTAATAGCAACAGTTTGTAATGTGAAAATGTAAGATTTACAATAAATTGTAATGCTAAAGTTGGGAAACTGTGTAATAAGGTACAATACTCTATTAAATAAAAGATGTTGGGATTTGAGTTGGATATCATATAGAAATATTAGATTTAGCATTGGACTAGATAGATATGGGAGCAACTAGAAATGGGTACGGGTACAATAGGAGTGCACAATTAGTTGAGAGGTGAGGAACTCATGTGAGTGCACACACTATCATGTACTTTATATTCACTGTTTAATGATATTAAACACTTGTATATATTTTAAATTATTTTCACATTCGGGCTCTGACCCGTTTGCTTTCAAATCTATTTTTGTAAAAACCTTTTTAGGTGCCCAGCCATAAGGACACCATGCATAGGAGTTCTATTCAGGTGACGTGTTGTAGCTGTTGTGGAAGTTACAGGACCTTGACAGTAGACGCCTTCATTTCTGATCTTGACTCCATTATCAGTTTTTATCATTTGTTGGGCATGTCGCCCATTCCTTTTAGAGACATCTTACTTATTCAGTTATTTCAGACTTTGGGTTGTAATTAATTTTAGTGATGCAGACTTTGTATTTATTTATTTCGGAATTCTGTTTATTGTGATGAGTTTTCCTCCAGACTCATTATTATTGGATGGTTATTCTATTGTGACTATATTGTTGATTATGTTAACTTTTCATAATTCATTTATTGCATGTTAATCGGATTTAATTCAAATGGACAACTCACTTTTTAAATACTAGGTGGTTAGTAATATTAAAATGTTTTCGACAGTGATGCTATGAACTGAACCAACTTGGCATTTTGTATTAATTTAATAAAGGAGTAGCTACCCGGTATTTAATTAGTCGGGGTGTCACAGGTGGTATCAGAGCATCAGGTTCTCGTGTCCTTAGGATCTGTACGTCTTATTATGTTTTCGCTGAGCTTTCTTTGATGTAGAACCCTATATTTTAGGACTGTTGTAATCTTTTGTGCATGTATCGCTCTTTAGCTATTTTGAGATAACAACTGAGAACTTATAAGACTTTACTCTCATTTCAGATGCCTCCATGACGTGCGCAGCGAGTTCCTAGGGATGCACAGCCATAGCCACAGCCTGCACCAGTTCAGGGCACTATGAATGCCGCAGAGGTTGCAGCTATTGTAGCCCAAGCGGTAAATGCCGCCCTAGCCGTTGTACAGCAGGCACCACCCCAGGCACCGACAGTTGCGCCAGTTCAGGCTCATGCATTCCCGTCTACTTGGGAACGCGTCCGTGATGCTTTTCAGAAAGCACACCCTCCGGAGTTTGCAGATAGCTCCGATGTTGTGGTATCCAGTCAGTGGAGAAAGGATATTCAGAGGCACTTAAGGATCTACGAGTGCAGGGGTGTTCAGAAACAGATACTGGCTACTTTCAAGCTAGTAGGATCTGCATTGCAGTGGTGGGAGTCCATTACCACCGCAGAGGAGAGGGACACCCTCTCTATACAGGAGTTCTGGGTGCGGTTCGACCGCAAATATTTTCCGTCAGCTGTTCACACGGAGATGAGGAGGAAATTGATGAACCTCAAGCAGGAGGGAAGGACCGTAGCCGAGTATGAGGCTGATTTTACCAATCTCTTGAACATTGTTTCGGATGAGATACCGACTGAGGAGAAGAAGATTCAGAAGTTCACGGATGGATTGACTTGGAGGATCCGTCAACACTTGTTGGGGAATCTCTCGTTGGCCACTTATTCTGATGTGGTTAACGCTGCATTACTTCACTGCCAGGATCATCGCTTCCACATGTCTGAGAGAAAGAGATTAGGGGAGTCTAGTCAACAGGGCAGGACAGGGGGAAATGGTGCCAGCGGGGCACAATCTGCTCTGGGACAACACAGGTAGGGTGACCAGAGTTCCCAATAAGGGGATTCTAAGAGATTCAGATCTGGGGGTTTCAGAAATGGACAGGGAGGTTTCAGACATGGCCATCAGGGTCAGAACGACCAGCAGGGCCAGCAGGGTCAGAATGGTCAACAACAACAGTTTCAGCAGGGCCAGTAAGGCCAAGGTAAGAATGGTAACGACCATTAGGGTCGGGGGCAGCAGGGACAGAGAGGGGGAAACTTCCCGGTGAAGTGTTTTGTTTGTGGCAAGATGGGCCACAAATGCCAGGATTGTCCTGATAGGGGCAGGTCCCCACCGCAGCAGCAGCACGGTGCTCGACACGAGCCACAGAGGCCTATGTTTTCCGTCGCCCTCCCAGGACCACCACAGATGGAAACATTACCACCCATTCCAGCAGTCCCAGTTCAGCAGGGACAACTTCAGTATGGGAGAGTGTATCAGCTTCAGTATGTCGCAGCCCCACAGGATCCACCGGCCATTGAGGGTATGTTCTCTATTCAAGGGACTAGGGGGCGTATATTATTTGATACGGGGGCCACACATTGTTTCATTTCCATGATATTTGCATGCACTATTGGGTTATTAGACATCGCCGAGAGCACGGTTACTTATGTAGATTCACCGTTGAGTAGGGGTTCCGTGATTTCCCTTATTTGTAGAAGTGTGGGTATAGAGATCGGGAGGTTTAATTTACCCGCGGATATGTTAGTGTTAGAGATGACTGAGTATGATATCATTATTGGTATGGATTGGCTAGTTGCGTACCGAGCCATGATTGACTGTTTCAGTAGGAGTATTATCTTTGCCATTCCCGGACAGGAGATGTTTTTAGTGGCGATGCCTCGCCCTGAGGGAGGATCGTCCACTCACTTGTACTATATAGAGGAGATCTCTAAGGAAGTGGTGATACCACTTGATGCGATTCCAGTTGTGAGGGAGTTTGCTGATGTATTTCAGGATATACCTGGACTACCTCCGAGTATAGAGATAGATTTTGTGATCAATTTAGTGCCGAGGACTCGGCCTATTGCCCGCGCACCTTACCGTATGGCTCCAGCAGAGATGAGAGAGTTACATGATCAGATTGAGTAGTTGTTAGGTCAGGGGTTTATCCGGAGGAGTACTTCGCCGTGGGGTGCCCCTGTGTTGTTCGTAAAAAAGAGGGATGGATCGTTGAGATTGTGTGTAAATTACCGAGAGTTGAATAAGGTCACAATACGGAATAAGTATTCGTTGCCCCGAATTGATGACTTATTCGACCAGCTGAGAGGAGCTTCTTTCTTCTCAAAGATTGATTTGCGATCAGGATACCATCAGTTGCGTATCAGGTAACAAGACGTCTCGAAGACTGCTTTCTTAATAAGATATGATTCCTACGAATTTCGAGTTATGCCTTTTGGCTTGACCAACGCTCTAGCCGTGTTTATGGACTTAGTGAATAGGGTGTTCAGAGAGTTCCTAGACCAGTTCATCATTATTTTTATTCATGACATTCTGGTTTACTCCCAGACAGAAGAGGAGCACGCTGAGCATTTGAGACAGGTTTTGCAGACGCTACGTCAGAACGAGCTTTATGCAAAGTATGAGAAGTGCGGGTTTTGGCTGAAGGAGGTCCAGTTTTTGGGGCATATCATTTCAGATCGGGGGATATCGGTAGGTCCGGGGAAGGTATCCGTGGTGAGGGAGAGGGGACAACCCACGACGCCGACTGAGATCCGTAGTTTCTTGGACCTAGCAGGATACTACATGAGGTTTATTCGGGGTTTCTCCAAGATAGCGGGTCCTTTGACACATCTGACTCGCAAAGGTGTGCCATTCATCTGGAGCGATGCCTATCAGTTGGAATTCGATGAGTTGAAGGACAAGTTGAACTCAGCACCTGTGTTAGCATTGCCGAGACCGGGAGTTGAGTATCTAGTCTACACCGATGCGTCCTTATAAGGACTCGAAGGTGTGCTGGAGAAGGAGAGTCAGGCCATAGCTTATACTTCCCGTAAGCTTAAGCCTCGCGAGAAGAATTACCCCACCCATGACTTGGAGTTAGCGGCAATTATATTTTCCCTTAGAATTTGGAGACACTACCTCCTGGGGGAGAAGTTTCGATTGTTCACGGATCACAAGTCTCTACAGTACCTCTTCACGCAGAAGGAGTTGAATATGCGACAAAGACGGTGGCTTGAGTTTGTGAAGGAATATCAGTTTGATATCCAATATCACCCGGGGAAGGCTAACGTGGTAGCAGACGCGTTAAGCCGTAGGCCAGTAAATGAGGTGGACGAGGTGTGGAAAGCAAAGTGGAAGGATTTGGGACACCAGGATGCAGTGGCCCGATCGTTCATGTCTGTGATGACTGTTACACCGAAGATTGTCACGAGAGTGGTAAAGGCCCAGGCAAATGACTCGTTCTGTCAAGAGCAGATAGTTCGATTACTAGTAGAGGGAGCCGAGTCCTATACCGTTAGCTCAGACGGTGGATTACGCTTCAATGGGAGACTAGTCATTCCGGAAGGGGAAGACTTACGACACGAGGTGATGGCAGAATAGCACGGCTCACGGTTTGCGGTACACCCTGGTGGGGACAAAATGTACGAAGATATGAGACGTCAGTATTGGTGGAGCGGGATGAAGAGAGATATTGCCGTGTTTGTTTCTAAATGCGCCACTTGTCAGTTGGTGAAGGTGGATCATCATAGACCGGCAGGACTTCTACAGCCATTAGAGGTTCCGACGTGGATATAGGAGAGCATATCCATGGACTTTATCACGGGGTTACCTACGTCACAGAGGGGTCATGACTCCATTTGGGTAATTATGGACCGTTTGACCAAAGTGGCTCATTTTCTACCCGTAAGGACAGACTACACTACGGGATAGTATGCCCAAATTTTTATTGTGGAAATAGTGAGACTTCATGGTGTGACTCTAAATATCGTGTCTGACCGAGATAAGATATTTGTTTCACGGTTTTGGGAGAGTTTCCATGAGGCCATGGGCACTGAATTTCGGTTGAGTATGGCTTATCACCCGCAGACCGATGGGAAGACCGAGTGTACAAATCAGATGTTGGAGGACATGTTGCGTATGTGCATCATAGACTTTGGAGGTGGATGGGAGCAGTACCTTCCACTGGTGGAGTTTGCTTATAATAACTCCTACCAGTTCACCATTGGCATGGCTCCATTTGAGGTGTTGTACGGTAGACCTTGTCGTTCTCTATCATGTTGGTTAGAGGTGAGGGATAATAAAGTCCTTGGGCCGGAAGTGATTCAAGACACTTCGGCAAGGATAGAATTGATACGGAGTCGCATTCGGGTAGCTCAGGATCAGTAGAAGAGTTACACTGATGCGAAGAGGTTCTTCAGAGAATTCAAAGTGGGGGACCAGGTTTTACTCAGAGTATCTCCTACGAAGGGGATTATGCGTTTTGGGAAAAAGGGGAAACTGGCACCGAGATATGTGGGGCCATTTCCTATCATCGAGCGGATTGGGCCAGTTGCGTATAGACTTGGGTTACGGGAGCACTTGCATAGGATTCATGAGGTGTTCCATATTTCCTCGCTAAGGAAATATCTTAGAGATGATTTGTCCCATACTCACATTGCTTTGGAGGACATCGATCTCCAGCCCGATAGTTCCTACGAGGAGGGGCCGATTGCTATTTTGGATCGAAGCGAGCGAAAACTGAGGTTGAAGATAGCACCATTAGTACGTGTTCAATGGCGGCATCATAATGCTGAGGAGCCCACATGGGAGCGCGAGGATGAGATGCGCGAACGTTATCCAGAGTTGTTTTTACCAGGTACTTGTTTTTAGTTCCGAATTTCGGGATGAAATTCTGTTAATAGGGGGAAGTATGTAATACCCCGTAATTTTATTGATATTTATTTAAGGGATTAATTAAATTAAATGTGAATTAATTAAAAATTAATCCGGATATAGATACTAATGAGATGTGAGTTGGTATTTGATTATGTTGTGTATATATGGAAATATATGAATATTGGAAATATTAAAATGGTCGCGAGGCTGAAATACGACAATTTGGGAAATTTAGTTGGGACGTGCGTGTCAGTTGCGTCAGAAATGAAATTATTTGAATTAAAAAGTGAATTTTATTTCTATCAACCGAATGGTCATTTTGAGTGCGCCAACGAGTCCGTAAGGGTCGAAATAGTCCGAAAACACTAGCCGGGGGTTTAGTTTGGGTCCCGGGGCATTTTTGGGCCATACCGGCAACTTAAAAGGGTATTTTGATAATTTTGAAATTTTTGGAATTAAAGCCTACGAATTTTAAGAGTTAATTACACATTATTAGTAACCCACTAAGACCATTACCAGCATTTGACAAGTTAGAGGGCTACGGGAGTTATAGGAAGAGTTAGAAGAGGTTCCCAAGAGAAAACCCATAACCACCATCTTCAACCTTGGGAGAAAATATGTAGAGAAAGGGGAGAGATCAACCTTTAACCTTCAACATCAAATTCTGAAGAACAATATAAGGCAGGTGATTTAGTATTGTTAATGCATTGAATATGGCTTCCATGCTTAGTGTAGGAATTATCTTATATTGATCTCTTTGAAGAAAACCCATGAAATTTGTTGGAGGAACTTTGAATTTGGGTTAGGATTTGCATGTAGTATGATAATGAACTGATTTAATACTTGAATAGTTACATATGATGATTTAAAAACGGATTTATGATGAGTATTGGGCATAAGGAAAATTTGGAGTTCATGTTCATAGGTTTTGGGGAAATATTTGAAGATTCATATTAATTCCATGATAATTTGTAAGATTTGACCCTTTAAATATGATAAGGAATGATCTAGGGTGATTATAAATGGTTTATATACGTTAAAACACAACTTGGATGGTCTTAGGGTGGATTTAGAGGAGAGAAGAATTGAGAAAAACGGAATTGGGATTTTTTGGGTTGAAACTGCCATCTCATTAGAAGACCTGCCCAGGTCGTTCGAACGACCTCGTTCGAACAAACTTCTAACGAGATGACAGTATGACTTTTAACGAGTTGGTATTTCATTCGAAGACCTTCGTTCGAACGAACTCGTTCGAACGAGACTTCTAACGAGTTGACGGAATGGCCATTTTGGCCTGAATTGATTTCTAGTATCCCGTAGACTTATTTAAATGATGAGATAACCTTCCCTTATTAACTAGTGGGTGTAGTTGGGAGATTGGGGTACATTGAGGAGTAAAACTTAGAATATTGTCTTGAACTGGATGACATTTGTGGATGGGGAAGCGAGTAACTAATCACGAAGTGAGAATAATTGATAACTTAAATACATATAAACCGGGGACTTGTGATTTGTATAACACTAAGTGTCGGTAAAAGAACGAGAAGTATACCACTAACAAAATATTTTAATATCTAAGATGTGAGAATGCTTAGTATATGTAGTTATATGTGTATGACATACCTATCGTACTTGCTATCATGGGAGGTTGGCGTTCGTTTAGGACCATCTAATCTTTGTGTGCCTACGGGGGGGATTTAGATTGGTACCTCGAGGAGATAGGTCAGAGAAGGTCTTATTGAGAAGTTAATAAGTCTGCTGACCATGGGAGCGTAGGTATGTGCGTGACCCATGTGATGTGGACTATGTTCGCCTCCACTATTTGTGATTGTTGTTAATGAAACGTTTCCTGAGAGATTCGGAATACGCTGTCCTCATGTACATGATGCACCGGGATTTGATAGCAGAGTATGTGAGCATCGCAGCTTAGTGTCGGGGTGCTAGCATTGTATATTTATGGTGAGAATAATATATTGTTGATTGAAATGAATAGTCGTGAATAATTGTGGGTATAAGTAATAGCAACAGTTTGTAAAGTGAAAATGTAAGATTTACAATAAATTGTAATGCTAAAGTTGGGAAACTGTGTAATAAGGTACAATACTCTATTAAATAAAATATGTTGGGATTTGAGTTGGATATAATATAGAAATATTAGATTTAGCATTGGACTAGATAGATATGGGAGCAACTAGAAATGGGTATGGGTACAATAGGAGTGCACAATTAGTTGAGAGGTGAGGAACTCATGTGAGTGCACACACTATCATGTACTTTATATTCACTGTTTCATGATATTAAACACTTGCATATTTTTTAAATTATTTTCACATTCGGGCTCTGACCCGTTTGCTTTCAAATCTATTTTTGTAAAAAGCTTTTTAGGTGCCCAGCCACAAGGACACCACGCATAGGAGTTCTATTCAGGTGACGTGTTGTAGCTGTTGTGGAAGTTACAGGACCTTGACAGTAGACGCCTCCATTTCTGATCTTGACTCCATTATCAGTTTTTATCATTTGTTGCGCATGTCTCCCATTCCTTTTAGAGACATCTTACTTATTCAGTTATTTCAGACTTTGGGTTGTAATTAATTTTAGTGATGCAGACTTTGTATTTTTTTATTTCGGAATTATGTTTGTTGTGATGAGTTTTCCTCCAGACTCATTATTATTGGATGGTAATTCTATTGTGACTATATTGTTGATTATGTTAACTTTTCATAATTCATTTATTGCATGTTAATCGGATTTAATTCAAATGGACAACTCACTTTTTAAATACTAGGTGGTTAGTAATATTAAAATGGTTTCGACAGTGATGCTATGAAATGAACCAACTTGGCATTTTGTATTAATTTAATAAAGGAGTAGCTACTCGATATTTAACTTGTCGGGGTGTCACACTAGGGGGTGATTGATATACCAAAATACACTCTCGGTTAGGCCGAGGGTATCCTCAACCAGGACGATGATTCAACAATAATTACATAGGGTCTTATCAGGGTCGGGCGACCCTATAATAGGCCGACCCCTCATCATGGACCAGACGACCCTACAAGGGGCCGACCCCTTATCATGGACCAGACGACCCTATAAGGGGCCGAACCCTCATCATGGACCAGACGACCCCACATCAAGGACCAGAAGACCCAATAAGGGGCCGACCCTTCATCACAGGCCGGGCGACCCTATGAGGGTACGACAGTACGAGACCCACTTCCATCCAAACCCAATGCCAGCATCAACTTTAGCCTCGGCCTGGTATCCTAGGGCGAGGGTGACATCATCACAGTGCGTGATTAGGGAGATGCGTGGAATAGTGCGCGTGGGACTCATATAGCACATGGACTAGACCGTTATAACAATATTATCCCCTCACGTGAGGGAATATTATGTCATCACTAATCGCAAGTGGCATATCCAGGTGTCATCAGGGGATTGGCTAGATCATACTTTACATGCACCAGGGTACACTACTCCCCCCATGCCTTATATAGACTTATCATCTTCAACCTTGTAAAAGGATCAATAATTGTAACCCTAGCTAAAACTCTGCTTGTAGACATAGTGGAGAGAGAGAGAGAGTGATCTTACGAGCATTGTATCTAAGGCCATTAGTGCCCATATTTAGTGGATCACACACTCACAGTGGATGTAGGCCTGATTTACTGAACCACTATACATCATTGTCTTCATTCCTCTTATACTCATCCCTTCTATACACATACATAACTCTATTGTTGACTTGTTATTGTTGTTTGAGCTCTCCACCTCTTATCTGGTGGTGCTAAATCTTAGTATCATCAGTTGTCATTGGTGATCATTACTTTTCTCATTTTCCAAAGTAGCGTATATAAAGGCTATAAAATTCAATTGTCTTATCATTTATCTTCTTACGAACTTTCTTTAAAGTCATCTTTCTTAGCTGATTCCTTAATATTCTCTAAGAATTTCTTCTTTCCTTCTTCTTTCTTTGCTTTAGTCATCATGGTTTACCATATTGAATCATTAGATAAGTTTAGAGCCGACTTTGAGACTCCTTGCCCTTCCAATTTATTTTCTCTAGCAGAGGGACACTGATTTTCCTCTATTTTTATAGCAGAATGTGGTTTTTCTTTCCCACCTAATCCCCAATGTTTGGAATTTTGCTAATATTTTAATGTTGTACCTGCAAAAGTAGTTCCAAATACATGGAGGGTAGTTAATGGCGTACATAGGTTGAATAAAATTCATGGAACTCGTCCAGGGATTCCTGAAATTATATACTGTCATAAATGGGTCACCAGCGACGCCACCTTTTATTCAAAAACTAGGTTTTCTAACAGAGCTTTAGCAGTCAATCTCCCTGATTCTAATAAGGATTATTTCGAACATGGGGTTGTGATGAAAAATTGGCAACACCCCCCACTAAAGGGGAAAGATGTGTACCAATGTCCCAGATGTCCACCTTATGGCAATGGGATATGTTGATCTTTATTTTTAAGCCAGCTCTATTTTTGTTTGATAAAATGTTTCACTGACTTTTGCTTTTTCATTTTTGATTTGCAATTGACAGTAAAAGAAAATCCCCAAAAGAAAGTGATATTAATTTAAAAGATTTTAAGCTCATCTGGGGTTTGCATCAATCAATTGTTGGGGAGCACGTGAGGACTGCTTCCTATTTGCTGAGATATAAGAAAACCACTTCCTCTTTTATTGCTCGACCTCTTGCTCTTCCTTTGGTGATTGATCTTGAGCAGGTTCCAGCATTTTCTTCAATTATTGAAGAATCTTCCTCTGAGTTGGCTACTTCTATTGTTGACCTGATGACGAAGAAGAGGAGAATGCCTGATCTCTTTACCAAGGTTATCCTTGGTGCTGATGGGGCAAAAAAGAGCAAAGAAGATGTCCCAGCTGAAGGGACTATGAAAAAGGATATTGCTCCATCTGGGGGAGCAGTCATAGCTATTAAGAAGTTACTGCAAAAGAGGCAACACCTTTGATTTAAGGAGTTGTTATTTTTCGAGAAGAGACAGCACCTTTGATTGAAGAGGCTGCTCCTTTGAAAAGATTGATAAGGGGTCTTACTGAGAAGACCATTGATATTGTTGCTCAACCTGTTGGGGTTGATATACCTTCTTTGAGAGATGGTCCTCCAGCATTCATTACTCTTGGCTTGGCCAAGAAATTGATCTGGTCTAGAACTCTTCCTGATCACAGAGGTGCTGAGACTTATACTCCTCGAGGAAAGTCACTAACTTGGCAGCCCAACACCTTGAATCAGTAAGTGTCATTATACCTGTCATTTCAATTTTATTTTCAATTTTCATATTCTAACTTGAGTTTTTCTTCTTCTTGCAATTTTTGGTGTATTTCAATAATATCCTGAAGAAGGATGAAGCTATCAAAGATTATTCCTCTTCCAGTGAAGTAGAAGAAGCCCTTGATAGGTTATCAAAATCTTTAGAAGAGTCCCGACAGAAGTATGAGGATGATAAAACTTCTTGGGAAAATAAAATCAAGTTTGCAGAGACGGCTCAATAAAAAGTTATGGAAGCTGCCAAGGAGGCTGATCTAGCTCGGTAAAAAGATATAAATGCTTCCAAGGAGGAAGAGGAGAAATTAAAGGTCATCGTTTCCAGCAAGGAGGAAGTTTAGGGTAAGCTTGAAGAGGTTGAACGACATAAGAAAGATCTTGAACATAAAGTAAAATCTGTGAAAGATCTTCGTAGGGAAAATGCTTCTTCGGAGAGGGCGAAGAGAAAAATTATTGTGAAGAAGTCCTTTAGCTATGGCTGGGACAAAGGGTGGAATAAAGTTGTAACAGCTTCCTCTACGCAAATGGAGTATGCAAGTTTAAAGTTCTTTAGGGATGGATGGCTTGCAGCGTTGAAGGAGTTGAACGTTGCTGAGGACTCTGAACTATTTTAGAGACATGTTTCACGGCCCTCCTCCTGCTATTGAAAAAGAAGAAGGTAAAGCGGGGTGTTATGAATCTTCTTTGATGATAGTAGAACAAACAACTGATGCGACTATCCCTTAATCCTCTGAGCAAGTTTAGAAGACAACAACATCAAATGCCCATCGAGCAACAAATCCCTTATTCAAAATATGCTAAGGATGTTGTAGAGAATAAGGAGAAGGTGTAATGTTGTTCGATAATTTTTGTTTTCCTCTATTTTCCCTTTATTTTGTAATTTTGGTTGTACTCTCGTCCGTTATGATCAATAAAATGGACTTATTACTTAATTTGAATTTCTCCTTTACTGTTCAATATAGTTGTGATGTCGTTGATCTGTTTTTACTTTTTCTTACTATTTTATTGCTAGGATGGAACTGTTGTCAGCTCATGATACAGAGTTGATGAAGAAATGTGCAAATTACTTCAAAGCTGGTCGTGCGAATTTCACTGAAGCACAAATAATTGATATTCTTGGATCTGATGCCTCTGAACGAGAAATTGAGGCTTACTAGTATTCAAATGTCTGCTTGATCGGGTTGTAGAAAATAACATAGCTTATTACGAAATGATTGAAGATCTTTAAGGAATGACCGAAGAACTTCAACTTCAACACAAAGAAGCCACTTTTCTTATGCATAAAGGTTATGAGAATAAGTACCAATAGTTGAGCGTTGATCGGGGTTATGACAAATTTATCTCGGCCCCTAACAAGAGAAAGAGTGTGATAAAACTTGAAATTGAAGATCATAGAAACATTTTTAAGTTACTGGAGGAAGAAAACATTGCTTTGAGAGAAGAACCGAGACAGCTAAAATTTGCTTCTTCCTCTGTAGCTCTGATCCTAGTCAATGATGAAGGTTTTCCTTTTTGGAGACTGAAAATGCTTCATTAAGAGAAGAATTATAAGCTTTGAAAAGAGTCAGACCTGCATCCACTTACCAGGGTAGAACAAGATCGGGTCGGAGTAGCAATTAAGAGACTAGAACTCAACAAGTTTAGAAAATCAAGCTGCTCAACTGAAGGCAAAAAATCAAGCTCTGACTGAGATATCCCAGAAAATTCAAACTCTTACCGAGAAACTTTACAATCAGAGTTATGCGTTGAAGAATAAATAAAGTTTTGTAAAGCAACTTCATCATCATGTTGAACGATTAACTTATCAGTTTTATAAGAAACCCAGAGAATTCTGGAGGGAGGGATACAATGAAGCTTTGTATCATCTTGATGCCTGGTTGAAAAAGTCAAACAATGAGGGGTATAAATATGGATTGATGAATGCTCTGACCGTGATGAAAGTTGAGCAAGGAACGCAATTATGGGATTGGTGTGACCCTGGATTACTTGATATGCCAGTACCTCCATTCAAGCTAGATGTTAGATGGATTCTGGTGAGTTCCATTCCTCAGTATTTGATTTCCAAATACCTTGGTGATTACAATCTTCATGGGATTTCGAGATATCCCTAACTCCACATTTTCTTGACCGACCAAGTACGAGTAATACCAGAATGCTACAGGATTTGAACTTTATCAATTCTTCTTTTGCTTTAGATGACCCTCCAGCTGGAATGGATCCTATATTTAAATCTGAAGGAAAGAAACTAGCAAAATAGGCTTATTTGTATTTTGTTAGTAATTGTTAATGGAAAAATCATCTTTTTGTAATTTTTTTCCTTGGAAATAAAATAAATATATGATATTTATCTTTTAAATCTTTGTTCATAACATGAGATCAACTATGATAATGTTGTACTTGTCAGCCACTAAGTATATATATGTTTGAATGGGCAATTTACCCTTGGTTGATTTGATTGCCTAGACAATGGAACTTTTGCCCCATGTGTTTGCCTAGTTGTAGTGACTTATCACCCATAAGTGCGTAAGCAATGGAATTATTTTTATTCCATGTTCTTGCTTAGTTGTAACAATTATTTAAGTAAATAATTGCCCTAGTGCCTAAGCAGTGGATATTTTAACCATTGTCTTGCCTAGTTTGGATGCCACTTGGGTCACCCATAATCAAACAGGCCTTGCCTTACTCGATTTTTTTACCAAAATTATTGGTGGTTATGTTTATGCCGACCAACTTTGAGTTGGTGGTTGTTGATGTCGACCAATCTTTAGTTGGTGATTTCTAAGGCCGACCAACTTTGTTGGTGTTTGTGCTGATGCGAACTAACTTTGTTATTTTGGTGTTTTTTTTTGCAAAGGAAGTTAAGTGTACTGTGTAGCACTAGTACTCCGAAAAAAATAAAACAAAAGAATGGGGAAATCATCATTTTCATTCATGCTGAAATAAATTGTACATGGGCAGTTATATTACTGGCAGTATTTGCACAGGTGCTCTACGTTCCAGGCATTTTAAAATTATCCCCCTTCAAGAGTTTCTATTATGTAAGTGCCAGGTCGAATAACAACTGTGACGCGATAGGGCCCATGCCAATTGGCCTCCAACTTATTATGCTTTTGAATGACCTTGCCTTCCTTGATATCGCATTTCTTGACCCCTTTATTATTGAACATGGCAGTTTGTTGCTGATAAGCTGCATTTCAGATTGCTTCATCTTCTCTAACTTCCTCGATCATGTCCAAGTCCAAGCGTCTCATTGAATCACTTATTATAGAATTGGAGTTAAGTACCATATGAGTAGGTGACCCTAGTTCGGCAGGTATCACTACTTCACTCCCAAAAGCCAACATGTAAGGGGATTCCCCAGTTGCTGCTAGGGGAGTTGTCCGGTAAGCCCATAACACTAAATGCAATTCGTTAATCCAATTCTCTTTAACATCATCCAATCTTTTCTTTAACCCATTCAGTATAGTTCTATTCGTCACCTCGATTTGCCCATTACTTTGGGGATGACCTGGAGCGGAATGGACCTTTTAAAGGTTGGACTAGAGACAATACGCTGCGAATTCATCATTATCAAATTGAGTACCATGATCGGTGATAAAAGCATGGGGAAGACCATATCTGCAAATAATATTCTTCCGGATGAATTGATAAACCCTTTCGTAAGCCATATCTATGAGAGGTTCAACTTCCACCGATTTTGTGAAATAATCAATAGATACCACCAAATATTAGAATCGTCCTCTAATGGTTCGCAGAGGCCCGATTAGATCTATTCCCCACATAGAGAATGGACAAGGTGAGGTGGTTGGTGTTAGCCGCACCTCTGGAGTTCTTCGTATAGTAGAAAATCGCTGACATTTGTCGCATTTTTAGCATAAGTTGTACAATGAGCGCGCATTGTTAGCCAATAGTACCCTTGCATATTTATTCTCTGGAAAAGAGTTTTACCTTATACATGTGCTCCACAAGATCCTTCATGAATTTCCTCTATTGGATCGTTAACTTCTGTTGGATGAACACACCTTTGCAGGCCAACTATCACACCTCTTCTGTACAGAATTCCATTGTTCAAGACATATCTAGCATCCTTATACTTCAAACTCTTGGCTGTAAGTTGGTCGGCTGGTAAAGTACCTTCTTCGATGTAATCCCTGATGAGATCCATCTAGGAATATCCCATATCTAAGGCGATAAAATTCACCATCAAAGCTTCGTCAATACTTCTGCTTGTATGTACTTCAATGGGGATTGTTCTTCAAAGCTCGGTGCGCATAGTTGAGGCTAATCGAGCGAGTGAATCTGCTCTTGGATTCTCTAGTCTTGGTATTCTAATCACTTGGACAACTGCCAAGTTTGATACAATCATCACATCTTTAGTTAAATACATCGACATGAATTCCCCTTTTGCTGCATATCGACTTAGCATCTGATTCACCACTAGTTGTGAATCACTGAACATCATAACTTGATCTACATTCAACGATTTAGATAAGTTGAATTCATACTCAGCTTCATTATTGGAAGCCTGGAATTGGAAACGCAGAGCATATTCTATATCTATCCCATCTGGACTGTTAAGAATAATTCCAGCTCTGCAACCTGTTGCACACGAAGAACCATCGACATATAAATTCCATATAGGTATTTTATCATCAAACGCTTGGTCTAACAACATCCCTTGATGAAATATCTTGTCCTTCCTTTCTTCATACTTTTCTTCAATTCTTGCACCTTATGAGAAGATTCTGGTTGATCGATGGACATCCCTTTTGGAAATTTTGGTGTTGGGAGTTGCTCATGGATATTTTTTGTAGATCCTCTAACATCCTAGAATTTCTCTGCATTAGCTCCCTATTGATCGGAGACAACTGGGTAGGTAAATTCAGTAATGAAATTTGCAACTGCCTGCCCTTTGAGAGAGGATCTTAGTTCATAGATAATGTTGTACTCCCTTAACTCCACTTATGTAAAGCATGTCTGAGTGGCATGTCAGTATACACAACTATGGTATGGGCTTGAAAATATGGTTTCATCCTGCTTCTCGTTTCAATCAATGCAAATGTTAACTTCTCTAGTTTTGGATACCTTATCTCTACTCCCCCGAACGCCTTGCTTGTTTAATAAACGGGCTTTTGCAGTCCACTTTCTATTCTTATCAAAGTCGAACTGACTACACTTTCTGAAACATCTAGGTATAAGTATAATTTTTCTCCCTCTACTGGCCAGGACAATAAAGGAGGGGTCCCCAAGTATCTCTTCAATTCTAAGAACGCCTTGTCACATTCATCGTTCCACTCAAAGGTCTTTCTGAGAACCTTAAAGAATGAAAGACATCTATCAGTTGCTCGGGAGATGAATCTGTTGAGAGCTTCAATACACCCCGTAAGGTTTTGCACTTCTTTCTTGGTGGTTTGAGATTGTAACTCTATCAAGGATTTTATCTTGTCAGGATTTTCTTCAATAACTCTTTGATTCACAATGTACTCGGGGAACATGCCTTCTTGTACGCTAAAAATGCACTTGGTCGGGTTCAGCTTCATCTGGTACTTTTACAACTGATCAAACATTTGGTTTAAATAAGCTATATGGTCATTATCTTTCTTTCTTTTGGTCAACATATCATCGACGTACATATCCATATTTTTACCAATCTGCTCAGCAGACACCTTATTCATCAGCCGCTGATATGTAGCACCTACATTTTTAAGACCAAAAGGCATAACATTGTAACAATATGTTCCTCGTGGGGTAATAAAAGAGGTACTCTCCCTGTCTTCTGATTTCATTTTAATTTGATTATATCAAGAATAAGCATCCATGAAGCTTAGAAGCTCATGCCCCGAAGTTGCGTCTACCCGTTGATCTATCCTGGGTAGAGGGAAATGATCTTTCGATCAATCTTTATTCAGGTCTGTGAAGTCCGCACACATTATCCACTAGTTGTTCTTCTTCTTTACCATAACAACATTAGCCAACCAATCAGGATATTTGACGTCTTCGATGAAAGAATCTTTTTGTAACTTTTCCACTTCTTCTTGAATAGCCTGGTTCTTCTCCGGAGTGAATACTCTTCTCCTTTGCTTTACTGGCTTGATCTCCTTGTAGATATTAAGCTTGTGACGTAAGAAAGTTGGATCTAAGCCCGGTATATCTTCATGACTCCACGTAAATACCTATTTTATATGCTTCAAAAATGCCACCAGCTCTTGCTTCAATACTGGATCAAGTGAAGCACCAATCTGAGTTGTTCTTTCTGGTTGCTCGTCATCCAGAATAACACTTTTTGTTGCCTCCATGACCTGGCCTTTAACGAGTTCGGTTTCATCTCTTGGGTCTAAGGTTTCAATCTCAGACTCATCATATTCATCCATTTGGTAAGTGGTTGTTTTCTTCCTAGCATTCTCCAACTCCTCTTGCTCGGTGGATGGGTAGTAGCATTCTCGAGATACTTTTTGATCACCATTCGCAATTCCAACCCCAAAGTTGGTCGAAAATTTTAAACACTGATGTACAGTGGATGGTACTGCTTTAAATTTTTTCAAGCCTACTATCCCCATGATTATGTTGTAGGCTTACTGGACATTTTTATCCACCACGAAGAAACGCACCTTCTTTCATCTGAAAGTAGGCCATGTACCAATAAATATGTCTAACTTGATCGTTCTAAGTGGAAAAACTTTTGATCCAGAGAACCCGATGAGGGCCCTGTGATACGGCTCCATCTGATCAAGTTTCAAGTTTAAATTATCGAAACAATGGTAGAACATGATGTCTGTCGAGCTACCATTATCCACCAACACTCTTGAAATGATTACCTCCTTCATACTCATTTTGATCACTGGAGGATCATCATGAGGATACAAAACGCCTTCCAGATCATTTTTAGAAAAACCAATGACCATCTTATTTTTGTTAACCTTCCTCAGGCGATCTTCTTCTGCTAGATTTATACGCTATATATAGGAAAAAGATTGAGCTTCATTGAGGTAAGCTTTCCTTTCAGCGGTATGATCACCCCCTCATACGTCGCCACATGTAATTATGTTACAATTGAATGAACCAAAACGAATTGAAAAGACCTCACGCTCAGGTTGAATTGGATTTTTTGGGAGATCGGGGTCATCGTCAGGGTCATCTTCATGTTCCCTTTTCTTATGGTCTTTTTGTCGGCAAGGAGATTTGGACCTCTGTAGAGCTCCGTTGTTGGTCCTCCCGCTATTCTGGCGATCGACATACCTGTTCAGCTTTACTCATCTAATGAGTGCCTCTATCTCATTTTGGAGAGCTACACACTGCTCAGTCGTGTGACCATGATCTTTATGAAACTCACAATACTTGGATTTGTCCCATCTTTCAGGAGCTAATCTCAAATTTCTGGCCAATTCAGTTCCTCGTTGTTCTTGATTTCCTCCAGAACGTGATTTATATCCACCTTTAAGGGAGTATAATTTGTATACTTCCTCAAGTGTTCCAACATTTCTTTTCCTTTAGACTGCTTGCTCCCACCATTATGCTTATGATCTTTCCTCTATGACTTGCCTTCAGCTTTAGCTTCCACCTTTGCCTCACCATTCTTCTTTGTAGCCATAGCCTCCTTGGCGTTCATAATTTTGGCTGCTTTAGCCATCAATTCGGCCATGGATTTTAGGGGATCCTTGGACAAAGTGTAATACATCTTGTCTAGAAAAAGACCACTCATGAGAGCTGTAATGGTTGTCTTCTCTTCATAGTCGATGACCTCCAACTTTTCATTATTAAAACGACTGATATAGTCCCTGTTGCTTTCTCCTGCTTTCTGCTTTACACTCAACAGATGTGCTACCCTTTTAACTGGCTTTGCACCAAAACAAAAATTTCCCATAAAGAGCTCTGGGTTACAATGTGCCCCCGAGGAAGGCTGTTATACCATATCTGAGCGGGTCCGGTAATAGTTCCTAAAAATGCCCTGCACCTCATTTCATCTGGGACTGCATAAATATCTGTTGCAGCTTGGTACTGCTCTATGTGGAGAACATGATCGATTTTTCCATCGTACTTCGGTGTGACCAGAGGAGCCTTGAACTTTTAGGGTGTGGGAAAATCCACAATTGCTTGTACAAATGGAGATCATTTGATAAAGGTTCTTTTGAGAGGGTTTTTGGCCTTAATCATTTCCCCTAACCTGTCTTCCAATCTCTGAATAGATCCCTTTCATGCATCATTTCCAACCTCTGATTTATTTATGTTTGCACAAGCAACAGATCACGCAGAATTCTCCTCTTGGGATCTTTCTATGCGAGCTGCGGGCCTCGGATTTGGATGTGATTGGGTTGTGCCTTCCCTTAAATCATTTGGTCATTAAGAATATCTCGACGCAATCCAAGGAGGATTTTTGTTCCTCCTAGGGCCCAAACGGTCGAAGGGAGAGACTCTGCTCAACCTTTCCAGAGCGCTTGTTCTTTCTGAAATTAGAGTGACGTTTTCTTGAGAATCCACAATTCTTATGGGAGAAGTCAAACCAGGTTGATAGGAGTGATCACTTGTATTTCCAGTATGATGAATTTTAGTACATCCGGATCGTGAAGACGGTGGATGCATGCTTCTCTGAACGCTTTGTTGGCCTGACTGGGTAGATACCCCATTCTGAACAGTCTGAATGAACTGTCGCATAATTTCTTGCATAGTCGTTTGCCCCCTGGCTAAGTTTGCCAGGATTCCTGTGATACCGCTGGCATTTGGAGGAACACAAAGGTTAGGAGGATTCCCGTCATTATTCATGTTACTAGATTCTGGGATATCAGCCATTTATGGTATGTTTTTAGTGAAAAATGCAACGTATAATCGTTCCCATGGATGACACAAATTTGTTCACATAAAAAACTAAATTTGATCTAATTAATTAATCACAGATAAATATGAGTAGAGAAATAAGACACGAGATTTTTAAAGGGGTTCAGCCTTAATGAAATGGCATACGTCCACTGTCTTGTATTACTGGGTGTCTTGCCTTAATCTCGATTATGATAGCTTACCCTGCCATGAGGGTATTACAATGTATTTATAGCCCTTGTACTGTCAGTATGAATAGACAATATATCGTTATTAAATAGGCATATATACATGGTAAGGCATAATCATTGAATTTGTCTTGGTCGTTTAATGTTTCCAATAACTTGCTCGATATGTCGAGTAGCTCGGTACGCTGAGTAGCTATGCACTCTAAGTAGCTCGGTACGTGTACCTATGCCACTGTGGATGACACATGTCTTCACATAACTGGTCCATGTCAGCTGACTAATTTTTGTATCAACAACTATATTCATTAATTCGATGATATGAGTAAAGAGAAAGAAAGAGGAAGTGAGAGTTTTATAAGATTTATAGAGTGAGATAGACATGAGAGATTGAGATTGTAACAATTTGTGTTTCTTATTTCTCATATGAAAGATTTCTCCTCTCCTCATGTGGACATAGATAATTTGGTGAACCAAGTTAAATATTTGTGTATTTCTTGTGTTCTGTCACATTATTTATTTATCTTCATAATGTGTTTCATTGTCCTTAGATATAATTACTTATTTGTATACGATTGAAGGTAGGGGATTTGGCATTAAATCATAACAATCAGTATAAGAGGTTTAGGTTGATACAATAAGTTCTTCACATATTGCTTTTCTTTGATGGTTAATGAATTTAAAACTATTTTTACTCCCTCAATTACTTCTATCTCTAGGAAGTGGAATCTAAGTTATGGATCAGGAAATACTATGAAGTTTGGAATAAATTCTGTTGGCAAAAAGACCAATTACGGAAGATAAAAAAAGGAAGATGTGTGGTTATCTTATCCAACAAAAAGTGGAGATTACTTTGTTAGAAGAAGAAATAAGAGGACGTGACTAATGATGAGCGGTGCGACATTGATGAAAGGGAAAGATCAGTGAGATGAATATAAAAAATGATATGATGAAACATTTGATTGAAGAGAGCACAACAAATGGCATGTAGGACAAGCTTGAGGATATATACTTGGAGAAATATATGACAAATAAGCTTTAACTCAAGAAGAGGCTCTTCAAGTTGGAGATGGAGAAAGATGAGGATGTATTGAAGCATGCTAATATTTTCCACGCTTCAATCAATGAGTTGGGCTTGATAGACGTTATATTAAGTGAGGAAGATCGGACTTTATTATTGCTTACAATATTGCCCGATTCATATGAGCATTTTTTTACCATCCTTATGTTTGGTAAGACAACCCTCAAGTTCAACGAGGCCATGCATAACATCATCACCCATGTGACGATCAATAAGAAAGATGTTGGTGAAGGAATGTTTTCTCATAGTCAAGCTTTAACGGTTAGAAGTGGAAATGGTGGATAAAATAGGTAAATGAAGACAAATTATGGATATAGGGAGACTAGTAGGTCAAGTAATGATAAAACAGGATCACAGTATTACAAGTGAAAAAATGGTTTCATAAAAGATGGAAATGTCCTTAATGGAATAAGAAGGAAGCTAATGGATAAGATAATGATACGATTAATGCTGCATAAGTGATGATTGCTTTGGATAGGCTCTCACTATTTCAAAAGGTAACCCTTTGTATCGAGAACGTTAGGTATTAGATTTGGGTTCTAGATATCATGCTTGCTCAAATATTGATAGTTTTGATCCGTTCTAATATAAAAGAAAAAGGATATATGACATTTCCCAATGGTAAAACTTGTACCGTAAAGGGGTGGGAATAGTTAAGATCAAGATCTTTGATGGTGTAAAAACGAACTTTAAGTAGTGTGGCTTATGTCCCGAGGTATGTAAAAATCTAATATACATTAGACAACTGGATTCTAAGGGTTATCGAGTTCAGTAGAAGGTGAAGTTATTAATGTTAAATGTGGATGTGTAATACCAGCGAGATGAGAAAAGAGAGATGGTTTGTACCATCTGATTCAAACTAAAGGGAAACATAATTCACAAGATATCAAGCGTTTGAGACGTACTTCATTAATGGGCACAAGGAAAAAAAATGGGTGTGATGTTTCCAGGTGAGAATGAAAAACCTACTAGAGAAGGGAAAATTTTGATGTCCCCCTTCGGAGTTGACAAATAAAGTCAATAGGAGATGCTACGCATATGCATTGGCTGACACTAATCATGGTGGAGTTAGGACCTTATTGCTTGATTTAGATATATGCAACAGAGTACTTGTAGAAGGAAAAATGGAGAACGTTTGTGCGTGCTACAAACGGGAAGACTTGACATATGGTAATGGAAGAAATTCTTGCCAAGGTAGAGTCGTGTTTGACGACTTGAGAATTTACAAGTTGGAGCTCTTTGGATTCAATGATCTTATGTTTTTCATCAAGGTGGTGATTGTTGCAGTTTATGGCTTAAAATTGAGATTAGAGAGTCAAATATTGTGATCATTCCAAATATGGTTGGTGGCATATATTTGTGAGTCAAAACATATGAAATATATAGATGTTCAGTGCCTATAATTGGAATAGTAACTTGGTAGGTACCTACAATTGGAATAGTAACTTTGATCTCAACCATCCAACATTATTTTGATCCAACTGATGTGGCTAATTCAAAATATATATAAAATTTCTCCATTCATTCATTCATTCTAAATTATGAATAAAGAGGAAGCCAAAGAAAGTGAGTTTGTGTTCTGTGTAAGAGTTATACACTGAGATATATATGAGAAATTCAAAGTGTAAGCATTTGTGTTTCTTATTTTTCATAGTGGAGATTTTTCCTCTCCTTTTTTGGAGGTAGCTAATTTGATGTGGCTAATTCAAAATATCTATAAATTTTCTTCATTCATTCATTCATTCTAAATTATGAATAAAGAGGAAGCCAAAGAAAGTGAGTTTTTGTTCTGTGTAAGAGTTGTACACTGAGATATATATGAGAAATTGAAAGTGTAAGCATTTGTGTTTCTTATTTCTCATAGTGAAGATTTTTCCTCTCCTTTTGTGGAGGTAGCTAATTTGATTAATCACGTTAAATATTTGTGTCTCTCGTGTGTTTTATCATTTTCTTTATTTATCTTCATAGTGTGTTTCATTAGCGATAGATATAAGTATTCGTTTATACGATGTTGAAGGTGGGGCATTTGAAATTAAATATTAACATGTTAATGAGATAAATTGTAGAACAGTTGAAGCTAATAATAGCACGGCTAAAAATGTGTCATGCCTTTTATGCGATGGTACTGATAGGTCGTTCTATTAAAATTCTAAAGTTACTGATGCTAGAAGTCTAAGTTGGGATGCAACATGTGATATTAAAGGTGAGGGAATACATCTCCATGTGGTCCTACATCATGCTTCCCCAACTAACACAACTAGCTCATCACAGTTCTCTCCAAGTCCAGTGCATGGACAAAATGTTTTTTCCAAGTGTGGACTTAATCGTTTTGCACCTCCTTTTCAACTTGAACATTCTAATTCTCTTAATGATTTTTTAATTAAAAAAACTTGATAATTGGGAAGATTATGTTAGCGAGGAGTCTCTCAAATTTGGCAACCGAATTCTGCCGAGTGGAAGTAACTCAACTAATGTTTTCACTGAAGAGAATAAATTGGATACTTTAGTTGATAGTTTTTATTCTAATTCTTTTTATTCTAGAGGTCAAAATATAACTAAAACTCAAAAAAAGGCAATTAAGGAAAAAGAAAGACATACGCAACTTGAGTAGGATGAAGTCAACAATGAACATTCGTCATTAATCAGGAAAGATGTAACGGTTGGATTTAAAAAAAAAAAAGAGAGACATTAAAAAATATCAGGACTCGTTTCCGTCCCTAAGTGATGAGGAGAAATCAACTCTTGAATATAATTTACGGTGTTGTGCTTCTCGATCAAGACTTCATAAATCTCGTAATTTGTTTTGTAATTTTGTTTTTTTATCGTTTGTAAGAGTCACTTAGAGATGATTTTTCTCCTATCTATTTAACAAAAAAAAAATAGAGGGACTAAAAAAAATTGTATGTGTGCAGCAGCTGAAATCAAAATCTCCCGTTTTCTAATACTCAAATCTATGTATATATTGTGATAAAAAAATATCTATATATACTTTAACAAGCTTGTAAACTTTAATATAAATAAAAGCTGACAAGGGTCCATTACATTATATCGTTTCAGAAGAAGCGGGCATTGGTGAAATCATTGTTAAAAAGTGCAGCATGGTTCCGTATCAGTAAGCGTTTATGTTAAACATGCTAATGACTTTCCTTTTAACCGTCAAAATCCGAATGTTATTAATCGGAGCATTTATAACATTGCGTAGATATACTTCAACCGCACTCTTGCCGCATATCGATCCAAGTTGATTATTAAAATATTATAACGAATCATACAAAAATCCAAAATGTAATTAGTAAATAAACCACGACAAATAGAAATTGTATACTTAATAAAAAGCCGTATAATTATTGTAAACTGAACTTTATTTATTTTATTAAACTCATAAAGCGGTTAATTACATTATAAACTGTAAACAGCCCAAAACTTACACTATTTAGCACATCCTGTTAGCAAAACATACAATATCTAGGACGTCCTGTTACCAAAACTTCATTAGCCTCATTCTCTATTTCTCCATGCATAAACGAAAAACTGCACGATTTTATGGTGTATGGTAGGTGATTTACATGATCAAACCCATAAAGCACCTGCCCGCTTAAGCATTGGCTTCAGAGATCGGTTGAGATGAAGACCCATAACTTCTTTAGTGCCTCCCACCAATTCTCCGCCTATGAACACTGCCGGCACGGTGGGGCTACAACCTAACTGCCTCGAGAGGGCCTGCTCTATTTCTCTTCCATTTTCCATTTCATTGAGCTCGTACACAACTGGATTGACACCAAAGTCTGTAAAAAGGGACTTGATGGTGTAACACATGCAGCAAGAACTCTTGCTGAAGATCACTACTGGCATTTCAGACACCATTTTCTTTACCATTTCCATTTCACAACCACAGAAAAATTGAGAGTGTTTTAAGAAGTGGAAATGTAAAGTTTTTGAAAGACGGAATGTATGTTAAGAGATTGAATATATAATTGAGAGCAGAACTATGTTGAACTTGGTCTCTTAGGATATATTGCGTTAGACACTTGGGTTTTGATGTGAGGAACTTGAGATGCGATGGTCACATTTATATAGGATTGGTGAGGGCAGTGGACCAAAGAGATGACGACAAAAAGAACGTGTTGGATTGAATATGATTTTTTTTTGTTTGGATGAATTGTTGGATGATATGGATATAATATTGCACAACGTAATAAACGTCGCACGTAAAGGGATCCCTGCATACGGAAATGGAGACGTGTCAAGGGTACGGCTTCAGATTGCTTATATGATGAGAATGACGACCCCCTTTATTATTTCCATTATTTTGTTGGGTGAAAGTTTTGATGCTTGTATTTCTCTTGATTTTAAATGAATGCAAAGGTGAACCATTTACACTTTTGGTCCTATCTTTTTAGGAGGCATCTCCTGCGCGGGAGAAATAAGTCGGATACTTCAAGGTTATATTATTTCTCCAATGACAATAGTAGCATTCGATTCACGAAAGAAATAAGGCCTTATGCCATAAAATCCCTACAGTAGTAATCACTGGATTAAATCAGTACAAGTTATTGTCTTCCTATCTACAGATATCCTCATTTGCTTTTGACGAGGAAACAAAAATCTTGAGAATTAGACATCATGGGTCTTCTTTCGTGAAAGTCGATTTTAACTTTTCAAGATTTTCGTTATCTATATATTCCATGGAATCTTGGGCATGTGGATTATAGCATGTACAAGCGTGTGTATAGATATATGCGATGTAGCTTTATTCTCTAAGACAATGACCTACAAAGACATGACCTAAAGTAGGACAAGCAAGTGCCAACAACTGGCCGTAATGAAACCCAAAGGCCAGTTTGTAGGGCTACTTCGTACATCATTTTGACATTGCTTCCTTACTTATCAACACTACTTCGTACATTATTTTCAAATTGCTTCCTTACATATCAACACAGCGCTTATACATCTGTTGTCCTTTTGCATACCAAAGAGGGCTGATAGTGTTAGAAACCGGAAACTTGGATGTTTTAAATAAATTACAAATAAAATAAAAAAAGTTTGGTATTTTATAACTTCAGCCCATCAATGTCATTAATCTTATAAACTGCAGTTCAAAGTTTGACTTTTTGATGCATATCCAAAGTTTAATCTTATAATATAAATCCAAAGTTTATAAGTAAAATTGTAACAGGCAAAGTTTATAAACATAAAAAGTTTAATTTATTTAGTTTTTTAAATCAATATGAAGTTTAATCTTTTATCATGCATTCGCGTAGAGAAACCTTGCAGAATGCACATGTTGTCAACAACTCTAAAATTGTCAATCATAACGGTTTTGGACTGAAAGTGCTAATATACCGAAGATGGTTCAAAACACATGAAAAATCCTATTTTTAAAACATTTCAATTTTGGATCTTAACTTAAACAAAATTAACCCAAATAAAACTTTGCACTGATTAAATCAATTGTTGTGACAAATAGATTAACCAATTTTATACAAACCTAAAAACATGTGTCCAGGCGAGTTCAGCATAACAGATATTTACCTTGAGTAGAAAGTTGAATATAAAAGGTCGCGGACAAAAGATATTTACCTTGAGCAAAAAGTGGAGTAAGTGATGCTCTAGGTCCTTGGCATCAAGATTCTCCATATGTGCAATGTCTAGAATGTGGACGATCTCTATCATCTTGGAGACCGCAACGCTCTTTGTGTCTACCTGGTTTCAGAATCCAAAGTTGTGGCCTACACCGTGGCACCCCCATGCATGGCGACTCTACATATATTAGGACGATGGATCTTTGATGGTTTTACGTGTGCGTGACCATATACAGGTGCGGTAGCACTACACCCAAAAACTTATTTTGTAACAGATTAGTTTTTCTAATCGTAACGGATTTTATCCATTGAAAATTTGTAATTGTCAAAAACTGTTACAAACCAAATATAACTGTTAGAATATATCACGAATCATTGCAATATATCATTAAAACAAAGAAAAAACTGGAAAAAAAAATCGTAGTGAAGTTGGGCGGGATTTATTCCCCCCAATTCCCAAACCATTCAACCACTCCCTCTTTCGCCCACAACCTCTTTACCTTTCGTTTCCACTGGAGCCATTTTACACCATCTACTGCTCTCTTCCGCCGGTCTCCATTCATCGTGGTTTGTCCCCTCATGAAGAACTCCATTCTCCATCGTCATCGTCGTTCTTCTTTCTCTGTTGCCATTCTTCATTCCTCATTCTCCGTGCCGTTTTAGGTACCATTATTTTTCGAAAACATTATTCTGTGAGTTTGATTACATATATTCTTAGCAATACTTATTTTTCTGATGTTGTTTATGTTTTCTTTGGTTCGAATCCTTGCAAAGAGACTTAAATACTTTGTTCAAAACTAGTTTATGAACAATCCCATCTGAAATTTAATAATTCAAGGTACCGACAAGCTCATACCATATGATATTTTATACTTTTTTTTTGTTCTTCATGGCTTAACCAATGGATGCACTTGATTGGTACAAGTTCATAAATTACATGGAAAAAGATGTGGACATTCCCCTATTCAAGCTAGCTAGTATAAAATCTAAATATTGAATGCTTAGTTACTCAGTAAAAACTTATACATATTCGTTATTTTAGCATATTCTTTATATTTCTGTTATTTTTCTGCTATTAATATACTTTATTTTATCTTCTTAACCCATAGTATCTAAAATGCTTTATTTCTTATGTTTTTATATATAGTGATATTAATAATTGTTATTGCTGAATAAGTTGGTTATGGGTCCAAAAATTCACACCAACCGTTGACGAAGATTACAGTTGTAACTTATTAATAATGTGTGTTTTATCTTGTTTGATAGAATATCACGACTAATTAACAACGGCTGGATGACCAAAGAGAACAAAGGCAGCTTGTTGTATTTAAAGGGAATTGAAGACTTTATTAAATTTTCAGAAGAGAACAATGATAAGGGGTTCACAACAATACATTACCCATGTCCAAAGTATCTTAACAAATTGAGTCTAAATTCAAAAGAAGTATAGAAACATTTGTGGAGGAACAATATGCATAAATTGTATAATATATGATTTTTTACGGTGAAAATACATTGTGAACACTATTGATCCCCCACTGGTAGAATAAGTTGAGGGAAACGTAATAGAAGAAAACATCGATGAACAAGTTGTTAGGGTGGAAAATCCATGAGTTTCCAAATAAGATCATGTTGAAAATGATAAGTACAATGAATATAAGAGATTATCGATTGAGAAATTATATCTTTCATGCGAGGGTCCTGAAATAACTTTTTCTTCAATTGTAGAACTTCACAACATAACGAAGAAATTTGGTTGGTAAGAAAATAGTGTCACGAAACTCTTGTCTTTCTTAAAAAGGTGTCTCCCAAACGGTAATACACTACCAGAAAAATAACTAAAGATTAAGTGTATGATGAAAGACTTGGGGATGAAGGCCAAATACATTCATACATGCATCAATAACTGTGTCTTATATTGGAAGAAGAATGAATATATGGATGAATATGACCCCAATGTGGAAAATCAAGGTATTCAATTACTATGAGGAAAGTGGGAACAATTTCCAAATAACCTAAAAAGGTGTTGAGACATTTTCCTCTCATTCCAAGGTTGGTGATAATTTATACTATTCTGTGGATAGCCCGGGAAGTTACATGGCATCATAAGGCAGCCACTTAATGGGATTACCAATGATATCTAGTTGATTCGTCCCAGTGGAGGAGTTTCAAATCAAAATAGCCTACATTTGCTATAGAAGGGCGCAATGTTTGACTCTCAATAGCAACTGATGGGTTTAATCCTCGTGGAATTCAGTCTACCAGTTATAGTTGTTGGCCTATTATCACGGTGCCAAATAATCTTTCACCTTCCTTGTGCATGAAGAGGGAGTTTCAAATTTTATCTTTGTTAATACCTGGTTTGAAGGCACCGGATCAATACCTCGATATTTTTCTTCAGCTATTAGTTTATGAGTTTAAGGAATTAGGAGAAGTAGGTGTTTCGGATTATGACATGTATGAGATGCAAACTTTTACATTAAAAGATATGTTAATGTGGGGGATTCACGAGTTTCTTTTATATGAGAATTTATCTGGGTGTGTTACACATGTTTATAAAGCTTGCCCTATTAATTGGGACGATACTGTAATAACTTGTAATTTCATCCGGTAATTAATTAAATTAATTCGAACTTCAAACATCTAGCTTAAAAGACTCCTAATATGAGTATATACAAGTCTTGGTACATTTAGAAGAGTCCTTATAATATAAAACTCTCTAGGAAAAGAAATGTTTGTCACGGTTGTGGACTGTGACTAACGGGTGAACTGTTTTACTTTTAATAGGATTCTAATGCCACTTAAATTCTCAAATATTTTCTCTTATATATTTAACTTTGGGTGACGACTTTTAAAACATATTTTCACTAACCCTAAGAGCAATAGCCTCTCATCTTTTACATCTCCTTCTACCTCTAAGCCCTAGACCCATTATGCACAACTTTTAACTCAAGATTTTACAAACTATACCAGGTTTTTTCAAAATGATTCAAGAAAGAATCTTTGTCAACTTTTCGCGAGGAATGCATCTTCAAAATCATATTTATCATTACAATTTTACTCATGCATGGATACTGTATTATTTTTCTTTAATATTATGCGTTTTAAGTTTCACCTAAACAATTAATTACATGTTTTCTTAAAAGAAATTAGCAACTTGAATTAGAATAAAGTTATAACTACTTTTGTACTGTTTTTATGAAATTTTTAATATGAAATAAGATTTGAAACCCTTGGGTGTGTAGAATAGAGTATTGGGTTTTGGTGGTTATGGGTGTAGAATTGCATGTAGAATTTTATAGAGTTTATTTAAATGGAAACGAGGCGCGTACACACACATAAAATTTTATAGTTAATAAAAGTGGACTATTATTGGGAATTTCATAAACTTGCATGTTGATTAATCTAAAATTATTAGATGGAAACGTTGTTGTTAAGCATGAAGACGACAATATTAATTAAATTATATTAAAGTAAATTAAATTAAATTGTGACATTATGAGTGAATTGAAAAATTGTGTATACATATGTGGAATTGTGCAATTTATTTTATTCATATTTTCCATCGCGGGAACGATGGGATTTTGGGTAGTATGATCTCTCTTAGATTTTTGGATGCTCTCTAGGTATGAGGCTAGTGGGTAGGCTTTAGTCGCGGTTAAGACTACCTAGGTATGGGCCTAGTTGGTGTAGATTTTACGGATGAGATATTCCGGGATGGGGCTGATTTTTATGTCATGCTCTAGATTTGCTAGCCTAGGCAAGAGATTATGACGAGATTATCAATAGAAATTCATCATATTAGGGTAGGACGTATTTGTGGTTTTTAGAGGCTCTTAAGTATGGAACTAAGGTTTTTTATGACTTACAGCAATAATAAGGGTGGGGTAAATACAATAAATTAATAAATAAATTTGTGAAATTGAGATTTAATGCCTGAGATAGTAAATGTGTATTAAAATATATTTGTGTCGTTAATAAGTGCATTACTAACAGTTAAACGAGTTGGTTAGCTATGACGACATGTGGGTGAGTGACGGCTTAATAAGTGCACGTCTTACAGTTAAACAAGTTGGTTGGCTATTATGACGTGTCATGCATGGAACCTCGCCAATAAGTGTAGGGTTGACACAATACGGACATGTTGACTATGACGAGGGGAATGGGTGTGGTGTAAAATATGTGGGAGTCCCACAATGAATATAATGAAAAACTTTAAGAGGGAGTCCCGCAACTAAATTGAGAAAAAACTTAATAGGAGTCTCACAACTAATATGGTGTATGATTAAATGCGGGAGCACCGCTACTGTTAATAATAAAATGAGCAAATAGTAAATTTGAGTAAATCGAGTAAATTAATTAAATGAAGTTATTGGAAATTAAATAGTGGTACTTGGGTATTAGAGGGACTTTGCTGTTAGTAGATATTGATTATTTTTTATCGCATATATATATCGCTTAATTTAAAATAATCTATTGTGATATTTATCATGTATAATACTATTGTCTAGGTTCACAGAGCCTAATTGGAGGGAGTATCCGGTATTCATGCTCAGGGCTCTGACCTCCTGCATTGAATAACCTTTTCGTGTATAAGTATTGGAGTAGTTGCATAGGATTCATTCGAGATCATTTTGGAGTTGCAACTGGAGTTCATTTATTTATCCTCTTTAGTAGATTAGATTTACAATATTCAGTCGTTTATATTGTGAGACTTCATCATTAATTTTGTTGGGCCATTTGGTTCCAAAGTTGTTTATAGTTTCAATCAGTTACTTTAGTGGATTATTTTATTTGGAGTTTTAAATAAATTATGGAGTTGAATTATTTTGGAGTTTGGCATGGTGATTGATTTTAATTATTGCATGATGATCTTATTTATTGGAATAATCATAATATTTTTTGTGAAATGAAAAATTTATTATGTCTCAAATATGTGACCTGCAAAGAATGATATTTAATTTAGTAACGCCCGACATAGTCTTGGTAGTGGCGGACGCCAAGAATGCACGGGGTGTTACAGATGGAATCAGATCATTGTCTTAGGTCTCGTAGGCTGTGAGTCCATTTAGCTTCCACGTTACCGATCTTTGATACCCTTTATTGATTCGTACTCCATAAGGTAGAGGGTCTAGCATACTTGTTAGATGTGTTTATTTGAGATATGGTGTTTTGTGTTAAGGACGTTATAGGCATTAAGGTTTGAACTAGTAATTCGAATATGAGGATACTTAAAACTCATATTTGTTATGAGATTTATTTTGGAGATTGCTAGCGCAGATGTTAGGTATCGTAAGTATCAATTTGGTGATATGAGTTGACTTGAGGGCTTAAGTGCTATGATGACTTTTGGAGATATATACGAGTGATGATTCGTTGGAGAACGTTGTATGCCGTTATTTTCATAAGTATGTCAATTTATATAGTTATTATATATATTGTATGATTGTTCATGGGGTAAGTACGTGTAAGATTGGGTGTATGGACATCCAATCGTGACACTTTATGGGTAGGCATATGTGAGCCTTATTTTATTTTATGCATTTATGCTTCGTCGAATTTCGAGGACGAAATTCCTGTGCTAGTGGGGAAGTATGTAACAACTCATCATTTTCTCCGGTAATTAATTAAATTAATTTGAAATTCGAAAAGCTACCTTAAAA
Source organism: Sambucus nigra (assembly GCA_949130495.1). Classification (NCBI taxonomy): domain Eukaryota; kingdom Viridiplantae; phylum Streptophyta; class Magnoliopsida; order Dipsacales; family Adoxaceae; genus Sambucus; species Sambucus nigra. Next base: position 492,040,198 of record OX422209.1, on the reverse strand, counting down.
GACACCTAATTTGAATATATACAAGTCTTGCGCCGTTTAGAAGAGTCATCATAACATAAAACTCTCTAGGGAGAAAGACGTTTGTCACGGTTGTGGACCGTGACAATGGGTGAACTATTTTAGTTTTAATAGGATTCTAATGCCACTTAAATTATCTATTCTGTTCTCTTATATATTTAACTCCGATTGAGGACTTTTAAAACATATTTTCACCAACCCTAACAGTAGTAGCCTCTCATATTTTACATCTCCTTCTACCCCTAAACCCTAGCCCCATTATACACAACATTCAACTCAAGATTTGCCAAGATAAACCATATTTTCTCAAGATGATTCAAGAAGGAATATTTTTATACTTTTCGTGAGGAATACATCTTCAAAATTCCAATTGGTCCCATACCTAGGTAGTGTTAACTGCGACTGGGGCCTACCCACTATTCCCAGGCAAGAGACTAGGAAGAGATTAACAATAGAAATTCATCTTATAGAAATAGGGCATTACATATTTGTGTTCTTTTTAGGCTCTTGGGTATGGGACTAAGGGTTTTTATGATTTACGGTGATAATAAGGGTGGGGTAAATACAATAAAATAATGAGTAAACATGAGAAATTGAGAATTAATGCCTAAGATAATAAACGGGTATTAAAATATATTGGCGTCTTTAATAAGTGCATTAGTGACAGTTAAACGGGTTGGTCAGCTATTACGTGGTGTGGGTGAGTGACGGCGTAATAAGTTCAGGTCTGACAGTTAAACGGGTTAGCTGGCTATTATGACGTGTCGTGCGTAGAACCTCGTCAATAAGTGCAGGGTTGACAGAATACAGACTGGGTGGCTATTACGAGGGGGATGGGTGTGGTGTAAGATATATGGGAGTCCCACATGCATATAATGCAAAACTTTAAGCGGGAGTCCCGCAACTAAAATGAGAAAAAACTTTGTAGGAATCCCAGAACTAATATCGTGTAAGATTAAATGGGGGAGCACCGCGACTGATAATAATAAAATTGTAAAGTACTAAATTTGAATAAATTGAGAAAATTATTTAAATGAAGTTATTGGAAATTAAATAGTGGAACTTGGGTATTAGAGGGACTTTGCTGTGAGTAAATAGTGATTGAATTTTATCGCATATATATATATATACATATATATATAGGTCATTTAATTTGAAATATTTACTGTGATTTTTATCAAGTATAATGCTATTGTTTAGGTTCACGGTCCCTAATTGGAGGGAGCAGTCGGTATTCATGCTGACGGCTTTGACCTCGTGCATTGACTAACCTTTTCGAGTATAAGTATTGGAGTAGCTGCAAAGGATTCATTGGATATCATTTTGGAGGTGTAGCTGTAGTTCATTTATTTATCCCGTTTAGTAGATTAGATTTCCTTTATTCAGTCGTTTATGTTGTGAGACTTCATTATTAATTTTGTTGGGCCTTTTGGTTCCAAAGTTGTTTATGGGTTCAGTCAGTTACTTTAGTGGATTATTTCATTTGGATTTTTAAATAAATTACGGAGTTGGATTATTTTGGAGTTTGGCATGGTGATGGATTTTAATTATTTCATGATCGTCTGATTTATTGAAATAATCAAAGTATTATCGTGTGGAATGAAAATTTAATATGTCTGAAATCTGTCACATGCTAATAATGGTATTTAATTTAGTTACGCCCGACATAGTCTTGGTGGCGGCGAATGCCATGAATGCACGAGGTGTTATCGATGGTATTAGAGCATGGTCTTAGGTATCGTAGGTTTTGAGTCCATTTATCTTCCGCATTACCGAATTTTGATCCCCTTTATTGATCCGTACCCCATAAGGTAGAGGGTCTAGCATACATGTTAGATGTGTTTATTGGAGATATGGAGTTTTGTGTTAAGAACATTGTAGGCATTGAGTTTAGAACTCGTAATCTGAATGTTAGGATACTTAGAATTGATATAGGGAGACGAGATTAATTTTGTACATTGTCAGTGAAAATGTTAGGTATTATAAGTATCAACATGGTGATATGAGTTGACTTGAGGGCTTAAGTGTTATGATGAATTTTGTAGATAGATACGAGTGATGATTCGTGGGAGAACGTGGTATACCGTTATTTTCATAGGTATGCCTATTTATATAGTTATGATATATATTGTATGATTGTTCATGGGGTAAGTACGTGTAAGATTGGGTGTATGGGCGTCCAATCATGACATTTTACGGGTAGGCATATGTGAGCCATAATTTATTTTGCGCATTTATGCTTTGTCGAATTTTGAGGACGAAATTCCTATGCTAGTGGGGAAGAATGTAACAACTTGTAATTTTATATGGTAATTAATTAAATTAATTCTAAATTCGAAAAGCTAGATCAAATGACTCCTAATATAAATATATAAAAGTCCTGGGCCGTTTCGAAAAGTCTTCATAGCATAAAACTCTCCAGGGAAAACAACGTTTTGTCACGATTGTGGACCGTGACTAACGGTTGAACTGTTTTAGTTTTAATAGGATTCTAATGCCACTTAAATTCTCTAATATTTTCTCTTATATATTTAACTGAGGGTGAATACTTTTAAAATATATTTTCACCTACCCTAAGAGCAGTAGGCTCTCATCTTTTACATCTTCTTCTACCTCTAAACACTATCCCCATTATACACAACATTCAACTCAAGATTTGTCAAGATAAATCGGGTTTTCTGAAGATGATTCAAGAACGAATCTTTGTCAACTTTTCGCAGGGAATACATCTTCAAAATCAGATTTGTCATTCAACTTTTACTCAGGCATGGACACTTTATTCTCTTCATTTAGTATTAAGCACTTTAGGTGTTGCCTAAACAATTAATTACATGTTTTCTTAAAAGAAATTAGAAACTTTAATTAGAAAAAAAATGATAAATAATTTTGTAATGTTTTTATGAAATTTTTTAGTATGAAATAAGATTTGAAACCCTTGGGTGCATAGGATAGAGTATTATGTTTTTGTGGTTATGGGTGTAGAATCTCATGTAGAATTTTATAGAGTTTATTTACATGGAAACATGGCGCGTACACACACATAAAATTTTGTATTTAATGAAAGTGAACGATTATTGTGTATTTCATAAACTTGCATGTTGATTAATAAAAAATTATTAGATGGAAACTATTGTGTTAAGCACGACAATGGTGGTATTAGTCAAATTAATTTAAATTGTGACATTATGAGTGAATTGAAAAATTGTGTATATATATGTTGAATTGTTCGATTGATTTTATTCATATTTGCCATCGCAGGAACAACGGGATTTTGGGTAGTATGATCTCACCTATATTATTTTATGCTCACTAGGTATGATACTAGTGGGCAGGCCTTAGTCATGGCTAACACTACCTATGCATGGGACTAGTTGGTGTAGATTTTTACGGATGGGATATTCCGAGTTAGGGCTAATTTATTTTGTCGTGCCATCGATTTGCTAGCCTAGGCAGGAAACTACGAAGAAATTATCAATATAAATTCATCCTATAAAAATAGGGTAAGACGTATTTGTGTTTTTTGGAGGCTCTTAGGTATGGGACTAATGTTTTTTAGTATTTTACGTCGATAATAATAAGTATTAAACAGGTATTAAAATAAATTGGCGTCGTAAATAAGTGTAGGACTGATAGCTAAACGTGTTGACTGGCTATTGTGACGTGTGGGTGAGTGACGACATAATAAGTGTAGTGCTGACAGTTAAACGAGTTGGATGGCTATTATGACATATCGTGTGTGGAACCTCGTCAATATGTCTAGGGTTGGCAGAATACGGATTAGCTGGCAATTACGAGGGGAATGGGTGTGGGAGTCCCACAACGAATATGATGACAAACATTAAGCGGGAGTCCTGCAAATAAAATGAGGAAAAATTTAGTGGGAGTCCCACAACTGATATGGTGTAAGATCAAATATGGGAGCACCGCGATTAGTAATTATAAAATGAGCAAATTATAAATTTGAGTATATTGATTAAATTAACCAAATGAAGTTATTGAAAATTAAATAGTGGAACTTTTGTATTAGATGAACATTGTTGTAGGTAGATAGTGATTTATTTTTATTGCATGGGTTCACATGACCTAATTGGAGGGAGTAGCTGGTATTCATGCTCAGGGATCTGACCTTGTGCGTTGACTAAACATTTCAGGTATAAGTATTACAGTTGATTCATTAGAGATCATTTTTTAGGTGCAGATGGAGTTCATTTATTTGTCTACTTTACTAGATTACATTTCCTTTATTCAATCATTTATATTATGAGACATCATTATGGATTTTGTTAGGACATATGGTTCCAAATTTATTTAGGGTTTCAGTTAGTTACTTTAGTGGATTATTTCATTTGGATTTTTAAATCAATTATGGAGTAAGATTATTTTGGAGTTTGACATGGTGGTGGATTTTAATTATTGTATAATGATCTTATTTATTAAAATAATAAGAGTATTGTATTTAAAATGAAAATTTAATATGTCTCATATCCGTCACAGGCTAAAAATGGTATTTAATTTAGTGACGTCGGTATAGTTTTAGTGGCAACCGACGCCAGAAATGCGCGGGGTGTTACAGATAGTCCATCCATCCGATTGAACGATAGTAGTAAGATAGTTTATAAAAACTATCATATTTTCCTTTACATGGATCACCTTTTTGGAAAAATGGGAATTCGTGGCTTAGGTCAACAAAGTATACACCTCCTCCCCATTGGTTGAATAGGGACACATTTTTAAAGAAGTTATGTTGCATTGAGTTGTAATACCCCGTACTTTTGGCTATATTTATTTTTGGGATTAATTAATTAAATGCGTATTAATTGGAAATTAATCCGGGTTAAAAATACTAACGAGATGCGAGTTGGTATTTGATTATGTGCATACATGTTTTATATGAAGTTGGAATTATGAAATTGTTGTGAGATTAATTTATGGCAAATTGGAATTTTGTTGAGACGCGTGTGACCGCCGCGTCATGGTATATTATGTTAATTATAAAAGTAATTTTTATTTCTATTATCCGTATGGTCGTTTTGAGTGCGCCAACGCGTCCAGAAGGGTCGAGATAGTCATAAAACACTAGCCGGGGGTGTAGTTTGGGTCCCGGGGTATTTTTAGGCCATACCGGCAACTTAAAGGGTATTTTGGTAATTTTACATTTTGAGGAATTAAAAGTGACGAAAATTGGGAGTTTTAATCTGATGTGAATTTAACCCACTAAACCCACTAACCAACCCATATTAACCCATTAAGCTACGGAGGCTATCATTAGGTTTACAACTTTCCCAAAGAAAACCCTAGACACCTTAAGCCACCATTGGAGAAGAAGCTTGGAGAAGAGAAGAAATTCTGCAGAAATCTTCATCAAACCATCATCCAAACTCAGAGACAATCAAGGCAAGTGTTTTAATTATATTTAAATTCGTAGAATGTTCCTTCCATGTTAGAAAATTGAAGAATATCAATTGTTCTTGAAAGATAATGAAAACCCATGTATTTTGAAGCTTAGAACTTGAAATCTTGAGGAGAATTGCATGTAGAATGATGGGTAGATGATTATTATCATGATATTTGTGATTGGAAGAAATAAAAACGGATTTATATTGGATTAATTCATGATTCAAAAAGTTAGGGTTCATGTTCTTGATAATTGGGGAAAAAGTGTAGAGATTTGTAAATTTGGTTGATGTTAGGATGGATTAACCCTTCAAAACGTGATAGGATTTGATTATAATATGTTTAGGATTGTTTAGAGACCTTAAAACGATTGTTGGGACTTAGTTTAGAAGAGATTTGAGGAGTAAGAATGGTGAAAAAAACGAGATTAGACAAATCTGGGTCGAATCTGGTAGGTCGTTAGAAGCCCCTGCCCAGGTCGTTCGAACGAACTCGTTCGAACGAACTCGTTCGAACGAGATTCTAACGAATTGAATAGTCGTTCTAACGAAAGGGGGCCTCGTTCGATAACTTTGTTCGAACGAGATCTCGTTAGAAGGGACAGTTCGTTCGAACGAACTGGATCTCGTTCGAACAGCCTCGTTCGAACGAGACTTCTAACGAGTTGACAGAGCAATCTCGTTCGAACGAGACTTCTAACGAGTTGACAGCCTGGACCTTTTTGGACTGTTTTGATTTTTGGAGTCCCGTAAACTTGTTCGAGGATATAGATAACATTCCGATGATGATGTAATGATAGAATTGGGACTTTTGGGTATTTATGAGAAGGAAATTATATACGAGAGTTATATTAAATGGACGGTTTGGGTTGAGACGTGAGTGTCTACTACGACGAGAGAATAAATTATGGTGCGTATGATTATAAACCGGAAGAGTATAAATTGTGATAATTATAAGTTGGTACGAGAATGAGAATAGTACTACGATTAAACTACGGGATTACTAAGATGTGTGTTTACTTAGTATTGGTATATGAATTGTGTGTATGACATACCTACCATACTTGCTATCACGGGAGGTTTGCGTTCACTTAGGGCCCTCTAATCCTTGTGTTTCCCGGATTTAGACTGGTTACCTTGATGAACATAGGTCATAGAAAGACTTATTGGGATATTAATAAGTCCGCTGATCGTTGGAGCGTTGGTATGTGCGTGACCCATGTGATGTGACTGTGTTCGCCTCCATTATTTGTGATGTTGTTATCTGTGAACTATTCCTGAGAGATTCGGAATATGTAATCCTTATGTACGTGATGTACCGGGATGGATAGCAGAGTATGTGTGCACCACAGCTTAGTTCTCGGGGTGCTTATATTGTATATTTATGATGTGAATAATATACACTTAATTAATGGGAACCTTCATGTTAATGTTGTGAATATAATTACGGTATTGCTTTGAGAAATATAACGAGTTAACTGATAGTGATATATATTGCATATTGAGCATCTGAGTTTACGTTAAACCCCTACTTAATTACGAGCGTTATAATGTTAATAGAACCGAGTATTATGGGTAGGACCTATGATAGTCTAGCTAGAGATGATGTCACTTAGCTAGTGGTTTGTGTCGTTGTAGATGGGTACTTACGTTAGGAGTGCACAGTTAGACGAGAGGTGAGAATATCATGTGAGTGCACTTCCTAACATGTACTTTGCATTTAATGTTTTAAATGTTTTTAACGCACTTGCAGGTTTTTAAAATATAACTCCACATTCGGGCTCTGACCCGTTTGCTTTTCAAATTTATTTTTCTTTGTAAAACCATTTTAGGTGCCCAGCCACAAGGACACCATGCATAGGATATTCATTCAGGTGACGAGGTGTAGCTGTTTGTGGAAGCTACAGGGATTTGCTTATAGACGCTTCTATCACTTGGATTCCAGATTCATCATCTATCAGTTGTAGGGCATGTTGCCCATTTCTATTAGAGTTACATTTCCATTACAGTTTTCAGACTTTGGCTTGTACTGTTTTAGTTTTCGGTTTATTTATTTCAGTTGTGGGATTGTAGTGAGGAGTTTTTCCTCCAGACTTTATTTACATTATGTGATGGTTATTATATTTACTTCATTATGGTGAATGGTGTTATTATTCTTTATTACACTTGTTGCATGTTAATCAGACTTAAATTAAAATTTGGCACTTACTTTTTAAATACTAGGTGGTTAGTAATCATAAAAATGTTTTCGACAGTGATGCTATTAACTGGACCAACTTGGAATTTTGAATTAATTTAATAAAGGAGTAGCTACCCGGTATTTAATTAGTCGGGGTGTCACATGAGTATACACCAAGAAAGTTTCCAAAAGTTTCTAGTAAGAAGTGAAAGATGGGTGACGCAAATGGGAATTGTAATGTTGAAGTTAAGGAGGCATGGTGTAAAAGGTAAATTTTATTTTACTTGGAATATTGGAGTACTCATAAAATTTGACTAGTTCTTGATGTGATGCACATTGAGAAGAATTTTTGCACAGACTTTAATAAGTACAATCCTCGATGACAAAATGAAAACTAAAGATACAATAAATGCGTAAAAGGATATGAAAGACTTGGGCATACATAGTGGTCAAGGGATATGATAAGATGATAAAATCGGGAGAGGGATGAAACTGAGCGCATCATTTATATTGGGTAAAAAGAGAAACGACAGTTTTGTCAAATTTTGATAGACTTAAAGCTACCTTCCAGCTTTCGTCGAACCTGAGAAATATCGTCACCCTTAACCCACTTGGTTTTCACTCATTTAAGTCACATGAATCTCACGTTATTATAGAGTATTTGTTTCCCGTATTACTTCAGCATGCATTTTCAAAATACAAAGATTAGCAAAGAGCTATTCAATAGCTGAGCATACTTTTTAAAATATAGTTCTAAAAAGTCTTGGAAAGGGCCAAGTTTATGGTAACATAGGCATTTTGTGTGTTGGAGAAACACTCTCCATAGGCATTTTTTTATATTAGTATGAACCTTGTTGTTCATTTAGTCGATGAAGCATTGGCTTGTGGTCCTATAGGAACACATTGGATGTATCTATTTGAACGTTAAACTCTTTATATTAATTTTTATTTTCACACTAACACAAACAGAGAAACAAGCACATATGTATAGATCATTATTAATGAATATGTCACATATACGTTTTTTCTCATTCACATGAATAAGAAGATGCAGGATTTTAAAGATATACATAGCAATAAGACATACATTGAAGGTTCAATTGCGGAGTCCTATGTTATTTACTGAATATGTTAGGCATTGCATAGAGTACATGCCTAATTATCTTGACAATAATCGCAAACGTACTCATGAATTATTTCTAGATGAACATGGAGAGTTTTCTGATGAAGGACTGTTGTTAGATGATAACATTGTGATGTTGGAACCTAAATAGTTTAAACAAATATCTTGATGGGTCCTATTTTGACCTGACATTGATAATCTTGTAGAATTCTACAAGTTTAAGAAATTTAATAAGTATTTATCAAAATTCAAATTAAATACTAATACACGAACTTATGTGAATAAATTGCAATGAGTATAAAATGTTACTAAAATCCACTTGGCGTGGTAAAGGAAATGGGAATCAATTAACAAAAGTAGAGACACAAACTTCTTTCATTCCGTGATTATATAATAAGTTTATCTGGATTTTAATAATATATTAAGACATATTTTTTATTATTCAAACTCACGTTATAACTATTATTTTATTTTTATTGCACAGCTGGTCATTTCTGGAGAAATATTGACAAATGCTATGTTGTGGAAGTTAGTTCAAGGGCCAAAATACAAGGTTAAAACATTTTAAAAATATACCGCTCCAATGGATTTGTATTCTCTCCCAAGTATCACGACGATACTATTTTGGCACAAGATAGTGGTGTTTACATGATGGCTTGGACTCAATTTAGTGCAAGAAAAAGTGATATTAATCTTAAAGATGTTTGGACACTATATTACGGAGTTATCAGAAAAATATTTGAGTTGGACTATACACTACTTAAGGAGGTAGTGTTTTACTATGATTGGTTGAGGGTAGAGGACAAGATCAATGGTTATAAACATTGTCCAGACTCCAATTTGGTGATGGTTAGTTTTGATAAGTTCAAGAGTACCAATAATGAACTTTCTAAGCTTGCAATTATCGCTTCTGATGCTAGTCAAGTCTTCTTCTCAAAATATCTTAACACTTCTAATTGGTGGGTTATTATACATACCCTGAAGACAATAACTAGTTAAGTAGATGAGCTATAGATACCAACTGTATTCCAATACACTCTTAAAGATGAACCTCATTTGGAGAATCTACTAAACCAATATGACAAAGTCTAGATATCTTTTTCAAGTAATGGTTATTGTGTTTTTATTTATGAATTGTAACAATTTGAATTCAATCGAGTGGCATTTTCGCAAAAGTTTTGACATGTTTTTTTATAAGTTTAGACTGATCCTTATATTCAACTTTTCTTGCCAAAAATTTTGTTTGTATATCATGATTAGTAGCATATTAATGATGAGAAATGATGCATTAGTTGTAATATGATTTTAATTCAATAAGTATACGGTTTATCTTTTATTTTACTATAATATTACCATGAAACTAATGTTTTATTTTGTAATGTAGGAAAGTTAAAATGTCATCGAGTACAAGTTTCTCCTCAATGGACAAAACCCTAAAGGATAAAATCAAAGTCATTGTTGAAGATGATGGGTCTGTAGTCGATGATAATGCAAAGTTGTGGAGTTCTCGTACCAGGGATTTTGTGAGAGCTAATTCTATGATTCACTTTTCGAACTGGAGACACATGCTTTGGAATGCTTTGATGGTGAATATGATCTTATACTTCATTTCTTTATTTTTATTCATCTTTTTTTATTTTTACTCTATTTTCTATTTATTATTATTCTGTTAATTCTTTTTGTTTTGGTTAATGATAACAGAGAGAATTTGACGTTCCCTCGAAAATGGCTCGCCCATTAGTGAAGAAGACATGGTCCCAAAAATTTAGGACTTTCAAAAATATACTGCGATCTCATTTGCAGCACGATGGCGCTGAGCCCAAATTTGTTAACCCTAAAATATGAAATAAATATATAGAATTAAAAAATGGTAAGAAAAAGAGGCAAGAAAAACTAAAAAATGTTGTGAACCACTAAAAGTTGAAGTATTCCCATTGTCTCGTGCGTCATATCTATGCCAAAGAGAAATACTTGTTTGCGTGTATCATTTTGTTTTCATTTTAACCTAATTTTTTTTAGCTAATTTGTCAATTTTAACAATGTACAACAAAAAAACTAAGCCTGAAGTAGAAATTGGAAGGGTAGACAATTGGTTGTCAAGACATATATGCAACGATAACACTATGTTGGAGAGTGACAAAAGTTTCTACGTGAATACAATATTTTTATTATTAAATCTCTTTATTTTTAGTAGAAGTTATCAGATGATTAACAAAATTATTTATAATAATATAGGAGGACGTTAAGTTCGCGGAAGAGAGAAGCCATAAGTATGATTGGAGAGGGTATTAGCGACACACTTAAAAATTATGACAACGATGTGTTACCAAAAGTGTTTGGTGATTATGTTAATTGAAAAGTGCGCGGAGTGGGGTCCTACATATCTAAGAAATAATTAATTCACACGAGGGCGGTGAAGGAAAAATTTGTACAACGTTTGAAAGGAAATGAAGAATGAGATCTCTGATGTTCACTCATAGTTAAAAGAGGTTACTCGTATGTTTCATATATTTATGTAAAAATTGGAAAATGGATAAGAGATCTCCCCTGTAGGGGTGACACCAAAGAGCAAGTTTGGTTCCATTTCAGATCATCATCCTATCAGTCTAGAGAGCCAGTAATCTTATAAACACTCCCGGTCCTGCTCTCGCTCTCGCTCCCACTCTCAATCTCACTCATACACCTAACCCCCTCCCCTCCCCTCCCCCTCCTTTAAAAAAATCCTCCGTCATTATGCTTGATAGGTTTGGTGGAGAATTGGCAAAGGTGCATGTTGGGATACGTAATGGTGACATGTGTTACTTAAAATGCCTTGGACTTAGGGAAAAGTTAGTTTGAGTTAATATAGTGCTTCAACTTGATGCTTCTCTGTATAATGTTCCTCAAAACAGTTTTGAAACTTTGGCAGGATTTTCAGATAGAGGATTTGTTATTTAGATTTAAAGTTGGTTGCAGTATGTTTATAATGTTTATATTAGTTTGGCACATTTTATCATAGGGAAGATACTTTTGGACGATAGTTCTTAAATTTTAGTGTAGGAAAGATACTTTTGGATTAATTATTTAAATAACAATTATTAAATTTTATATATGCTTGTTTTTCTCATTAATCTCACTTGTTCTGTTAGGTAAAAGAAACTTTTGGTTTAATTATTTGGATGGCAGTTATTAAATTTGATATCTCCTTATTTTTCTCATTAATCTCCTTAGTATGTTTGGTCAAACCTTTTTATCTCCGTCAATGCAGTGTTTTATCTTTGCATTTCGATACCACGCTCGGATAAAGGAGAAGGGGATAGTCATTTGTTCTCTAAAAGTCTTTATATGACAAGTATGTGCTTGATGAAGATACCATTATTCATTAATTCAGTAAAGGAAAATATATTCCATTATAAAAAATATATTTGCATTCCATCTTTTAGCAATCCATGAAACAGGTATATTCATTCCATTATCAACATAATAGCGACATATGTTAAGTTTATCTTATTTAATTTATTTAATGTAATGTATTTTTTTCAACTATTTCCTATCGGTCACTATATTACTAAGTTATATGATTTCTCATGAAGAAGACAAGGTCATTGTTTATTTCATTTCAATTGAGATAAGAAGGTAAGACTTACTCTTCACACCCCTAACATTCATTTCCAAAGTCCTATGGATTACTCAATGTTTACAATGGAAGAGGAAGCAAAAGGAGCCAAAATATCAATGGGTAAGTTATTCCTATATGTAGATGTGACACCCTACTTAAAATAATAACGGGTGGCCAACCTTATACTACATTAAATCAGGAATCTCAGATGGATCATTCTTAGCATCAACAAACCATAGTAAAAAAAGATAAGGCTAACTACCCGAAACTATAAAAGCAGATGCCAAAATTAAATAAAAACATACAATGGATATCAACCCAACATTAAGAATGACCATAAAGTTAACATGTACACAAGTACCATGATGAAAGAAGTGCTAAACATAACGATAACATGAGTACATACAAGAAAATATACCCGAATAAGCTGTCGGGTCACAAATAGTACAATAACCAAAAAGAAGAAATATGAATATCTACAAATAACTCTTGGGTGTAAACCCGATATACAACATGAATCATATCTAGATTTACACAGGAATAGGAAGCGACTACAATCTAAATCCCACAACAGTCCGCAACTGCCACATCTCCCAAGACTCTGGATAGAAAAGCATCCGGTATCCATACGGCGGGACACCTATAGTACAATATATACATACGTATCCAAAGAGAGAAATAAGCGGGTCAGAGCCCGAGGTGTAAAAATTATTTAGCAAGTGTGTTAACAGTGCATAATAAATATAAATGCACAAGTTCATAATTAAAGTGGAGTCGCGCTCTCATGAAACCCCAAACTCACCTCTCATCTATAACGCGCACCTAATCGCGTCCTGGAACCTTAATTAAGTTACCCAACACATTTAAGGACAACCTACCTCATCATACACATGGCCTATACTCGCATGACCCTTCATATTGATATAACCCAAGAATCCATTCCGTTCTAACCCCACATAAATATATATACCCATATGTATATGCCTTACTAGGCTTTATTGACTCTAGTTATATGCTTAAACAAATTATTATTCTTAGCACGACACACATTAACATTAGGCTCCAATATAAAAGTTTATTTTCTAAACAACATACATACAAGTACGAAGACAAAACTTCTCTTTATTCTCAACATTGCACTATGTTTCGTGCGTGGGGCGTCTTGCAAAGCGAAATCCAAACAAGTACCCCCCCGATACACTACTCCTTGATAATGTCGATCATAGGGATCCATTATGTCATCTACACATATCATAGTAATACAACTACTTAAATAATGAGTATTTTATCTAAGAACATAAATATAATTTCTATCTAACTCCTTCAGGTCGATATAACCGTAATTGTCTCTAAGTACGATCCTTCGACCCAAATAAACTAGTACACAAAATCACCCAAGATGTGTGTCATAGAAACTCAATATCCTCTTCACATATAGGATATACAAATATATATTTACTCTAAAGATATATATAAGAAATTATTAATTTATATAACCACGTATACATAACACACATAATGTACACTTGCAATTCACACAATATAAATAGTTTTAGGATACCAAAATACTACACCATGTTATCATCTTCCAGGGCATCACTCACATACCATCCTGGGGCCACTGATCGGTCTAAATATCACCGACTTCGTGGTCAAAACCAAATCACAACGCACGGTAAGTGGTCATAGTTCCTAACCAGTCAAGTGAGAACGACTCATACCCAAGACTTCCCACCACCAAAAATAAAATCACACAAATAATATTGGACGACTATGACCTCGGGAATATCCACACCCTGCTCCTCAAGCCAGGGACTCACCCTCATCGCGCAACTTCCCATAATAGCATTTGTCGGGTATGCTCACACAATATGTATATATATCATTCACATAGTATATATATACCAGTAATCACATCATATGTATAGATCATCACATAAGAAATATACATTCGCGCCATAATTATATCCATTCAAATATATATAAGTCTCTATGTATATATATGCATACCCTATCTCCAATCATTATTCATCAAGTAAAATAGGCTAGCAATACGTATTCAACTCTCATAATACTCACCCTCGTTACGACGCATACTTACTCAAAGCATTCTCCCTCATACAATGCCTCACTTGACACATATTTATCCATTTCCCTTATGATATGAATAGTCTTCCAATATACATAACATTAAGGTCACTAAGTCCAAGTTTACCATATATAGCAATCACTATGCATTCCATATATATCCGAATACACTTCGATATATCTAATAATAATCCCGACTATAAGTGTACACGTAACTAATAGTATCCAAACCTCAAGCTCAATCCTAAATTCATCCCATGATCCCATCAAGTATTGGAATCCCCATCATTAATTACACACGGATATATAACAACTATCCCGACTAGATTTACAACACAACATATTCTAGTTGATAGTATGATCCATTCTCTCTCAATTCCAACTACGGTTCAATTACTCTTATGATCCCCTAAATCTTATTGCATCTACGATTCATTCCTTAAGTTTAACATTACTAAAGATAAGCGACCACTCTTTCTCTCATTGGCCCCCGATCATAACTTATAATGAATCATATCTCTATAAGGATTCGAAACAAAATTTGGCTTACCATTTCGAACCATACCCTTGCTCATCTCTCAAAGAGTCCTAAACCTCACGTCATCTAAGCTCACTTATGACCTCTAAATAGAACTTACATCCCTAATGAGGCTTCCCACTACCTCGATACATAACACCAATGCATACATATATTCCCAAACTATTTTGATAAGTCCCCGTGATCATAACATGTGAGATACCCTCAAATAAACTCCAAAACGTAACTCTCGCTTCTTATGAATAAGTTCCAAATCGAGAAACCCAATCAAAATGAAATAAAACTCCTATACGTTCGTGTGTATGTTTCTAAAGTGATTCGATATGACTCCACCATCATAACATATAATAAACCCCTTATAAATCAACAAAACTTACACCGTACATCATATAGGAAGGTCCCTTATCGATACACCCAATCAAAAAGGGGTAAAAATCATTTTAGAAAGACTCCACAAAACAGCCCTATTTTCGAATCGATTTGGCCTGGCCCTAATCGATTCGGTCTCAAGGGAGAATTGATTCGCTCCAAAGGACCTGGTAGTCTGTCTTAAGCCGAATAGTTTCACCTTGGGTCCAAATCAATTTGGTTATGCAGACCTGATACTTTTGCCTAAGCCGAATCGATTCTCTTAGGGGGCAAATCGATTCGGGTCTGCAGAACTTCGAAGGTTTCTTCTTCTATACAAAACCCATGAATTTTAAACCCAATAAATCATCTTCTTACCTTCATCCCTTAACCCAAATATAATTCTAACATCCAAAAATCATCCTATATCACATTCCATCAAGTTATACACCCTTAAACCCAAGTATGAACATCAAATGCAAAATTAAAATACCCAAAATCTAGGTTTTGATATAAATACCAAAAATCCAATTATTTTGCCTAGAATTATGAAATATGATATACAAATGAGTTATTTAGCAATATTAAACACTTGCCTCAGAATTGTAGAGGTTGAATCATCCCCGAAATCAGGTACGGGTCGAAAATCTCCAAGCTTTCTCCTCTATCTCTCTCTCTCTTACTTTGTTCTTCTTCTTCTTCTTCTTCTTATCTCTTTCTCTAGGGCTTCTCTCTCTCTCTCTCTCTCTCTTAATCTCAAGAATGAGATTTTAATCGCTAAAAGGATTTATATGACTAATCTTTCAAAACAACCAACTTAAATTATAATACACACTTTAAATGACTCGTTTACTCCAATTCGAGTCAAACTTACTTAAATTATTCCAGAACCGAAATAAAACCCAAGGACAGTCATTTCGACTATCTCGACCTACCCGAAATCAATGGCGCACTCAGAATCATCATCCGGAATACTTTATAACGTCCTCAATTTTTGGACCTCACTTTCCAAATTTTAAAATTTCCTAATTTAAATAAGTTTTATTTCTCCCAAAAGTTAATTTCTCAGTCCCAAAGTCACGGGATATTACAGTAGACTATGTAATTCAATCTCAATTGTAAAATTCATAGGTATTGTTTATTCTAAAAAAGTCCAGGTTAATACCCCTTTCTTTTTCTCTCATATGTATTCATACATCCTAATTAGTTACACTGAATATATCTCATTTTTAAATTCAAACAATGGATCAACATGTAACCGTACATCATGTACAATATTTTAGTTTTTTAAAATTGTGTGTATAACGATATGAAATGAATGTTGTGCTGTGTTTTGTTTTTCTAAATTTATGTTCAGTTCAAATGCAATTATAAGCCATTTTGTAATTTAAATCAATGTAATGCCCATCATATGTGTTCGATTAAATGTCAACTTGTGGTTTGGAATCATTTTATTGATTTTGATGTATGGATCAATGAATATGGAAAGTCAATTTTAATTCACTTAGAAGGTTTTTTTAATTGAAATATTATTTATATTTGTGATGTGCATAAAATCTTCAAATCAATTGCATGTTTTTTTATAGAATGATATTTATAATTGTAAATTCTGTAAATTTTTTATGCCATTGATTATAATTAAACCTCATTGAAAGATTAAAATTTTCTATATTTACCACCTGATGCAGTTAATTAAATGAAACAATGATTTTATTCATGTATTCCATATATGAAGTTTTTAAAGATATATGTAATTATGTAGGATATTACTGCAATTTTGGGACGAAGAGTCGTTTTTTGTTAGGAAATTGAATGAATTGCCTTTTTGTTTACAAGGTAAATTAAATTTAATTGTGCATCACTCTGCACTTCGTTTATCTGTTTGTATGGTAAGATCGATGTAGCATAGTTAGCGAAATATGCATCTAACAACTGTCTGAGATATCAATTCTACATATACAAGTAAATCGTGTTTTTATATGTAGGTTATATTGACTTAAACATAATTTCAGGGCTACAGTCCCAACAATATAATATTTTTTATGACATATAAGTAATTGTAGTATGAATGCTATCTAAATTAGACATAGAATTCAAATTCCACACCCCATGTCATTGCCCTATATCATCTGGTGTTATGCTGTGTTTGATAAGCTTATAAATTTCTAATAACTAATCATTGATTTTTCCTTTTCCCAACCATGAATCTTCCAAAAGAAACATTTTTTAGCACTCTCATAATCTGTTTGCAATATTCTAAATGAATATAATATATAATTTCATAAAAAGTTAAATGTTCCCAACTCCACCATAAGTCCACTTGAACACAGGTATTTTTACTTATAAGGAAACAAAAATAACCAACAAATGAAACTCAAACTAAAGAACTCGAGAACATGACATGTGTGTATGCAGTGAAACCGAAGCTTTAATACTAATCATTATATTCCCATAAATCGATGGATGTGTAAAATGTAAGATTTTGGTAGATAGGTATGCATAGTTTATGTGGGAATTATCACATAGGTTTTAAAACATGTGGGAAGTTTAGGGATTATCGGGTGGAAAGGTGTTCGAAACAGATAAATCAATAGTTCAATTTTGGTGACAATCACATTCTGCATACTTAGTTTTTATTCAGCATTTATAACTTCATTTAGGTTCGAGAAGCTATTCACCCATCTTCACATATGTCTGTTGTGACCACAACACGGGTCTTTGAACTCTTTAAAAGTTCAACTATCATTCCATGGCCAAAAATCACCAATAATTTTGGAACGATTGCATGTTTAGAAGATAGATTGTATGCCATACATGTTTTTTGTTATCGCATATAATGAGAGAAATGAAAAGGGAGCACGATGCCAGCGTAAGGAAAATTTTTTATGACTTTGAGCTGTCATGGTACCAATTGATCTTCAACAAGAAATCTCATGCAGTTTATCATGTTCCACATTCTAAAATTGTGTTTATTTCATGTACTCATTTAACTAATTTACAAAATCTATCAATGCAACCACTCTATTAAAAAGTTAGTACAGTTTATGAATATTGAAAATTATACAACACGTCTATGTAAATGTGATTTCAGTAGAACATAGTAAAAAACTTATTCTTTATTTTTATTCCTTTTTTATTTATCATATTTGTAATATATTGATGAATTTTCATCTTATCTTAATATTATTTTACTAAGTTTAAGATTCTCCATTGTTGCGTTTTAGAGAAAGATAGATCATTTGTATTAGAGGTTGTAAGAATTCAACGTTGATATGAATAGGAGAATGAGAAGTGATGAACTGCCATTTGGTATAATAACACATAAGCATTTTGTTCTACATGTATTTGACACGATGAAAATTCAGTCGTCGATCAAATGTCTATGACCCGTTATCTTAGGACTTGTTCCATCCCTTAGATTTAATACTGTTCACTAGAAACTTTTGGGCACTCTCTAATATGATCGTTTTGTCTAATTACTTGTCATTATGAATTTAATTTAGAAAGACAATAGTTGAACCTTAGATAGTTGAGGATCCTCACTGGATGAATAAGGTAGCATTTCAATTTGTCTAGCCTAATTAGCTTCAATAACCATTTTAGCGTTACAAAACTAATTATGTACGTACAGATCCCTCCCAATAACTTGGTGTTGTCTACTTTTTAAGTTGTTTTCCATTATTACAGGTCATGTTTTAGGTCACTTGGAACTGACCCGTGGTTCGTTTTTTCCATTATTTTTCATCTTATGTCAGCTTTTCAACATCAGTGGTAAACATTATGACTACAACATAAAAGTGTTCACTCAAAATTGAATTTCTTTTTAATCGTATTGAGAATATGAATATAACTATATATTACTCCAATTGATTAATGTTAAAAGTAAATTGAAACCACGCTCTTTTGTAGTCATTTCAAAATTTTGGTACAATGCATGAACAGAAAAGATTAGGTTGTTTTATAACTTTTATTACAATGGGATTTCTTACATTGTTAAAATCTAGAGACTATAATTCACTATATAAGAAAAAATAAAACAAAACAATAATTTCTAAGTAAATCATTTAAATGTTTGTTCCTCCTGCATTTTAATTTTTATATGACCCAATAAGGTTCTGTATCATTTCCTATTACATGATTTTTACCTAAAGTTACTATGTAACCATTCAACAGAAAGAATTTGAGAGGTCAAGAATTTCGAGGGATCCATTGTGCAGTATTGACAGTCAAGTAAGTATTATTCACTTCATTAAAAGTAGGTGCTGTAACAACCCTCTCTTTTGAGAACTTGTTTTATATCAATTTGCTGTGTGAAGTAATTATATAAAATGTTGGAAAATGGAGTAAATATTAGTCGAATGAGTTGAAAGATAATATTTACTAGATTGTTACATATTTACTATATGTGTAAGTGAATATTATCATGCTAACTTTTATAGTGTCATATGATTTAAATGACATTTGTGGTTTAAATGAAACCGAAACTTGAAATGATTTATAAAATTGCCGGATGCCAATTTAGAGGGCGTAGTTAGTCCCGAAACGTGCGAGATAGTCAAAATAAGTGCCATATTGTATTTTTACGTTTCGGGCACTTTTGACTGGTTATAGCTTAAATGTGTAGTTGTGAGTCATTGTAATGTGGTATTAACCATTTAAGTTGGGAATTTAGACTAAAGTCACGATTTAGTCTTGCACCTCATTTATTTCTCTTAAGTGTATTTACTAACCTAGAGAGAAAGAGAGGGGAATAAAATTGTGGAGAAAAGAGAGGAAAAAGAAGAAAACTGGAGATTGAAACTTGGAGTGGTTGCTACCAAAGGAAATCTGAGATTTCAACCTCAAGGCAAGTTTTTACTTGCTAATATGTGATTTAAGATGAATAAATTGTATTGATTGTTATGTAGTTGTTATGGTTTATCAACTTCGGCATTTTGAGGGATTTGTAGGTTTATACCCTTATAAGTTGATTTGGATGTCTATTTGTGTAAATGATAGTAGCTAGATGAATTTATGATTTGGTGTGTTGGATTAATGAGGTTGGTTGGAGTAGAAATGAGATTTGGGGAAAATTAGGGTTCATAAACCGTAGCCCCTTTCTTAGCAAAATCGCAGGGGCGAATCGATTCGCTTAGGGTCAGCTTACAGGTTTGGGAACCCGAATCGATTAGGGTTAAGGCCGAATCAATTCGATTGAGGCAGAATGTTGGGTTTTTCATCCGAATAGATTCGCTTTTGGGCGAATCGATTCGCGGCTTGGGTCGAATCGATTCGGCCCTAGGGCGAATCGATTCGAAATCAGGCTGTTTTTAGTTATTTTTCTAACTCAATTTTAACCCTTTCTCTTTAGGCTTAGGACTTAGGAACCTTATTGTATGAAGTAAACTTAGAGTCCTAGAGTCCTAGATGAGAAATTTAAATACCCTATATTATAAATGGATTAAATGGGGTTAATTACGGGGGTGTAAAAATAGATGTTAGGGCACTCTAGTCCTTTAGTTAATTATTATGAGACTAGGGATTGTAAGGTCATATTTGGAGACTTTAAAAGCTCATTTGACGTTTGTTATACTTGGTGGTTTATAGTGACACATAAATTCTTGGATTACGAATAAGAGGTTCATTAATCATTGAAGTTATAATGAAGGTATGAATTACGTATGGCTCCGGAGAAAAGTTGATATATATATTAAAATGGAATTGAAAACAAAAAAGGTAAATGAAAATTTACTTAATCATGAAAATGGTAAATAATAATTTACTTAAACACACCTTTCTAAATGCGATTATAAGGGATGTTCGCGCATGAGGTGAAGTCCCCTGGCTAGTGAATGCAGGGTGAATATAGTCCTTGTCCATATGACCGGTTATTATGTATGTTGTATTTATTGTTGCGATGGTGAGGTAATTCCAGGTGTGGTTATGACTCACTCATAGGTATATGGACACTTCCCGATGTTGCATTAGGACCCCAGGTTGTCTTGGTGGATAAGCCCTGGAAGATGATAGTCATTTCGGGGTGCGCATAGTAGGGAAACCCGAACGGGCGGTCTTAGAATCATTATATGTATATGAATATAACTATTCTTATTCAAGTTGGACGTGATTTATGATAAATGCCATAAAGAGCATATAACTGTGATTATGTTTCCTGATAAGGAACGAAACTATGAAAATGAAACAGTGTAAAATGATGGAGGCTTTTAATTAATGTTAATCATTCATATCCTCTTGCATAATTGAATTAAACATATGATCATTTAAAATGTCCTTAGTTTATGCTTTGAGATTGAGTAGGTATATACTCATCTTTATCCATCGTGATTAACTGTTCATAACTGTCATACTCTTTATTCATCTGGTGATCATATAAAATCGGGCCCTGACCCGTTCATATTTCTTGTTGTGCATGAATCTTATTCGCTCAGATGCTCCGCCGCAAGGATGCCCGTACTGACTTTCCTATTCCGGTGTTTTTGGGGAGCCATGATACTTTGCGGACATTACGGGATATGTTGTTATAGACTCCTTCATTTTTGTACTCTAGTTATGATCAGGTCATTCACTCGGGCGTGTGGCCCAAGATTTCGTATTTGCTTATTGTAATGTATTATGTACCTTAATGAACTTGTTGAATATTGTTGTAAAAGACTGTTGACCGATAGCATATTCGATCCCCTTATTGTATACTTGATGCGGATGTATTATAAGTCCTTTTGGGTTTCTACTTTCTTTTCAAATTGGGTTGTTTAAATTCTTTCTTTAACTTATAAAATAAAATTTTTGGCAACCCGTTTTTCTGAAATATAGGGTGGTTATCCCGTATACTTATTGTATTATTGTGATGCTGAGAATGATCCATCTATTATTCCCTTTATTATTGGAGTATTGGGTTGTCCACCCCTTATTTTCGTGAGCGGGTTGTCACAGATGGTATCAGAGCATTAGGTTCTAGAGTCATTAGGTTCTATGCGGACTTGTCACGTTATATCGTAGTGTTCTTTGATATAGAGCTTAATGTTAGGACTGTTATGTTGTCTATGTTTGGGGTCTTCTGCAAAATAGATTGTTTTAAATAGTATTCTAATTCGATTGTTCCTCATTTCAGATGCCGCCTAAGAGAGGTGTAATACCCCGCCCGCGCCTGGGGAGAGCGGAGCGGAGCGCTACTCATCGATAAACTAACCAAATCCACAAATAACAAGGTATAGAGCATCTAATTCCCACAACAACAAAGAAACCACTAATCTCATCTTCAAATTAAATACAACAATTCTCTCGAAATAATTACAACAATCTAACTATATCGAAAACAGTAAATCTCCAAATGCTCTATACATCAAAATAAATACAAGTCTTCTCATCTCTTGTATTATAAATCTTTCCCAAAATAATCCTCGCTAAAATCATCCCAATTGGTCCATAGTACTCAAAATCCGCGCTCACCTACGAACTAAGAAAAAGATGGGGAAGTACACAATACGACATGAAAGATGCTCAACAATAATATGTTAGCGATGAATAAAGCGCAACAATACGAATACGATTTTCAAATCAAATGTGAATCTCAATAGCATTTATCAATAAATTTCACAACAACACATTAACCGGGTCACCAAGCCTCACCCCATCCACATATGCTTTATCAAGTCATAGCCCTTGGAAGCAATAATTTTAGCGGATGCCCAATGTCCGTGCCATATTAAAATCTAATGACAACGTGCTCAACAACAACATGAATAATACCACATGAATCAAAATAATTCCAACAATTATTTTTCAAGATTTCAATGAATTTAACAATTCAAAATATGAGTTCAATTAACAAGAGTTCAACGGAATAAACACTTGTGAGATTTAGGAGCATATTGTGTAAAACCCCATACCTCAAACCACGATGAGAAACCAACGATAAATCTGCCCAGAAACGCAGATAACACCATCTAAATCAGTCCTCAAACATCAATAAAACTCCTCCAAGAATCAACACCAAAATAGCCCCCAAGAACACCTCAAAACCTAAGGTTGAATGCATAAATTAAAGGTCTTGTTTGTGTATAAAATAGAGGAAAAGAAAATATGTTTGCTGCATATTTTTGTGTCAAAAGATGCTTCAAAAATAGTCATCCACGATCCCTTTAAATAAGGCAAAAATAATAGAGTTGTAACCAAAACAAACATTCAAAACTGCTTGCAGCACGCATTTTCTGGGAGGGTCGATCGATCTACCCCCAGGGGTCGATCGATCGATCACCCCGAAAAACTAACAGTTTGCCTAAAAATGCCTATAAGGCAAAATATTATAAAATCAATATAAAATCCATTTTAACTCCGTTTTCGAAACCGTTTGAAATTCTTTCCTTTAAAAATAATAACCAACAAGATTTAGCAATAAAAATAATTTTATCTCAAAATTTATTTTTCCTCTTTATTTTGAAAATACCCCAAAAATTACGCGGGTTGTTACACTTCCCCACTAATAATGGAATTTCGCCCTCGAAATTCGCCGAATGCCTAACTTTCAAAAATCAGGCCAACAATCTCCAAAATAATTTTGTCTCCAAAATAATTTCCTCACATATAATCTAGATGCCTAACGCAAAAAGATTCTCTAAAAATTTCTCTCTCCAAATTCGCGCCCCAAAAATGCAACAGACCCAAGACTCGAGGGTTGTCGTATACCTAAGCTCTGATACCATTCTGTAACACCCCGCCCTGACTATTTTTGAAGCATCTTTTGGCACAAAATATACAGCAAACATATTTTCTTTTCCTCTCTTTTATACACAAACAAGCCCTTTAATTTATGCATTCAACCTTAGGTTTTGAGGTGTTCTTGGGGGCTGTTTTGGTGTTGATTCTTGGAGGAGTTTTGATGATGTTTGAGGACTGATTTAGATGGTGTTATTTGCGTTTCTGGGTAGATTAATCGTTGGTTTCTCATCGTGATTTGAGGTATGGGGGTTTTACACAATACGCTCCTAAATCTCGCGGGTGTTTATTCCGTTGAACTCTTGTTAATTGAACTCATATTTTGAATTGTTAAATTCATTGAAATATGGAAAAATAATTGTTGGAATTATTTTGATTCATGTGGTATTATTCATGTTGTTGTTGAGCACGTTGTCATTAGATTTTAATATGGCACGGACGTTGGGCATCCGCTAAAATTCCTGCTTCCAAGGGCTATGATTTGATAAAGCATAAGCGGATGGGGTGAGGTTTGGTGACCCGGTTAATGTGTTGTTGAGAAATTTATTGATAAATGCTATTGAGATTCACATTTGATTTGAATATCGTATTCGTATTGTTGCGCTTTATTTATCGCTAACATATTATTGTTGAGCATCTTTCCTGTCGTATTGTGTACTTCCCCATCTTTTTCTTAGTTCGCAGGTGAGAGCGGATTTTGAGTGCTATGGACCAATTGGGATGATTTTAGCGAGGATTATTTTGGGAAAGATTTTTAATACAAGAGTTGAGAAGACTTGTATTTATTTTGATATATAGAGCATTTGGAGATTTACTGTTTTCGATATAGTTAGATTTTTGTAATTATTTCGAGAGAATTGTTGTATTTAATTTGAAGATGAGATTAGTGGTTTCTTTGTTGTTGTGGGAATTAGATGCTCTATACCTTGTTATTTATGGATTTGGTTAGTTTATCGATGAGTAGCGCTCCGCTCCGCTCTTCCCGGGCGCGGGCGAGGTGTTACAAGAGGTCACCCCGCTAGAAGGAATAGAGTTGTAGAAGAGGAGGTAGGTCCTCCACCGCCACAGACGGGAACTATAAATGCTACTGAAGTAGCAAACATTGTGGCTCAATCGATCAACGCAGCGATGACCATCGTGGTTCAGTAATTACCGCAAGCCCAACAATAAAGGGCTCAGGATGTAGAAGCTCCTACGGGACCCTCTCCGTGGGAGAGAGTTAGGGAATCCTTTTTAAATGGTCATCACCCATAATTTCATGGAGGTTCTGATGTCATAGTAGATAATCAGTGGAAAAAGGATATGCATCTCCATCTGCGCATGGTGGAGTGTAGTGAGGAAAGAAAAAAAATCCTTGCTACTTTTAAACTCATTGGAGTTGCACTACATTGGTGGGAGTCGATGAATACGCCA
Source organism: Sambucus nigra (assembly GCA_949130495.1). Classification (NCBI taxonomy): domain Eukaryota; kingdom Viridiplantae; phylum Streptophyta; class Magnoliopsida; order Dipsacales; family Adoxaceae; genus Sambucus; species Sambucus nigra. The sequence goes on along the minus strand of OX422209.1, from coordinate 492,014,788 downwards.
GAGATGAGAGATATTATGACCATCAATGATTTCTGGGTTCTGTTTGATCGGAAGTACTTCCCTCTCGCAGTTCAAAGGGAGATGAGAAGAAAACTTCAAGATGTGGTGCAAGGAGAGCATTCAGTCGTGCAGTATGAAGAGGAATTTATGCGGTTCGCTAGTTTTATACCTGATGAGGTGACTCCGGAGGAGAGGAGGATATCCAAATTTATTGGAGGTTTGCACTGGAGGATACGTCAACATCTGCTGGGTAATCAAACCTTGTAGACTTTTGGAGATGTGATGAATGTGGCGTTACTCCATTGTCAGGAACATGGGTTGTATGTTCAAGGTAGTAAGAAGGATTCATTTTTGGGGCAAGATGGGAAACCCGGAGGCAATGGGATAGGAGGAGGAGTATTTCCCTCGTCCCAATCTTCGGGAAATAAAGAAAAAGAAAGGCACCCCCAACAAGGGGACTTGTATAAACGACAGCATTTTGGTGGATTCAATGTTAGTGGTAGTAATATTAGGCATGGTCAAGGTGCCCCGTAATAACAACAAGCAGGTCGGGGTGGTAATGGGGGTAGAGGCCATCCAGGTCAAGGAGTTGGGCAGTTTAGAAATAGCCGGGGTCGAAATCAGGATAATGTGACAAATCGATGCGTTAAATGCGGAGAGTTGGGTCACTACAGGAGGGCGTGTCCTCAGTTGATTGGGGGACAACTTCCTAGGTTTCCAAATCAACCACAGGACCAGTTACCGCCATAAGTACCTAATCTAGTTGTCCATCCACAACCGGGACAATTACAATATGGTCGTGTTTACCACATTCAGGATGCTAAGCTTCCTCCGGTCCAGCCGACACCGCCAGCTATTGAGGGTAAGTTTCTCATTCAGGGGAATATGGGTCGTGTATTGTTTGATACGGGTGCGACACACTCATTTATTTCTAGAAACTTTGCTCAGTCTACAGAGTTAATTAAATCTGCAAAGATTACCTTCACTAGTGTTGAACCTTCTATGGTTGATGGTTCACTCATTTTCTCTGTTTGTAAACAAGTAGGAATAAATCTTGGTAACTTGTGTTTTGAGGCCGATTTGCTCGTCCTTGATATGATTGGTTATGATGTAATTCTGCGTATGGATTGGCTAGTGAAGTATCGTGCGATAGTTAATTAATATGGGAAGAGTATAGTTTTTGCCATTCCGGGGCAAGAAATGTTTTTAGTGGCTATGCCTCATTCAGAAGTAGGTTCTAGCACTTACTTATACTGTATCGCGAAGGAGACTTCTCGGGATGTAGTCGTTTCCTTAGATTTGATTCCGGTTATTAGAGATTTCCAAGATGTTTTTCGGGAAATACCGGGTTTGCCTCCGAGTAGGGCGATTGATTTTGTAATTGATTTAGCACCGAGAATGAGACCGATTGTGAGAGCTCCGTATCGTATGGCTCCTGTTGAGATGAGGGAGTTAAAAGACCAGATTCAAAACTTGTTAGAACAAGGTTTTATTAGGTGAAGCATGTCGTCGTGGGGTGCTCCGGTGTTGTTTGTGAAGAAAAGGGACGGTTCTCTCCGGTTATGTTTTGACTATAGAGAGTTGACTAAAGTCACCATCCGGAACAAATACCCGTTGCCTTTAATTGATGATTTGTTTGATGAACTTAGGGGAGCGTAGTATTTCTCTCAAATAGATTTGAGGATGGGGTATCACCAGTTGAGGATACGATAGCAAGATGTATCCAAAACCGCTTTCCTAACGTGATATGGGTCCTATGAATTTTTGGTTATGCCTTTCGGCATAACCAATGCTCCTGCCGTATTTATGGACCTCATGAATAGGGTGTTTCGAGACTTCCTGGACCAGTTTGTCATCGTGTTCATTGATGATATTCTGGTGTATTCTCAAACAGAGGTAGATCATGCTACTCATTTGCGGTTGGTCCTGCAGACGTTGAGGGATCACAAATTGTATGCCAAGTTCGAGAAGTGTGGCTTTTGGTTACAGGAAGTTCAGTTTCTGGGTCACATTGTGACAGCCAAGGGTATTTCGGTATACCCAAGTAAAGTTATTGCGGTGAAGGAGTGGGGTCAGCCCATGACACCTACAAAGATTTGTAGTTTTCTGGGTTTGGCGGGTTATTGCCATCGATTTATCAAGGGGTTTTCTAAAATTGCTAGCCATTTGATAAATTTAACACAGAAAGGAGTGAGGTTTGTTTGGGATGATTCTTGTCAGTCGGCTTTTGACGAGTTGAAGGATAAGTTGACTTCTGCTCCAGTCCTTGCATTACCAAGGCCAGGATTGGAATATTTAGTCTTTACCGACGCATCTGTACAAGGTTTATCCAAGCTATGATATGATTATATAAAGCCTTCACATGCTATGATAGGATTATCCACAAATAATTAAGTCTTCGGCCCCTTCAAATATAGGATTATCCGTAGACAATTAAGTCTCTGACCCCTGTGGGTTATTATTAGGCCTTCTCGGGCTAGGTATTACGAATCTTCCCTAAGATAATGTATGGGACATTTTGAAGCCTCCCCAGGCTAATATACGCATCCCAAAAGCTGAGTTGGAGTAATTTGAGCCTTTGAAGCTAATAGCAGCATATACCAAAGCATGGTCGGCCTTGTGAATATAAGAATATATCCTTGCACCATAAGTGGCATTAAAATCAAAATAAGGATGTATGCTAAATAAGGATCATTCCCGGAATAAATAGTCTTCCAAGATAATTGGCCATCTTTCCCTTGAAATTTGTTTAAGACAAAGGGCATTCATAAGCTTTTTATAAATGGGAAGTTAGGAGATAAAACTTGACTAAATATGTTCTTCATATATATATATATATACGATTTTGTTAGGACAATACAAAGTAAGACTAATTTCATATATTCATATATATATATATATATGTCAAGTTTGTAAGGAAATACAACGCTTGTGTGTAAAATGAAGACTTCAAGTCTAACATAAAATATAGACTAAAGAGGAGTCAAGCATGTGGCCTGTTTGGTAAAGGCTGCATCCTCTAAGCATTTTTCCAGAATTACTGCAGTATCCCGTGCCTCACAAGCCTTTCGATCTCATTTTTCAGCGCAAAACATTTGCCAGTTCTGTGTCTATGGTCACTATGGAAGCTGCAATATCTGGTTATGTCCCTCTTATGAGGAGGGGACTTCAATTTCTCAGGCCAGCAAAGCAATTTTTCTTCTTTGATGAGTTCCAACACCTCTCCAATCTCATAAATCAGTGGACTTTATGCTTCAAAACTCTTTTCTAATTTTTCAACTTTCCTCTTCTGACTCTTTTAGTCCAGGTTTGCGGCCCCTATGACATTTTCTTCAATGGTTGCGGCCCCTTGGACAGTAGCTTCTTTAGTCCTAGTAGCTACGGCCTAAACACCAATTTTGGGTGTTGCGACCTATAGCATAAGAACCTTCTGGGCCAAGAAGTTGACATGAGTCTGAAGTGAGGCATGGTTTTCATAAAGATGATTGAGGTGGTTGAACAGTTGAGCAATTTCATTCTTCATTTCTGCGCTTTGGCTGGACTCTCCCTTTATTTACTTCTTTGTTAGTCTTTAAAAAATATATAATATAAGACAAAACTAGCACAAGTGAGTAATCAAAGAATATAGGAGAACCAAATATAAATTTGGGATGCAGCGTTTGCACCACTATATGTAAGGAATATATGTTCACTGTCATTGCCCTTGAGTGAAATTCACCAAGATTGAGTTTGTGACCACTTGGGTCCAGTCCCTGATGGTTTGAAGCTGCTGGAAACCAACTGCACTAATAGGGGCTGCGGCAAAAGGGTAGTAAAACTACCATGATGCATCTCTTCTTGGGCAAGAATGAGCAATCCCAGACTTGGAACCCTGGAACTGAGTTTTTCCCACAAAACACGTGGAGAACATACTACTAGGGTCTTTCCCTAATAGAACAACCTCTAGGTGCACAATAAGGCAAAATCAAGGAGCAGGCTGAGAAAGTAGCAAAAGAGGAAGCAGATCGCATCCCTAGCTAGCCACCTTTGCAAGGATATTGCCTTTTACACTTCTCAACGTTATCTTGGCGAGGTAACAAATTTGGGGTATGTAAAAATAGATGTAAGGTCATAAAAAGAGAGGCCCATAAACAGATCTTAATATATGCGATACCCATTTGAGGGTTTGTATATAAAATACGAGTTCAATAACCGAAATTCACCTATGAAATAATGATCCAAAGGATCCCCGTGAATATAATAGGGTGTTGAAGAACCCAAAATATAGAGAAACAAGGTTTAAATATCTCGTTTCCCATAGACGGTGCTAGAATGATGATACAAAAAATCGCCCACTTGTCATTCTCGTACCAGCAAGTCAAGTGTAAAATACATAATAAACAGATAGAGAAAGTAAAGAGAGATAAAACACAAGATATAGAGTAGGTTGACTATTAAAATGTGCCTACGTCCACTTTGGTGCCACACTCTCATTATATGTGTTATAGTATAAGTTTACAATGTCGTAATAAGCGTATAATGTAGATGAGAGAATACATTTTTGTGATGATTCTGGGAGTGCCGGAGAGATGATCGTGACGCCGGTGTATATCCCCAAGCTGCGCCGAAGGAGGTAGAGTGTTTAGCAATGCCTCCCCAAGTGTAGTAGTCTCTGGACTCTAAATTAGTGTAAGAAATGAACACGAACTGGGATCACCAATATCGAGGTGTGGACCATTATTTATATGAGGTGTACGTGTTGTATTATTACTATGAAGGAGAGGGGCTGCGGTCGGCTAAGTGGTCAGACTGGGGCTGCACCCTGTATTTATGAGGCTGTGGAATTAGGACCGCGTCATAGGTATGTAAAGCCCCGCACCCTACAGTGTAAGGCTCCGCAGAAGGGGGCATATTTGTCACATCAATAATCACCATTCTGGTTCACCGTTATTGACCCATTACAAGTATTCCTAGATTTCTAAAAGTCGGTTGAAACTTTCGAAACGTTTAGACCTTTTACTGACAAGGACACTTTGCTAGAATTGTTTTCTAATATGGACTCTTCCTTTTTGTGTTCCCCTTTCTCCATACTACTTGAAAAATATTTGGGAGGTGATCCTATTTTTCTTGGATCTCAATTATACTTGTCCCACCTAGCATCCAAACGCCCCATCATCTCGTTAAGATTTTTAATTGATGATGGTTCATTTTTTCTGTCTCACACATGCCTTCCATTGTTCAAACGGAATTCTTATTTTTTGGAACGTAAGCATGAAAATGAGAGTACACCAATTACCCCTCAAAGTCAAATTATATTTTGGGTGGACCCTCAAATTTTTTTACTTCTAGTGTATAACTTATTAGAAGTTCAAATCGTAGGTTGTACATAATTAGATTTTTTTTTCCTTTTCCTTTTTTAATAGTTTAGAGTAATTAGTTATAGTTTTTGTTATTCTTTTTTTTATGCTTTGTTCTAACATGTTTTTAGATTCAATAGACACGTATTCATCGGGGATCGCTCCATTTGGGTAATATCTTTATTTTCCTCTCTTTGTGTTGTGTTCTTGATTTGCATTGAGGACAATGCAACATTTAAGTTAGGTGGCGTGGGATATTCTTCCCATTTATTATTTAGTTTCATTGATTCAATCACATGTTCTTTACAAGTGTTTTTTTTAGAAAATTTCATTGATTCAATCACATGTTCTTAGCCTATCGATTTTTTCGAGTTTTTCAATCCGAGTTTACGATTAACTCAAAGTTCTTTTTAGCGTTTTAATAAGTCGTTGATGATCTCTATTTTATTGTTTTGATCAGTTATGGGAAATGTGTGAGATATTTTCTCGAATAACGGGCACTAAAATATCTCTAAATAAAAGTAATCTTGAGACGCATATGGTAACGCACTTAGTAATTCGAACAATGAAGTAGACCATCATTTGTTACCAAAAAAGATTAGCCATAAAAAGTCGTGAAAAATTCATCCATTTGCAACCCAATTTGAGCCTAATAAATTTTTTCCATTTCTTTTGATATCCCGAAAAACCCAATTAGCCTAGAATTGTGAAAATCGATTATTCATTAAAATAAAGTCCGAAAATTGCATAAAAAGGGGCAAGAAAAAAAATAGAAGAATGTTGAACAAAAATAGCAAGAAAAAAAATTAAGAAAAGACAAAAAAATTGAAAAAGAAGAGAAAATGAGCAATAGCCTGGATAAAGCAGAAATGGACATCATAAATGAATTCTCCAATTATGAAGTCTCCACCATTTCTATTGTACCCAAATACACCTTAAAACCAAGGAAGTCCTAACCGAGTTCGAATTGCAAAATTTTTGACTGTGTGGAGAGCTAAGGCACAAAAGTTAATAAAAGAGATTACATGACGTGAAAAAGAGATTATGTTTCCCGTTTCTTTATGACCGTATTCCGATGATAAGATCTTTTTACCTACAAATTTTTTGCCCTTCAAAATGGTGTGCGTGGATTTGTGTCCATCACATTTAATCATTTTATCATGCATAGCGAAAAAATAAGACACATTTATGAGTGATTCGTTTGTGAGAGCATCCCGTGAGGTTTTGAAATGAAAGTGAATTTTCAGAAAGTAACGTAGTGATCAATCGGTGGAAGTTACCGGTTTGATTTTTGGCTTCTCACACACACTATAATTTGAGACTCTTGAATATGAATTTGCGGTGACCATGATTGGGGAGGTGAAATTGTACAATTTTAAAGTATTTTGATATTTCTTTGAGTCAATAACTAATTTTGTGAGTATATTGATTGCAAACCCTCACGAGACACCACTCATCCTACTAGGGTAACCTAGGGGTTTAAAGGCTTGTTGCATACGCTAAATGCAATCGCTTGATCGCGGAAAAGGTATTATATCCCAATGAAGAAGTTTACGTAGAACAACCCAAAGGATTTGTTAATCCTGAACACCCTGACTATGTCTTTAGACTTAAGAAATACTTATATGGTTTGAAAAAAGCTCCTAGAGCTTGGTATGAACAATTCTCTACCTTTTTAGTGTCTCATAATTTTGTCCATGATGTAAACGACCAAACGTTGTCTGTTAGAAAGGAAAATCAACATGTCTTAATCATGCAAGTATATGTGGATGATATTATTTTCGATTCGATCTATCCCAAACAAGTAGAGAACTTATCTAATATCATGCATACTGACTTTCAGATGTCTTTAATGGGTGCACTACAATATTTTCTGGGTTTACAAGTAAAACAATGCAGTGATGGTATTTTTATTTCTCAATCCAAGTATGCTACAGATTTAGTTAAAAAATGCTAAAATTTCTAAAACCCCCACGAGTACTTCAACTAAACTTTCTAAGGGTGATATTGGGAAAAGTGTTGATCCCACGCTTTATAGATGTATGATAGGTTTGTTGTATCTTACCGCGTCTCGACCTGACATATCCTTTGCTGTGTGTATCTGTGCTAGATATCAAAGTAACCCTAAAGAATCTCACTTATTAAGTGTAAAACGAATCATTAAATATATTAAGGGTACTTTAAAATTTAGTATTTGGAACATAAATGATACAACTAGTTCTATTGTAGGATACACCGATGCCGATTGGGCTGGGTTTTCTGAAGATAGTAACTGCACTTATGGTGCTTGCTACTATGTTGGCAATAATCTCGTTGCTTAATCATGTAAGAAACAAAATTGTATTTCTTTATCTAGTGCTGAATCTGAATATATAGGAGCTAGTAGTTATTGTGCGCAATTACTATGGATTAGATGGATGCTTAGTGATTATGGTCTCACAGAAAAATAATTAACCATGTTTTGTGATAACCAAAGTGCCATTAATATTTCCAAAAATTCGGTAATGCACTCACGATCTTTACATATTAAGAGTAGACATCATTTTATCCATGACCTTATCGAATCCAAAGATCTGATTATTGAATATCTAAACACTCAAAAACAGCTCGCAAATCTCTTTACAAAACCTTTAGATAACATTTGGTTTGAGTATTTCGTACAACTATAGGTTTGATCACTCTCAATTAATCTCTATTTTTTATAATTTATACCCCTTGTATATTTGAGAAAAATTGGGGGAGAGGATCTTGAGCATTGATTAGCGATTTTACTATCTATTCCCGATTCTAACTCAACTACTATGCCATTCAAGTGTTTATTTTGTAACAAGAATTTCAGACCCGTTGTATATCTTTTTACTATTTTGTAGGGTATTGGTTTATATATAGTTGAGTGATGTATTTTTTTACCTTATTTTTGGTTCTAGGGTGAGAATGGGTAGTTAGAATTTTTGTATAGGACAAATAGGATTTCTTTTTATTTTGACAAACGAGTTCTAAATACTCAAGGAAATTTTGTCTCTAATATCCAAAGGGGGAGATTGAGAACACACTGTGTATTGAATTACTTGAGTATGCATATATAGGAGTTCCAACTAGTTTGGATATCTAGACAAAATAGATTAGATTTTTATGAGAACTCCATCTCCTCAAAGGTACAGGCTCAAAGAAGAAATCCTAGCCAAGAGAAGCTTCAAAGGGAAGTTAATTCTATCCTTAAAATTATAAATAGGACAGTTACTATACATCATTCATATCACCTATTTGCATTAATGGTTCTTCAATAATTTAAGTATTTTTAAAATCAATCTAATTCAATTCAAATCATTTTATATAATTTTAAATGATCTTCAAATGATTTTTGTATTAATTAAAAAAATGGTTTTCAAAGTGTTGTGGGTAAAAATTGAATTTTAAAAAGTTAATTTCTTTGTTGATTGTTTGCTTAGGTAGAATCCAAAAGCGCTAGAGAATTCAGGATAGGCTTTGTAATTATTTTCAAACTCTCGTTTTTGCCTTCATCGGGTTCGTGCACGTGTTGGTAGCCTAACAAATGGATTTGTACTTTCTCGTAGACTCATTATGTTTAACCCATCTCAACCCTTGGATCAACCTTATCAACGTCCTGCATGTGGTGAGAGTTAATCTTCGTGAACCCATTTTAAACCAATCACCAAACGTTTAAACCATCGCTTGTGATGAACCGTTGGATTAAAGTCAATCAGTCAAGCTTTAATCTCAACCATTGGATTGAGTTCAAGGTTAGGGTTCCTTTATCGTCTAGTATAAAAAGGACCCAAACCTCAACTTTCTGATACTTTTTCCATTTAGTGAAATCTGAGACAAAAGAGAGAGTAGAGAGAGAATAGAGAGAAGGGAGAAAAGAGGGAATGAAAAGAGAAAAGATTAGATAGAAGAAACCGTATATTTCTTAGTAGTTCAAACCTCTGATTGTTTTCTCCCAAACCAAACACCAAAACCTAAAAGTCCCATAAATCAGAAAACCCATCTTTTTTAGAGTTAGATCCTTCTAAGGCTTCTGTGTTTTTGGTGTTTTGTTTTCGTTTGAATACCTCTTCAAATATTTGATTCTCTCATAACTCATCTCTAAGAGAGACTTAAGTTTCATTGTTGAAACTGAGTTTTTCTAAAAGAGAACATCTCACGTTTTTGTTTTCAATTTCTCTTTTTAGATCTGGCATTTTAGATTTAGTATGTTTCAACAAATTTTGAAATAAAAACTTTTAAGTTTTAAAAATATTTTCAGATCTAGTGAGTTGTGTGTTTCTAATTTTCTATTTCATGTTTTATGAAATTTATGTGTAAAAAAATAAAAATAACACAAATAACTCTTGCTAAAGTATTTAAGGATTACAATAGATCTGAAAAGAAGTTTTATGAAAAAATATGTTGAATCAGTCTCTGTATGTTAAGTCAGAATCTGTTTTAATAAATTAGACTTCTAGTCTAGTTTGGATCTCAATTGGAGGTTTACAATTTCAAAATATTTTCAAAATATAGAAATTTTTTAAGACCTTGAACCTTGTTCTGAGCAAGGTATCCTTGAGATCAGTGAATAGATAAAAGATCAAGAAGTCTTGGCTTCAAAAATTAGATTCTTAAATAACCTACCATTTTAGAACTGTTGTAATTTGTTAGGAAAGTTTATATAAATCTTGAGAGGGTGAGTAGCATGTTTGCATGTAGTAGCACATCACAAACACTATCTCACACGAACACTTAGACGCTGTTCTTCTATCTGAGAATCTTGGATTTTCAAAGAGTTGTTGGAATCAGAATTCAAAGAGAAGGAGATCAAGGAAAAAGAAAAGAAGCATGAAGAAAAGATCAGTCCAATTCAGATTACCTTTGGAGTGAAGAATCTCAAGTAGGTATATTCTGAACTTAGGTTAGGATCTTTGTGGCTTGCTTAAGTGTTGTAACTTTATTCTTTATTCTAGTGAATTTTTGTTTTGTGTCGTAGAGGGCACTGTGGATATTTTCCTTGTTTAAGGGTTTTACTACGTTAAAAATTCCTGTGTCTATTTCTTTGTTTGTTCTTAACTATTGTTGTGATTGGGATTGCATTGTAACTATACATTCAGAAAGACTTTTATAACACATCTTGTGTTTTTCGAAAAGAGTTTTGCCAAAAAGTTTATTCGGAGTTTACTTAACTTATAAAAGTGTGTTATTAATCTTGTAAACAAGATTTTAACCCTAAAGATTTTCTTCAACTAGTATCAGAGAAGGAACACCTTTTGTGATCCTGAAACTTGAGAAATTGTTTTCGAAACTTCTTTCTAAAAAAAATTCTGAGTATGGAAGAAAAATTTGTGAAGTTAGGTAACCTATCCAGACCACCACTCTTTTATGGAAATATTTTTTCTTACTGAAAAGTGCGAATGACTTCTTTCATTCAAGGAACACTGGGTGATGAAGTATGGGAAATGATTGAAATAGGGTTTGGACATCCTACTAAACCTACTTCAGCCACTGATCCAATAAGGATTAAGAGACTTCTCAGTGAATTTACTAAGGAAGACAAAAAATTATCTCTAGATAATAACAAAGGAAAGAATGCCATCTTTATATCGATAAATGAACATGAATTCAAAAGAGTATCCATATGTTCTACTTCTAAAGAGGTATGGGACACTTAAGTTATTGCTCATGAGGGTGATGAATGTGTCAAAGCTGGAAAAACCTGAATTCCCATTCAGCAATATAACACCCCGATTATGAATGATAATGAATCCTTTGACGATTTCTACATCAGGTTAACTCATATTTTTACAAAACTTCATGCAAATGGTATAACCTACAATAGAAAGGAAATTGTGTCAAATATTCTTAGGTCATTTCCATCTAAATTTGGCAACAAGAGATATCCTATTAAGGAAATGAATGACCCTAATATGACTCCTGAATTACTTAGGAGTAAACTGAGGACTGTAGAATTAGAACTAGACTTCAAAAAGAAATTAACCAGACAAACTAAAAAAACCTCTAGTTCAAATATTGTGTTTTCATCTAAATTACTAGTGCTTAAATTGAACTCTATAGACTTTGTTACTGACTGTCTTGAAAATTGTGATTTGGAAAACCTTGACAATGAAAATGCTCTTATGAGTAAGCATTTCAAAAATATTTTGAAATTTAGATAAAATGTAGCCTCTAAACAAGGAAAATCAAATTATCAAGGTAATCAATCTCACAAACCTCATGACAGAGATAATACCAAACACACTTATGACAATAGGAGGAATTATGACCCCAACAGACCTAAACCTGACATAAAAGATGTTAAACGTCACCGTTGTGGTAAACTTGGTCATTATGCTAATAAATGTCCAACTAATTCTAGCAACAATAATAAGGCCAATATGTGTAAGACATGGGACGACTCTAGTGATTCTGATGAGGATGAAACTGAGTCAACCTAGATAAATGAGTATTACTTGTCTTTCTTTTCTAAGAAAATCTATAATGATGATGCATGCCTGCCTACTCATGAACTTGATATGCCTGTTGATGTTGTGAATGATCTTGTTGATAATTATATTCCTCTTACTGATGAAAGACTGTGTGGGAGTCAAAGTGACAATGTTGATGATGAATTGAACGTGTGCATGAGTAAAGAACCTATAAAAAACATAGGAGAAAATTCATACAGTGCACATAGTGAGTCTGATGCTGACCTACCTGATTTACATGAGTTATACACTAAAAAGGTTAAGAAGAGTGCTCGCCTAGAGAAAATGATAAAAACATTAAGTTAGCGTATCGAGTTACTTAACCAGACCATTAGGAAGAACACTGAAGATTATACTGTCCAATGTGTTGCTCATGAGATTGAGATTGAAGACTACGCCTTGAAGATAAAAGATTTGAATCAAAAGAATCATGAATTTGAACAAAAATACAAGGCAACCCTTATCGAACTAGAACAGTCAAAGAAAAAGGTTTCAAATGTGTTTCAAAAATGCCAACACTTTGAAACATAAACTAAGCCTTATGAAAAAATTGTTACCGGAAGCAAATTTGACTCTGAAGATAAGTCGGACTAGGCTTTGGAGAAATAATGCATACAAGTAAGACCAAAGTTTCCCCTGAAAATTTTTCTTTTATAAAACAAGGATAAACTTGTCAAAATGTCACAAAGGTGTACCTAGTCTCAATGTCTCTCAAATAAAACATAATCAGTACAATCAACAGTTGAAACCAAACAGTCAGACCAAATATGTTTGTCCTTCTGCCAGAGACCAAAGACAGAAACCTAAATCTAATCATGACTGAACTACTATACCCAATAGATCCAAGCCAATTTTCAAAGACTTTAGCAAGAAAGTCAAGTCCTATACTCAACAGTACTGTTCCTACTGGGATACTTTTGTTCATACTCTTGATGAATATTTCCAGAAAAGGTTATACACCCAAACCTATTAAAACTTTAACTACTCTAGGAAATCAAGAAATACTTATGTACTCACTAAACATGCCACAAAAAACTCTAACTCCAAAAAGAAAAAGGGAGGGTCCAAGACTAAGAAAAACTCATTTAGAAAGATCCTTCAAAACTTTTCTAAATCAAAAGGCCACAAAAATTTTAAAACTAGGCATATTTTCATTAGAAAAGATGATTTACTACCCCAGCTCAAGTGCAACATTGTCATTTATGATTTAAAGGCATAAAGCACTTCGGTTGGTTGGTATTTAGACTCCGTATGTTTTAAACATATGACCAGGGACGAAACAAAATTAAAAAACAAGATAGACTTCCTTGGAGGTATATTATGTTTGGATATAGTGTTTCATCTCAGATCATAGGTAAGGGAACATTGAGTGACTAAGGGCTTCCTGAACTGAATGATGTTCTCCTAGTTAAAGGCCTTAAAACCAATCTCTTAAGTATATCAAAGTTTTTTACTCTAATCACTCGGTTACCTTCTCTAAAAACGATTGCAAAATTATTGATGAAAAAGGAAATTGTATTTTAACAGGAAACAGATTCCCGGAAAACTATTACAGAGTAATTCCAAATTTTGAATCTTGTAATGTTGCTAGATTAGAGGATTCCGATCTATGGCACAATAGATTGGGACACATAAATTATGATAACCTTAGAAGATTGAGTTCCCAATAGATGGTTATGGGTGTACCTAAAATTAAAAATTCTTTTAATCCTGCATGTGGACCTTGTCAGGCAGGCAAAATAAGTAAATCCCCTCACAAGAAAGTTAAAGATATCCTTACCACCAAGCCTATAAAACTTATCCACGTGGATCTCATGGGTCCTTCAATAACTGTTAGTTTCTGTGGGAACTCTTACATCCTATTTATAGTAGATGACTATACGAGATATACGCGGGTAGCTTTTGTGAAACAAAAGTTAGATACCTTCAATGAATTCTTAAGAATCATTTTGAAAATTGACAATGAGAAGGATACCCAAGTATGTCTAATTAGGAGTGATAGAGGTGGAGGGTTCAAGGACTTTGGAATTTCTGAGTATTGTATAGCTAATGGCTATAAACATGAGTTTAGAGCTCCCAAAACCCCACAGCAAAATGGTATAGCTCAACGTAAGAATAGGACTTTACAAGAAATGGCTAGGGTTATGTTACCTGCTAAGAATCATCCTAGATACTTTTGGGTAGAAGCTGTCCAAACCGCGTGTCATATTATTAATCGTATCTACCTCAGAAAAAATTCCAAAGAAACATCTTATGAGTTATGGTTCCACAAAAAGCCAAACTTGAAATATTTTAAAACCTTTGGCAGTATCTACTATATCTGCAAAGATATAGAGAAACTTTCAAAATTTGAAAACCAAGGAGAAAAGGGAATTTTTCTTGGTTATTCCCAAAATAGTAGGGCTTTGCGTGTTTTTAACTATAGAACCAAAAGCATTATGGAATCAATTAATGTAATTGTAGATGATACTAGTGAAAGGCAAAGTGAAAGTCAATCGGTACCATTTGATGAAGATGAAATTAATTTATCCATTGATCCTCCAAATGACACTGATTCACTTCCACCAGAGAGTCCTTTTGTACTCATTTGGGTTTCTAAAGATCATCCCACTGAAACCATTGTCGGTAATCCTTCAGAACCAGTTCGAACTAGATCCCAACTTCGATAAGTGGCACAATTTTCTTGTTTTGTTTCTCTTGAGGAAGATAAAAATGTTAATGATGCCCTTACTGACTCATTTTGGATAAATACTATGCAAGAAGAGCTAATCCAATTTAAGAGTCACGATGTTTGGAATCTGGTTCCTAGACCAAAAGATTCGAAGGTTATTGGCACTAGATGGATTTTTAAAAACAAAACTGATGAAAATGGTGAGATCATTAGAAATAAAGCTAGGTTGGCTGCACAAGGATACTCACAGATTGAGGGAATTCATTTTGACAAAAAAAATTCACCTGCTACTCATCTAGAATCAGTTCATCTCTTACTTGCCATCTCTTGTCATATGCAATTCAAATTGTTCCAAATGGATATTAACTACACTTTCTTGAATGGAATTTCGTTTGAAGAAGTTTACGTAGAATAACCCAAAAGATTTGTTGATCCTGAACACCTTGACTGCATCTTTAGACTTAAGAAAGCCTTATATGGTTTGAAACAATCTCCTAGAGCTTGGTATGAGTGACTTCCTACCTTTTTAGTGTCTCATAATTTTTTCCATGGCGAAAATGATCAAACGTTGTTTGTTAGAAAAGGATAATCAACATGTATTAATCGCATAAGTATATGTGGACGATATTATCTTCGGTTCCACCTGTCCTAAAAAAGTAGAGAACTTCTCTGATATCATTCATACTGAATTTCAGATGTCTTTAATAGGTGAACTACAATATTTTCTTGGTTTACAAGTAAAATAATGCATTGATGGTCTTTTTATTTCTCAATCCAAGTATGCTGCAGATTTAGTTAAAAAATTCGGCTTAGAAAATGCTAAAATTTCTATAACCCCCACGAGTACTTCAACTAAACTTTGTAAGGATGATATTGGTAAAAGTGTTGACCCCACTCTTTATAGAAGTATGATAGGGAGTTTGTTGTATCTTACCACGTCTCGACCTCGCATATCCTTTATCGTGTGTATCTGTGCTAGATATCAAAGTAATCCTAGAGAATGTCACTTATTAAGTGTAAAAATAATTATTAAATATATTAAGGGTACTTTAAAATTTGGTATTTGGTATACAAATGATACAACTAGTTCTATTATAGGATACACCGATGCTGATTGGGCTGGGTGTTCTGATGATAGTAAGAGAACTTCTGGTGCTTGCTACTATGTAGGCAATAATCTCGTTGGTTGGTCGTGTAAGAAACATAATTGTATTTCTTTATCTAATGCTGAATCTGAATATATAGGAGCTAGTAGTTATTGTGAGCAATTACTATGGATTATACAGATGCTCAGTGATTATGGTCTCATAGAAAAATAATTAACCATGTTTTGTGATAACCAAATTGCCATTAATATTTCCAAAAATCCTGTAATGCACTCACGAACTAAGCATATTAAGATTAGACATCATTTTATTCATGACCTTGTCGAATCCAAAGATCGCATTACTGAATTTCTAAACACTCAAAACCAGCTCGCAAATCTCTTTATAAAACCTTTAGATAACATTCGGTTTAAGTATTTGCGTACAACTATAGGCATGATCAATCTTAATTAATATCTATTTTTTATTATTTATACCCGTTGTATATTTCAGAAAAATTGGGGGAGAGGTTCTTGAGTATTGATTAGTGATTTTACTATCTATTCCTGATTATGACTAAACTAATATGCCATTCAGGTGTTTATTTTGTAACAGGCATTTCAGACCCGTGGTATATCTTGTTACTATTTTGTAGGGTATTGGTTTGTATATAGTTGAGTGATGTATTTTTTTACCTTATTTCGGTTCTTTGATGGGAATGGGTAGTTAGAATTTTTGTATAGGGCAAATAGGATTTCTTTTTATTTTTACCCACGAGTTCGGAATACTCAAGGGAATTTAGTCTCTAATATCCAAAAGGGGAAGATTAAGAACATTATATATTGACTTACTTTAGTCTACTTATATAGGAGTTCCAACTGTTTTGGATATCTAGACAAAATAGATTACATTTTTATGAGAACTCCATCTCCTCAAAGTTACAAGCTCAAAGAAGAAATCATGTCCAAGAGAACCTTCAAAGGGAAGTTAATTTTATCCTTAAAACCAATAATAGGACACTTACTATACATCATTCATATAACCTATTTGCATTAATGGTTCTTCAACACTTTAAGTATTTTTAAAATCAATCTAATTCAATTCAAATCATTTTATATAATTTTAAATGATCTTCAAATGATTTTTGAATTAATTAAAAATACGATTTTCAAAGTGTTGTGCATAAAAATTGGATTTTAAAATGTTATTTTATTTGTCTATTGTTTTCCTGGGTAGAATCAAAAAGTGCTAGAGCATTCAGGTTAGGCTTTGTAATAAATTTTAAACTCGCATTTTTGCCTTCATCTGGCTCGTACACGTGTTGGTAGCCTAACGATTGGATTTGTGCTTTCTCATAGAATCATTCTGTTTAACCCATCTCAACCCTTGGATCAACCTTATCAACGTCCCGAATGTGTTTAGAGTTAATCCTCATGAACCCCGTTTAAACCAATCACCAAACGTTTAACCCACCGCTTGTGATGAACCGTTGGATTAAAGTCAATCAATAAAGTTTCAATCCCACCCATTGGATTGAGTTCAAGGTTCTATATCCTTCTTCGTCTAGTATAAAAAGGACCCAAGCCTCATCATTTTAAGACTTTTGCCATTTCGTGAAATCTGAGAGAAAAGAGAGAGTAGAGAGAGAATAGAGAGAAGGGAGAAAATAGGGAATGAAAAGAGAAAAGATTAGATAGAAGAAATCTTATTTTTCTTAGTAGTTCAAACCTCTGATTGTTTTTTCCCAAACCAAACACCAAAACCTAAAAGTCCCATACATCAGAAAACCCATCTTTTTTAGAGTTAGATCCTTCTAGGGTTTCTGTGTTTTTGGTGTTTTATTTTCGTTTGAATACTCTTCAAATATTAGATTCTATCAGAACTCATCTCTAAGAGAGACTTAAGTTTCATTGTTGAAACTGAGTTTTTCTAAAAGAGAACATCTCACGTTTTTGTTTTCTATTTCTCTTTTTAGATCTGGCATTTTATATATAGTTTGTTTCAAAAAAAAATTAAATAAAAACTTTTAAGTTTTAAAAATATTTTCAGATCTAATGATATGTGTGTTTCTAGTTTTCTATTTCATGGTTTATAAAATATGTGTGTACAAAAATAAAAAGAACACAAAGAACTCTTGCTAAAGTTTTTAAGGCGTCAGCATAGATCTGAAAAAAAGTTTTATGAAAAAAATGTTGAATCAGTCTCTGCATGTTAAGTCTGAATCTGTTTTGATAAAGTAGACTTCTAGTCTAGTCTGGATGTGAATTGGAGGATTACAGTTTCAAAATTATTTTCAAAATACAGAAATTGTTTAAGACCTTGAACCATCTTCTGAGCAAGGTATCCTTGAGATCCGTGGATAAATAAAAGATCAAGAAGTCTTGGCTTGAAAAATCAGATTCTGAAATAACCTATCATTTTACAACTGTTGTAATTTGTTAGTAAAGTTTATATAAATCTTTAAAGGGTGAGTAGCATCTTTGCATGTAGTATCACATCACAACACTATCTCACACAAACACTTAGACACTGTGGTTCTATCTTGAAAGAGTTGTTGGAATCAGAATTCAAAGAGAAGTAGATCAATGAAAAAGAAAAGAAGCAGGAAGGAATGATCAGTCCAATTCAAATTACCTTTGGAGTGGAGAATCTCAAGTAGATATATTTAGAACTTAGGTTAGGATCTTTGTGGCTTGCTTAAGTGTTATAACTTGATTCTTTATTCTAGTGATTTTTTTTTTTGTGCCGTAGAGGGCACTGTGGATGTGTCCCTTGCTTAAGGGTTTTACCAAGTAAAAAATTCATGTGTATATTTCTTTGAATGTTCTTAATTGTTGTTGTGATTGGGAGCGCAAGGTAAATTTAGTACATGTTTATTAAAAATTAAAAACAAGGTAACCAACTATCAAATTCAAACCATACATTCACAAAGAATTTTAGAGCACATCATGTGTTTTTCGAAAAGAGGTTTTCCTAAAACGTTTATTCAAAGTTTACTCAATTTATAACAGTTTGTTATTAATCTTGTAAACAAGATTTTAACCCTAAAGCTTTTCTTCACATATATATATAATGCTTGAGATTAATAAAGACTCGATTTAATCAATTATATAATTCATAATTAGTCTTATACGCGGTAAACATATTAGGAGTTCGGGGATTGTGTCCCTACCTTAATTTTCCAATTAGTTTTAGTAAACTTCTTTATTTCCCCCCTTTTAATTTCTCACCCCATTATCATCTTTTACACTTTATTTTTGAATTAATAAATCAATTAAAATCTATAAAACATTCCCTGTGGATTCAATACCCAGACTCGTCGCTATACTCCATAAAAGTGTAGTTAAAGTTTAGTTTTTTTTGTATTGTGGTCGGAAGTCGATAACAACGATTAGCGTATTACACGGACACTCGGTTTTTCCACCCGATCACCTGGAGATGATGACATCCTGGATTCTGAACTTGACAACCAATTGGTCATCATGGTGGTAGAGTACCCCAGAGAGGTCATTTTTGGAAAATTCGATCACTAGTTTGTCTTTATTGACCTTCCTGGGACAATCATCTTCGCTCAAATTGATTCACTGGATATAAAAGTGTAACAACCCAGGTTTTTAAGCAACTATTTTATATTATTTTGCCAGAAGGGATAATTGTATAAAATATGGGAAGTTGGAGTAAATATTATTTCCCGTGAGATTTCGGGATAATAATTACTATGTTTTTCCTATTTAACGTTATGAGAAGGTAAATAGTATTATATTGTGATATATTGCATCATGGTATGTAAAACGATGGTTATGACCTACATTTAATGTTGCGTAAAATTAATGAAATAAAATGAAATCGGATCATAAACTTTGTTCACGTTATTCCGAATGCCAAAATAGGGGGTGCGATTGTTTTTAGACTAGTCGAGATAGTCGAAATAAGTGCAAAGTTGTATTTTTCAGATTTGGGCACTTTTTGTGGGTTATGACTCAATTATGTTGATACGAGTCATTTTAATTGTGTATTAACAATTAAAAGAGGAAAATTGTGTTTTAAGACCCGTTTAAGTCTCCCCACCCCTTTACTTTCTCAATCTTATGTTAGAAGCCAAAGAGAGAGAGAGAGAGAGAGAGAGAGAGAGAGAGAGAGAGAGAGAGAGAGAGAGAGAGAGAGAGAGAGAGAGAGAGGAGAGAGAGGAGAGAGTTGGGAGAAATGGAGAAAAGAGAGAGAAATGGAGATTTGAGGCTGAAAATCGTTGCCACCGGAGGTGAATCCGAGACTAAAAACTCAAGGCAAGTTTCTTACTTGCTAGATATTGATTTAATGTGATAAATTGCATGTATAGTTAAGTTTTGGAGATTTGAACCCTAAATGGATTCTTTGTTTATTTTGATGATTTAACCCTTAATTCTTAGTTTTAATTTGATTTGAAGATAAATTATTTGTTATAAACTGTGTAGAAACAATTTGGGAGAATTAGTTGTTGTTGAAGTTGGATAAAACCAAGGATTTGGGGGTTTTGGAATTTTAGGGTTCTTCAACCCGTAGCCCAAACAGGGCAAATTCCCAGGGCCGAATCGATTCGGATAAGGGGTAAGCTACAGGTCTGGGAGACCGAATCGATTCGGGTTAAGGCCGAATCGATTCGTTTATTATAGAATGTCTGTTTTACTCACCGAATCGATTCGGCTTTTGGGAGAATCGATTCTCAACAAGGGGCGAATCGATTCCGCCCTAGGGCGAATCGATTCAGTTGCCCTGTTTTTATGAGATTTTTCCTAGTTTGTTTTTATCCCTCTTTCTTTTAGGTCCGAGGTGTAGGACCCTTCCTTTGGGAACTAATGAGAGTTCCTAGAGGGTTGTTATGGGTAGACATTGTCCTAGGTTAAAGTGGGGACATTTGGGCTTACCCGATGGCTAGTTTGTGTAGGTTAATGTCCGTTTGATATAGGAAGTTAACCTAAAAGTTTATTTGAGATTAAATGTAAATGTTGGGATTTTTGGGAGACTATTATTGATGAAGACTCACTTTTATGGCTCATGAAATTTTAACAACCCTTGGAGACTAGTTTGAGGATAATGGCACTTTGGGTCTTAGGTCATTAATAAAATATGACACTAATAATAAGAAAGACATATGCTAATATGTAGTACTAAAAGAAATAGTACAAATGAATGATTTTGAGAACGTAAAACCGGATGTTTTCAAAAGGGAAAAGTAATGGTTTTCATAAATGTTAATTTATGATTACACACCTCTCTAAATCGCCATCATAAGGAAAGTTGCGCGTGCGTGGTGAAGCCACCTGGCTAATGAATACAGGGTGGATATAGTCCCTAGGCCATATGGGCATTTATTGTACTGCACTGGTTAGGTGATTCTAGGTGTGGTCATGACTATCCCGCAGGCATATGCCCGCTTCTCGACGTTTGGTAGGTTCCCAGGTTGTCTTGTTTGATAGGCCCTGGAAGATAATAGCCATTTAGGGGCGCGTCCAGTGGGGAAACCCGGAAGGACGGTATTAGATACGTTAAAGTAATCCATGATAATTAATTGGCTTTCAATAGATTTCACGGATGCAAGAAGGGAAATGGGATATATGGTTTGGCTTCGGATATATTTCACGGATGGAAGAAGGGAGATGGAAGCATATGCCATGCAAAAGTATTTTTATGATAATAAAAATGACTTTTGATTACACTTCTTGGATGGAAGAAGGGAAGTGGGATTTTATGAAAAAGGTAAAGCATTTTTATGATAATAAAACTTGCTTTAAAATGTATTTTTCCTGGATGGAAGAAAGGAAATTAAATTTGATAAAGAAGGCTTGAAATGAGATTTAATTGGTAAACATTTGATAAAATGAATTTACCATATTTGAATATTCCTAAAGAAAGAAATTGGGAATTGTGCCTTCTGGTGGTGAATGGATTTATTTTATATCTCCTTGAGTAGCTGTAGATGTGACCTCCCATGCATATGCATAAACATATATATTAATTTCGTGTTGAGGGTCTAATGGATCTCAACGATCAACCTCACCTAAGTAGTAGTGTATCGGGGGGGTTCCTTGTTTGGATTTCACTTTGTGAGACACCCCACGCATGTATAGGGCATAGTGTTGAGACTGAGGAGAAGTTAGCCCTTAGTACCTGGGTTAACTATAGCATCTCATGATATTGCGCTAGGTTGTGCATTTAGTTGAAAGGTGATAAATATTATGTTAATTGCGAGAGAATTACGCACTTAACTGTCATGCATTTTAGTCACAT
The DNA here is from genome assembly GCA_949130495.1 of Sambucus nigra. NCBI lineage: Eukaryota > Viridiplantae > Streptophyta > Magnoliopsida > Dipsacales > Adoxaceae > Sambucus > Sambucus nigra. The sequence goes on along the minus strand of OX422209.1, from coordinate 491,992,956 downwards.
GGGAATCATATCAAGCCGGTCCTTGACCCATCTATATTTAGCTATTTTTGCATATACTCCTTGCCGTACAGGTGCTCTACCGCATGGACACCCGTATTTACATTTACATTCCGGTTGTCATGGAGCTACAACATATTGCGGATGTTGTAGGTTATTTGTATTAGACGCTTCTTTTCATTCTACTCTAGTTATGTTCAGTTTATTTTATTAGGGCGTGTTGTCGAAGCATTTCACACATTTATTATAATATAATATTTAATGTGTAATACTCGGTGTAACTGATTGTATTGGTCTGTTCACCGACAGCTTATTTGGTGATTATTTATTATATTTTCATTCTTTATTCGTTGATTTTTTATATCCACCATTTTTGCAAATGGGATTGTCTAAGTGTTTTCTTTTACTTTCAAAAATTTGAATTTGACAGTCCGTTTTCTAAAATGATCGGTGGTTATCTCGTAATATTATTTTAATCGATAGTGATGCTGAGGATGGACCATCTATGATTCCTATGATTATTAGAGTATGGCTGACCCCCTATTATTTTAGTAGGCGGGTTGTCACAGATGGTATCAGAGCATCAGGTTCTAGAGTCCTTAGGAATCTGTGCGGACATATTTCGCCTTCAGCGTTTCTTTTGATTTGTTATAGAGACTTAAGATTAAGATCGTTGATCTCTCTTGTGAGATTTCGTTCTCCTGCTAAGATATGAGAACCCCGAAGATCTTTTGCGCGTTCGTGTGAGACTTGTAAGTCGTCAGATGAAGACGGTCATGGGATGCCGTTGTGAAGGCGTTTTGAGATGGGATTACTAAAAGTTGTAAGTGGTATTCGGGGATGAGGGCCGCTTTATAGGTCGCTCCCTCCATAACATTATTTTTTATTTCTACCGTGACTACTAAGTACAGTAGATAGAGTTTTCCAAGTACCGGTGCAAGTAGAGAGTGGTACTAAGTTTAGGGATTCCAAGTTACATTATGTTGGATTTGAGGGGTCCTTGACAAATACCCCCTGTTGAAGCCCGGTCGGATGGAGAAAGTGTAATATCATTCGGTGAGAACATAAGGCCCGTGATTTTTGGCCTAGAAAAGGGGTATAGAAGTACCCAGGTGCAAAGATTGGAAGGAAATCTTTCACCCATAGAAGTAAAATTGAAACGGCGGATATGGTTGTCGCCTTATTTTGGTGGAACGGGAGGTTTTTCCCATAGAGAAACCCGTTAGATATTTTCAATAGCGAGTTTCTCTGGGATGTCAGGAATGATGAGAAAGTAGATTCTCAAATATTCACGCGAGGTTCGGTCCGAGGCTGACTGTGAATAAAGGGCGTTACGGTTAAGGAAGTTGTGCACTGAAATAAGGTTGGTACAAGGGAGAGAGAGGCTTTCAATGGAAAAGATAGGCTCATAAGTAAGTGTTTCTAACACTTTTGGAAAAGTAATGTTCATGGGACCCCAACGGTGGACATCCACCCGGGGAAGACTCATTGAACTAAGTCCCGAGAGGCTAGTAGAATGTTCTCTTTGTTAAGAAAGTTAAGGGAACTACTCGTTTTTATCTTGTCGATTGAAGATAACTGACAAGGATGGGATGCCTAGTTGGGGCATCGATGGAAGTAGTTTGGTTCGGATAAGACTAGAATAATGTGTCTTGGAACCATTGATAGTGGCCAAAGAGATGGGCAAGTATGTTGGCGGGAATTTCCACCTTAGGTGAGGGTGGATTATTCCTTATGATAAGATGGTGTAGTCTTGTATTAACCCTAGATTCGGGTGTGTACAATTGATCTTGTGGTGCTATCGATATTATGATAGTGACTATACCTATATGGCTTCCACAGTAGGGAAGTTCTATATTTTTCTCCGCTCATTATTAAGCGAGTGGAGACATTTTAGATGCACATTTGTGGTATGTGCTACTCGTATTATATGTAATATATGAGTGGAGATATTCTTAGTTGGGTTGGTGTGATAGCAAGAGAATAAATCGCAAGGCTATCCTATTTCTAGTTCTAGAGACGAACTAGTGGTTCTATAATATCTCTCTTGGATACAGGTTGATACTTTATAGAGGTGGTTTACGGTATGTAGGTAGTTTTCATTATTTGTTTTGTTTATTCTGTTTAATTGTCTGTTTGCTTTGCTTGTGTATGGTGTTGCTCTATCTCCACGACCAATAAGTTAAGGGGATTGTGTCGGAGGGGTTCCTTGTTTAGATTTTTCTTTGCGAGACACTCCTCACATGAACCTTAACAACGTTGGTAGTGTAGAGATGCTCTATTTATTTTCCTTTCTTTTCTTTATTTTTATGGTTGAGTGTTGGGTTGGAAGGTTTAGTCGAGAATCAATTAATTGAGTGATTAGAGGGCTAAGTTGATGTGCAACATATGAGCACTGTAATAGTTTTCCTCTGATCGATGTGGGGAAAACTAAGATTATGAATTCGAATAGAGACTTGTGGTTATGCCTTGATGAGAAGGCCATTTATAAAAAGATGTATGTATAATTGAGATAAAGCAATTGTGGCATCTTACAGAAAGTAAATCCCTCAGTTGATTGTTATGGTAAAAACTTAATAGTGGAAGTGCATTATTAGAGTTACGATTTAGGGCTTTAGCGGTCCCGATCATGTATCTTCGACCGTTACTTCTCGACGACCAGTGATGCGAGGTAGTAGTGTAACGGGAGGGTTCCTTGTTTGGATTTTGCCTCGACGAGACGTCCCACGCATGAAACTGAGCTAATGTCGGAAGTCGGGAAAGGTCTTGGAATTTAGGGATATAATTAGTATTATACTTATATGATTTGATTAGGATGTATATCGACTTTAGTTTTTTTTAGGACGAAAGGCCCTTAGGGCAGGCGATATTTGTTTCAGGAAGGTGGTAGGGAGTTGACCACAATAGGTTTGTGGGTTAACTCTAAGCGGGATTAGGTCGCTAGAATGAAGAGGTATAGAATCTCGAGTGATTCGGAACATTAGGCCGTAGATGGTGGGGCCTCTCATAGATAGAGTGTTACGTTGGTAACCTATCTTTCGGGGAGTTAAAAGGAGGAGTTGACTTTTACTCCTCCACTAGTGTTATTATGATCGAGAGTGGATTTAACGAACGAGTCTTTGCCAGGAACAGGAAGTATTAATACGGGAGCATGTACCCCTCTGTTTATGCGCCTCACAAACTTGAACTTCGTGAGAAGTGTTATCCCCTACTTGATGAAGAGTTCATAGCGGTAGTATTCGCCTTTAAGAAATATAGGCACTACTTCCTGGGCAGGAAATTTGGTCTTTTCATGAGAAACAAGTTGGAGTTCGTAAAGAACTATCAATTGGATATTCCCTTTCACTAAGGAAATGCGGATGGGGTAGTAGGTGCGCCTGGTATAAAACCGTCGGAGAGATTAGTTGAGGCATGGAATGCCAAGGGAAAATGAGCTTAATCGAGGGGACGCAATAGTAAGAGCGTTCACGTCAGCCGTTGACCAACTCACCTACTAGTGTGAAGAAACTAGTGGTGGAACGAGGAAGGATGAGAGTAGTAGCTTTTATGGATCGAACTTTTATACAATAGTTCGGATCGTTTCCTATAAGTACGGTGCTGTGTGTGGGCTTGTGCAGTCGGATGAGAAACTCTCATACTCATTGGATTGAACCAGCGGATAGTATATTTCTTGGACTTGAGTGGTCCGGGGACATTTCCTTAATGATTGGGCTCATTGAGCCGTATACTATTAAGGGCTACGCCAATGCGAATAGAAGTTAGTAGTGTTGGGGTGAGCGATTATAAGTTAGTGTAGTTATTCCCTAGTAAGTATGTAACGTATTTCGGGAAGTAAGGAAATTTGTGCCGAAAGGTGTAGGTATCTCCTTCCTTAGTATAACGGTAAGATCGATATTTAACGAGGAACTATTTGGTGCTATGCTAGAGCACGATGATGTGGACTAAGATCGAATAGTATTGACCTTAGTCCGAGTCCAATGGGGATGCTGCACTGCCGAGGGGTTTGCTAGTATGATAGCACGATAGTTTGGTATAGTATACCCTTGTTATGATTATGGGGTACGCCTGAATTTTGAGGGAAAAATTCCCCTCTAAGGGGGGGAGTATGTAACAACCCAGGTTTTTGAGCGACTATTTTATATTATTTTGCCTGAAGGGCTAATTGTATAAAATAGTGAAAGTTGGAGTAAATATTATTTCCCGTGAGATTTAAAGATAATATTTACTACGTTTTGCCTATTTACCGTTTTGAGAAGGTAAATAGCATTATATTGTGATATATTGCGTCGTTGTATATAAAACGACGTTTATGACCTATATTTAAAGTTGGGTAAAATTAATGAAATAAAATGAAATTGGATCATAAAATTTGTTCACGTTACTTCGAATGCCAAAATAGGGGGTGCGGTTATTTTTAGACTAGTCGAGATAGTCAAAATAAGTGCAAAGTTGAATTTTTGAGATTTGGGCACTTTTTGTGGGTTATGACTCAATTAGGTGGATACGAGTCATTTTAATTATGTATTAACAATTAAAAGAGGGCAATTGTGTTTTAAGACCCGTTTAAGTCTCCCCACCCCTTTACTTACTCAATCTTATGTTAGAAGCCAGAGAGAGAGAGAGAGAGAGAGAGAGAGAGAGAAGAGAGAGTTGGGAGAAATGGAGAAAAGAGAGAGAAATGGAGATTTGAGGCCGGAAATCGTTGCCACCGGAGGTGAATCCGAGACTACAAACTCAAGGCAAGTTTCTTACTTTCTAGATGTTGATTTAATGTGATAAATTGCATGTATAGTTAAGTTTTGGAGATTTAAACCCTGGGTTCTTTATTGATTTTGAAGATTTAACCCTTAAATCTTAGTTTTGATTTGATTTGAGGATAAATTATTTGTTATAAATTGTGTAGACAAAATTTGGGAGAATTATTTGTTGTTGATGTTGGATAAAACTAAGGATTTGGGGTTTTTGGAATTTTAGGGTTCTTCAACCCGTAGCCCAAACTGGGCAAATTCCCAGGGCCGAATCGATTCGGCTCCCAGGCGGATCGATTCGGATAAGGGTTAGGCTACAGGCCTGGGAGACCAAATCGATTCGAGTTAAGGCCGAATCGATTCAGCTATTACAGAAAGTCAGTCTTACTCACTGAATCGATTCGGCTTTTGGGAGAATCGATTCACAACCAGAGGAGAATCGATTCGGCCCTAGGGTGAATCGATTTGGTTACCCTGTTTTTGTGAGATTTTTCCTAGTTTGTTTTTATCCCTCTTCTTTTTAGGTCCGAGGTGTAGGACCCTTCCTTTGGGAAGTAATGAGAGTTCCTAGAGGGTTGTCTTGGGTAGACATTGTCATAGGTTAAAGTGGGGATATTTGGGCTTACCCGAGGGCTAGTTTGTGTAGGTTAATGTCCGTCTGATATAGGAAGTTAACCTAAAAGGTTATTGGAGATTAAATGTAAATGTTGAGATTTTTGGGAGTCTATTATTTATGAAGACTCACTTTTATGATTTATTAAATTGTAAGAACCCTTGGAGACTAGTTTGAGGATAATGGCACTTCGGGTCTTAGGTCATTAATAAAATATGACACTAAGAATAAGAAAGACATATGATAATATGTAGTACTAAAAGAAATATTAGAAACGAATGATTTTGAGAACGTAAAATCCGATGTTTTTAAAAGGAAAAAGTAATGTTTTTCATAAATGTTAATTTATGATTACACACCTCTCTAAATCTCTATCATAAGGGAAGTTGCACGCGCGTGGTGAAGCCCCCGGGATAATGAATACAGGGTGGATATAGTCCCTAGGCCATATGGGCGTTTATTGTACTGCGCTGGTTAGGTGATTATGGGTGTGGTCATGACTATCCCGCAGGTATATGGCCGCTTCCCGACGTTTCGTAGGTTCCCAGGTTGTCTTGTTTGATAGGTCCTGGAAGATGATAGCCATTTAGGGGCGCGTCCAGTGGGGAAACCCGGAGGGACGGTCTTAGATATGTTAAAGCAATCCATGATAATGAATTGGCTTTAAATGCATTTCCCAAATGGAATAAGGGAAATGGGATATATGGTTTGGCTTCAGATACATTTCCCGGATGGAAGAAGGGAGATGGAAACATATGGCATGCAAAAGTATTTTTATGATAATAAAAATGACTTTTGATTACACTTCCTAGATGGAAGAAGGGAAGTGGGATATTATGAAAAAGGTAAAGCATTTTTATGAAAATAAAACTTGCTTTAAAAATGTATTTTTCCTGGATGGAAAAAAGGAAATAAAATTTGATAAAGAAGGCTTGAAATGAGATTTAATTGGTAAACATTTGATAAAATGAATTTATCATATTTGTATATTCCTAAAGAAAGAAATTAGGAATTGTGCCTTCTGATGGTGAATGGATTTATTTTATATCTCATTGAGTAGCTGTAGATGTGACCTCCCATGCATAAGCATACACATATATATTAATTTCGTGTTGAGGGTCTAATGGATCTCAACGATCAACCTTGCCTAAGTAGTAGTGTATCGTGGGGGTTCCTTGTTTGGATTTCGCTTTGTGAGACACCCCACGAACGTATAGGGCATACTGTTGAGACTGGGGAGAAGTTAGCCCTTAGTACTTGGGTTAACTATAGCATCTCATGATATTGCGCTAGGTTGTGCCTTTAGTTGAGAGGTGAGAAATATTATGTTAATTGCGAGAGAATTGCACACTTAACTGTCATGCATTTTAGTCACATGGGAATCATATCAAACTGGGCCCTGACCCGTCTATATTTTGTTGTTTTTGCATATACTCCTTGCCGTACAGGTGCTCTACCGCATGGACACCCGTATTAACATTTCCATTCCGGTTGCATGGAGCTACAACATATTGCGGATGTTGTAGGTTATTTGTATTAGAAGCTTCTTTCCATTTTACTCTAATTATGTTCAGTTTATTTTATTTGGGCATGTTGCCCAAGCATTTCACCCATTTATTATAATGTAATATTTAATGTGTAATACTCGGTGTAATTGATTATATTGGTTTGTTCACCAACAGCTTATTCAGTGATTATTTATTATATTGTCATTATTTATTCGTTGATTTTTTATATCCACCATTTTTACAAATGGGATTGTCCAAGTGTTTTCTTTTACTTTCAAAATTTTAAATTTGACAGTCCATTTTCTAAAATAATTGGTGGTTGTCTCGTACTATTATTTTAATCGACAGTGATGCTGAGGATGGACCATCTATGATTCCTATGATTATTAGAGTATTGGGTTGGCCATCTATTATTTTAGTAGGCGAATTGTCACAAAGATCCGGCATGCACTTCATTTAGGTAGGATTTTTCTCGACTGTGTGATCTCCCCCTCTTGCATCGCCACCGATAATTACATGACAATCAAATGAACCAAAACTAACTATAGCTACATCACATTTTGGTTGCTTAGGCTCCTTCGATAGGTTGGGATCATGTTCATAACCATCTTCATGGTTTCTCTTCCTGTAATCTCTGGGATTACAAAGAGAATTTGATCTTCCCATTGTCTTTCCGCCTTCTCACTGATTAACGAATTTGTTTAGCTTTCCTCGACGAATAAGAGACTCCACTTCGTTCTTCAACGTGATACAATTATCTATCATATGACCATGATCCTTATGGAACTCACAATATTTATATTTGTACCTACTATTAGGAGGTGCCCTCAACCTTTCAGGCTATCGCAAATCCTTATTGTGCTTGATTTCCTCTAGGATATGGTGAATGCTAAAAGTCAATGGAGTATATGTTCCATACTTTTTTACCTTATCACCCTTCTTCGACTTCTACAGCTTCTGCTCCTTTTGATCTTTCTTATAAAAATTAGTGGATGGTATCTGTTTTGCAGCCATAGCTTCCTCGGCATTCATGATTTTTCCTGCCTTAGCCATGTGTTCGGTGATATTTGTCTAGAACATAATATAGTTTTTCGAGAAGCAACCCACTCATGAGAGGAGTGATGGTTATTTTCTCCTCGTAATCAACCACTTCTAATTTTTTGTAGTTAAAATTAGTAATGTAATCCCTGGGAGTTTCCCCTACTCGATGCCTTACGCTCAAGAGATGGGTTACTCTTTTTACTGGCTAGGCCCCAAAATAAAAGTTATAGATGAACAGCTCGACAAGCTAGTTAAAATTGGCAATTTATCCTCGAGGCAAGTTATTATACTGTATTTGGGATGAACCCATAATGTTTCTTAAAAATTCTCTACATCTCATCACATCAAGGACAAAATAATTGTCAGCTATAGCTGGATATTGCTCGATGTGTGAAACTGGATCAGTTTTATCGTCATAGTTTGAGTGACCATAGGGGGTTGAAATTTGGATGGAGTTGGGAAATTAATAATTGACTGAATGAAGGGAGACCCTTTCAACAAATTTCATTTTCAAGGGATTATTTGATTTTTCCATTTGTCTCAGTCGATCTTCCAATCGTTGGATTGATCCTTTGTATTATGGATTGCGTGCGTCAGTTTTGTGTGAAGCATCTCAGCTATACCAACCATGTGTTTGTGCTGAGCTCCCTTCCTAAGAAGTCTACTTGGTGTGTACAGATTGTCGAATGCTTGATCTTGACCTGATTGAGGCTTCACGACGGTCACCTGGATACTATGTGGTTGTAGATAACACTCTAGGAAGGTTCCTATTTACTCGGGGTTCCAAACGATCAAAAGATGAAACTCTACTCAATATTTCCAAGATGCTTGGCCTTTCAGGTAAAAAATAATGTACATTATAAAACTTTTTTGCTCTTACTGGTGAACTGACTCCTGGGTGATAAGTTTAATCATGAGATGATCTGGAATAGCTATGTGATGTATGCCTAGGAGGTGGAGGCGACATTTCTCTCCTTAGTGAATGAATTTCTTGTTGCCTGGAGAGGGATAGATATATGGCTTATATTGACTTTGCTAATTGTCTCATTATTTCCTGCATAACATATTGACCCATGGCAATACTGGCAAGAATCCCATTTAGATCGGCTGTTGTAGGTGGAGCGGATGGAACGGTTGGGTTACCTTCATTTCTGGCACTAGGCTCAGGATCATTCATTTTTCCTTCAACAAGGATATACGATATTGAGAATGGCAATTAGACACTCGTTATACAGACGATGCCAATCTGTTGATGTCAAAAAATGGACTAGGTACAAATTTACAATCACGGATAAAAATATATAATTGCAAAAAGATAATTAAATGAAAGACAAAGAGTTTTAAAGTGGTTCGACTCGGTTAGAAAGCCTACGTTTACTATTATTGTATTATTTCCAGTGATTACAAAATTTAGGTACCTTTGTTAATAACAATATCCAAGAATCCATTTTCTCCCCCCGTTGATGAAAGGAGTATAATGTATTTATAGTGACCCGGAGATCAAGGGTTGGAATGCCTTTATATATTTAAGCATTTACACCCATACATAATGAATTTGACAGTTGGTTGTATGAAGCACGTGCGATAATACTTTTGGTTGTACTTCTCGTGTGGTGGCTATTCATTTATAATTATGGTGTGCACTTTTCACGTAGGGAGACACTTGTCCACTTCTAATTAGTCCACGTTGGTGGATAATTTTTGGTATCAACAATTACAAATGAATCATGTGAATACAAAGACAAAGCGGTGAAAAAAAATAATGATTACAAAATAAGCTTAAGAAGTCGCATACTCTTCCTCATCTCTGTCATGTCCTTAAGTGGTAGTCTCAGTCTTTCCATATCTTTATTGAATGATTGTGGCTAACTCTTATTTACATTTCTCCTTATGATAATTGATCTTGGCCTCACACTTAAATGTGTTGAGGATAATTGAATTGCCAATTATGGATAACATCCTTAACATTTGGATAATTATTGGTAACTCTTAGCCTCGTGGCCTCGTAGCCATGAATGCAAGACTATTATTAGCCTATTCAATAGTATGTTATAGTTTTAAATTTTTCAATAAACTTTTCGTCATCCTTCTCCAGTGTCATGTAAAAACCATAATTAGTCTTTGTAATAATCATAGTATGTTGTTCCTCCATCGTCTTCATAGCCTTAGCAAGGTAATGATTTATGTAGGAGGGCTATGCTTTAAGATTAGCAAACTTATCGGCCTCCTCCATGACCTTTTTCTCAACATTGGATAATTCCTCCGTATAATATTTGAATGACTCCACAACTTGACCCAATTATGCCTTAGACATGGACTCTTCCTTCTAAGAAACTTCTAATTTTGTCACTAGCTTATTGATTTTCAGCCTCAAAGGTCGTGACAATTGATTTTTCCCAGTTTCAAAATAAGTCTTTTGGGCCCCCTCAACAGCAACCGTGTTTGCCCTTGCCACAGCGTGAAGTTGTTCGAGTGTTTTTTCATATTTATTCATCTAGCTGAAAGAGGCCTCAAGCTGTTAAAGAACATGAATTTTAGTTGAAGAAATGAAAGGTTAATATAAAAGTACACGAACATAAGATATTTACTTTAATAAAAAAGTGGAGTTGGTGATTCTCCCAGTCTTCAGCATCAAGATCCTCCGTACGTACAAAGTTTAGAATATGGACCATCTGTATCATATTGGAGAGAGTAAAACTATTTGTGTCCGTAGCATTCTCCTTTCAGAAGCCCAAGTTGTGGCGTACGTCATGGCACCCGATCCACAACCACTCTACTTATAAGAGATTGTATTTTTTCTTGATTATGTTAGATCATGTGATGGTTTTATGTGTGCATAACCATATATATGCATGGTACATTATATCCTATAGCTTAATAATGTTGATGGGATATGGTGATGGTATTATATGATCCTTACGGAATTCATTTATGATACTCATGGGTATTAACATTATAGGTGGATTGGATTTAATTACAAATTTATGTGAGTGTCTCTAGTCGAGGCACAATTACCTGAACATATACACGTAATTATGTTGTTAGTATGAGGCATACTAGTATGAATGTCTAGCGTATGAAAGGGTGTGGAAATGTTAAGTTAGGAAACTATGAGGTACAATTATAGTTATATTAATCTTTGTCTTGTTGAGTGATATAACTTCTTCTGGAGCTTACCCACCTTTATTGTCAATGTTTTAAAGTATGCGGGGTTCACCTCCATTCTAGGACAAGAATCGAACTTATTGAGTTCATATCATTTGTATTTTTTAGTTTTAAGAAATAACATTTCTCTTTGTACATGTTATTTCACTCTATATTATAGTCATATTGAGACGTTTAGGGTTTGTGATACCCTGTACGTTAGGGATTCCATTGTTGTAGCCGAGGTTTCATAGTTGGCTTTTATTATTATAGGTGATCCTTCTCCCCCCCTCTCTCTCTCTATCTCTCTAAATATATATATATATATATATATATATATATATATATATATATATATATATATAGAGAGAGAGAGAGAGAGAGAGAGAGAGATGAATGTGTGTGTGTTATTTTGGTTTAGTTCTTCCATTATGTAAATATTTTTAATGATAGTTAATTTGTTTAACAAACATTTTAAAAACATTTAACACTAGTCAACATAAAAATTGGAGATATGAATTCTCATAACAAGCAAAAAGTTCACAATCTTAGTCATTATAGAAAAAGAATCAAAATAATATTCCTAAGTTATATTGTCAAATAATTAACTTAGTTAATCAAATTTAAAGAGTGACTTTAAAATTGGAAATCAAGAATTGGGAATTTGTTAATCGAGAAATTTGGGGATGTTTTTTGTTCTATTAATTAAGCAAAATATGATATTTTGGCTAGAAAAATGGAGTTTGGGCAACACCTTGTCCTCCTCATGAAGAAACCTTGCGAAAGGAACATGTTGGCTACAACTCTGTAATTGTCCACGAAGAACATTTTTGTAGAAAAGGCTAAGGATTGAAATGAAAACAAAATAAATCTTATTTGTCTTAAAACTAAAAAGCACAAGCTAAGTATTAACATGACTAAACCTCTTAATAGTTCTTAGGTGGATAACTTGCAAGATATTGGAGTTACTTCTAAAGAACTTTTTTAATCAATGATTAAAGAGATTACTTCACTTCATTTTTAAGATGAATTATCTTATTCATGATCTCATTAGACAATACATGATAGTTATGTTAGTTGAATTACCGGAGGAACGGAAGATAAAGTAAGTTGAATTAGCCAATACAAGAAGGTTGTGTTGGTGTAGATTGACTTAGAAGTCTATTATGTGTGAAATGTCGACAGTAATCCTCACTTAAAAACCATTTTGGCACAAATATGGGCCCATTTGTTGTAGAGAACCCGATCCCTTCACTCTTCGCGAGCTCCCAAGATGATATCACTAAACTCTCATTGAATTTTTCCGCAATAAACCCCCTTATTCAACATAGAGATGAGTTTCCCAAGAGCAAAGTCTAAAATTCGTTAGGAGTACATTTCAGCAGAAAAGTAGGGTGATAACAATCTCTAGTCCATCTTCATAGTGATTTAGTGATTGTTTAACTTTTTGGACAAAGTGTTCTAATAAATTAGCTAAGATGTTTCTTCATATTATTTCAGCTAATAAAATGAATTTTTTGAAAGAAAGGCATTTTGAAGACAATAGTTATATGACCTATGAAGTTATGAGGACAATTAGTTTAATTTTTTTTATGGCGTGGATGGGGATATCGCTATCAAGATTGATATGACTAAAGAATGTCTTCTATTCTCCTAGTTCTCCTTGAGCAAAGTGATGAGAAAATTGGGGTTCAACGAAACATGGATATATATAGTTTGGAGATCAATATCATATTACTTCATTTTAGTGGTGCTTAATGCTCCTCCGTATGTATTTTTCAAGTCCACAATATGAGTATGATTGTGATTAGGGGATCCTTTGTCCTGGTTTCTTCATTAGTAATACAACTGGGGTGCTGAGTAGAAATCTAAATGAATTAGGAGATAATCATTATTTTAATGGGTTTAAAAATCCTATCGTTGTCTACTTATAACTTATTATCATATTCTAATAATATTATATTTTTGAATCAAGTACTACCTCTTCTATAAGGTTTGTTACAAGGATTCTTTCAAATTATGAAAACAACTTTAGCAAAAAGTGAACGATTAAAAGTGCAATTTTTATGTCTAATAAGGGCCACTAGCGAAGAATCAAATGATGAATGTATTTTAATAAAATATATGGCCTTGAATTATTGTTTTTTCATTTGTACTGTTAAAATGGATAACTCTGTAATGACATGTAATTTTATATACAATAATTCTATAAAAATGAGTAATAATTTAGGACGAACTAAAAAATAAAACAAGTTTATCAATTGGAAGGAGGTAGTCACACGTTTTCTATATAACATCCCAATGTAGTTACTTCATTACTAAAGATTACATGTTACTTATACTCATTTTAGATATATAAACTAAGTTTCGTTAAAAATTAGAACCTAATTTAGGGACGAGGGGGTATATATATATCTGCGTAAGTGGCCATGCAAGTTTGAATGCTCTTAAATTCTCGGGAACATTTACCTAGTGTTAATGATCTTAATATAAAGTGATGTTATGAATCTCAACTACATCCCCCAATTCATCGCCTAGTTAAGTTGTATGCGTCAATGTGTACCACTCTATAATTATTATAATATAATGCACCACACTTACTTTAATGATAAATATGTTTGGGGGGGGGGGGGGGGGGGATTGGAGATTGTAGTTGGGACTCATAAAATTTCCAATAAATTATTATTTTTTCCGTTTAAATGTTGCATGAATTATTTACTATTTCTAGAAAGCATTATATAATCTCTTTCTAAAAGAAGCGGGCATTGTTGAAATCATTGTCAAAAATCTCGACAAACCTGCACAAACATTTACAAGTTTTAGTCCACAACCATTGCGTTCAATTGTACAAAAATAATTTAGTCTTTCATGTCGAAGAAATTTTCTGTTCATAGACGAAACCTTCATTAAACTAAAATTCTACTCGTTGGATTTTGAGGTGATCCTATAGATATGTGTGTTATGTTGTTTTCGAAGGTGTGGTGCTTTAAATCTCAAAATGAATTATCCAAGGCTAGTAAGAGAAAATATTTACGTATGAATGAAAATAGATTGTTGAAAACCAGATGAGTAAATAACCTCTTTTAGAAATAATGGCTTGAAATATCTCAAAAAAGAGTTGTGAGAAATATGCTCTCAAATATGTAAAATACTTTGATCAGAAAAAATATTTTTTCAAAGCTCTCACTCTGGGTTTGAAAGACTAAACAATACTTAACTTACGAACTTTTGATTTTGAAAATAGTTTTAAGGCTCAAATGCTAGGTGTCATACTCTTAAGGTGTCAAATAGTCACATCAGGGTGTAAGTCGCCTGAAAAGTTGAACTTAACACACCACCCAAGAAAATCATTAATGAATATCTTATGCAAAAGTGACTTTCGGTGCTGTCAGATACATTTTTCTCTAGGGTCATTGTAGTAAGATATTATGCCAATGCGGAAATTTAAAAGCTATTCTTGTCACGTCAAAGTTCATAAATTATTCACAGGTACACATGAAACTGACGAGAGGTTGTCACTGTAGAGAAAAATTTTATCACTAAGGTGATGTTGCGGCGAGACATGTCGCACGAGTGTCTAGACAATTTTATCCATTCTTCCATTCGAATCTTTCAAAAATATATTATGCGACAAACTTAAAGTATGTTTGTTTTACACGTGTACATTTGTACTTAAAATACACAAAAGATGCAATTATTTATGAAATATATTTTCCTATATAAAAAGTATATTTGCACGTGTATTTGACAAAATTACAAAACAAATGTTAATTAAAAATATTTTTCAATCATAAAAATAGAATAACCAAGGTTAATATAAGTCTACTTAGTCTTATACCTTTCTTAAGTAGTGTACTTGAGGTTCGGTATTGGGTGAATCTAGTTCGTTGATGAAGCTTTTTGGTGACATTTTGAACAAAGACTCAAACATATTTTGGTCAAGGAATTTCCGATAATCTATAATATAGATTACATCGAGTATACTGTAGTATAACGGACCATCCTACTCAACATCAAAATAAAGAATATTGGAGGCAAAATATGGACGTGTAAGTGGTGTGAGTTTTAGACAGCCATGTCACCAATAAGTTCTTCAACCTAAAGAATAAATTTGAAAGGTTAGTCAAGTAGGGGATGAGAAGGAGGTTCACTAATGCCACACTCCATAATTAGACATCAGAAGAAACTACAGTCCAAGAGAGATTTGAATGAGAATTTTTGTCAACGTACATTTTATAATTAGTGCAAGGCCGCAAATAGGCCAGATTATCAATTTTATACTCGTAAGAAGTTTTAATTAATGAAACTTTCCATTTTCCTCCTTTCCTCTGTAATAGTTGGACTAAATTTATCCCTTTAAATTGTCACCGAGCAAGTAATTGCACATAACGATTCATAGCTAGTGGTCAACCAAGTGGTTCATTTATATGGAGTCAAGGGAGAGTTGATGACCATATACTTTGCCAAAACCATGGAAGTTGTTTCCAAGTTTCCATCCGTACAAATGAGTAGGATCCCTAGAATAGCCAATGCCCGAGAAGATGCACTTACTCGGCTAGCTTCAATAACCAGAATTGAACTTAGGCGCACCATCCCGATAGAGATCCTAGTCAATAGGAGAATTGACAAAGACTTAATGGTTAATTTCATTGTTGTCGATTTAGGGCCTTCTTGTATGGACCCAATCAAAGCCTATATTGAAGATGGAATCCTACCACTTGGACCAAAGAGGCAAAAATGCTTTGATATAAATCAACAAGATATGTGTTGGATAAAGGTATTTTATACAGGAGGGGATTAACAATATCCTTGTTGCGTTGTGTTCATCAACATTACATGAAAGATTTGATCAAAGAGGTGCATGAAGGTTCATGTGGAGCTCATTCAGCTGGTCAGTCATTGCTTCAGAGAGTCAACGTTAAAGGATATTAGTATCCGTCTATGAGGGTAGATTGTAAAGATTTTGCAAAAAAGTGTGACAAGTGCCAGAAGTCCTCTGCCATTCATGAAGCACCCAATGCTGCTCTAGCACCAATAATTCAGTTGGTCCATTCGTTATTAAGGGAATTAACCTAGTGGGCCCACTAGCGACCACCAAAGGATGGTTCAAATATTTTGTCCTTGCTCTTGATTACTTCACCAAATGGGTGGAGGCAGAATCAATGGTAGAGATGCCTTATGAGAAGGTACATCAGTTCATTTGGAAAAATATCATATGCAGATATGGGTTTTCGTATGCCTTCCTTATGGATGATGAAACTCAATTCGATAACGATGAGTTTGAAGCATATTGCGTTCAGTCTAAAATCTTGAAACTCCATTCGGTACCAGGCCATCCTCAAAGTAATGGTCAAATAAAAGTAAAAACTAGGACTTGGCTCACCAGATCGAAGAAGAGGCTTGATACTGCTAAGGGTAACTCGATTAATGAGTTACGTTATGTTATTTAGGCATATAGAACCACGCCAAGAACAGCAACTGGTGAGACACCATACATGCTTGTATATGGGACTGAAGCTATGGTTCCCGCCAAAATAGGTGTGCCAACTCACATGGTGCTAAATTTTAATTCTCCAACTAGTGACTTAATGTGATGACTAGATCTAGATATGTTGGAGGATGTCTGAGAAGATGTTTCCCTGAGAAATACTACATACCAACACAAAACTACTCGCTTCTATAATAAAAGGGTCAAGTTAGCAAACCTCGAAGAAGAAGATTATGTTCTTAAGAAAATTATCCAGAAGAATAACAAGCTTGAAGCTAATTGGCATGACCCATATCTTGTTTTAGCTGTCATTTGGCCACGGACATATCGGATGAGACTTTGGAAGGAAAAGAACTCAAAAACCCCTAGAATGTCGAGCACTTCCGAAAATATTATCAATGATTAAAGGGATTGTTACTATTAAATTCCTTTTTCTCTATGTTTTACATGACTATGATTCAAGTTACAGTATAATATTGATTTCAGTCCCTTTAATTTAATTGACTTTTTTCGGAGTATGGCAATATACATTCCCCTAGAAACACCAAGTACAACTATTTCTTAGTATTAAACTATTGTCGATCAATAGTACATACATACATAATCAGGTTGAAGTTATCTTCCAATCAGCAGAACATACTCAATCAGGTTGAATTTATCAAATTCTATATGCACCAACAACTTGAGGCATAATTATTTCTTGTTATGCAAACAACTTGAGGCACAATTGTTTCTCGCTTAAAATGAAAACTTCTTGAATGACTTCGTACAAATAGGTCACAAACAAAAAGTATTTTTTGACTAAGTTAATTACATGAATACAAACCTAAACACTTGGTCGGTAAAAACAATTTACTTCATGTATAACTTCGTCATTCACAAGTCAAGAAAAAGAAGTTTGTAAAACTTCGTATACAACTAAAAAATGTATAAGAAAGTTTTACCCGACTAAGTTAAATGCAGGAAGACATGTAAACATTCCTACATATTTGAATACAAACATATATTCATCATACACTTAGTCACCATTGATAACTAATGATAAATTTGGATTAATATATGTAAATGCATTAGCAGAATCTATGGCATTACAATCGTAAGTTGACTAATTGATTAAAATAATCAAAAGTTAATAAAATAAAACTATGGATTTTTATTCATATAAACTATATTACATTCAAATTAATGACAAAATACATAAGAACTATTCAACATGACGTTTTCCTTGAGTTTTAATAGTCAGTTGAGTTGGCTACACTTTCTCCATTCCAACAGGAGGATCATCCAAAGTATAGGGAAAATTAATAAAGTTAAAATCACTCAACATTCTTCTATTCCTGATTCTCAACACATTGATCAGGTGAGGAGAAAGAACTATCTCATGAACATCATGTAAATCATAGTCTCCCAAGTATTTAGTGACATGGCATTTGGGAATAGGACTAACAATGATCCATGAGGTATCTAACTTGAATGGAGTATTATCACAATCTAAGAGACCAAGCTCGTTCTGATACCACAACTGGCTACGATCATGTTTCAGCAACGTTAAGCAGTTGGTCCACCCCACTTATAGCCTTCACGATGGATTTGAGGGAGGTTATCATCAACATGTCCAAGAGCTTCATTATAGCCTTCCATCCACACCTCTCTAGGTTGTTTGTGAAATTGAAAGGATAACCTTTCAACTTGATGTTGAAGTTTCTTTAAAACATTGTCCTTCCCCTTCAATTGTACTGATTGGTCAATAATGATGTTATCTTTAGCTTCCAGCTTTGTAGAGAGGTCGGCAATAGCTTAACTCTTTGCTTTCAGTTGGGCAACCTAGTCAACTAAGGTTTTCTTAGTCCTGGATTCTTTAACAGTTGATTGGCTCGTTTTTTGTTGTTTGGAATATTGCCTAGGTTTGGATTTATTCAAAGTTTCAAGTTTATCCATCATCCCGACATTCTCAGTCACCAAGAAAGAGGCACCTTCATCGGCATCACTAACATAAGATTATTTCAAGGTATCCAATTCATTTCGGATTTTATTATTCTCTTCCTCCAAGAGCATGGAAATATCCCTGGCTTCATCAACTTCATGCCTCAGCAACAATTCTTGTATCCTATACATGGAAGCATATTTTTCCATCTATCCCTTAATATCCCATCCTTCACTCAATATCTTGTATTTGTCTTCATAGTCTCCAAGCAGTAAAACTTTGGTTTCATAATGGTTTGCCTACAAGTCTTCAATTATCTCGTAATAAGAAACATAATTTGTCACAACCCTGCTCAGCAAACCATAGACATGAATATATGATTCTCTACATATCTGCACAAAGTATGTTGATCAAGTCTTATTTGGATAAATCAACGGGGTCAGATTTCAAAAGATCTCTACTTCGCCCGAGTAGGTCGGATTCAACGAAAACTATAAGTTGCTTCCTAGAATTAGACTAAAAATTGCAAGTGTAAGAATGTAGGTATATTTACTAAGCAACTATAACATAAGTATGGGAATTCATTCAACCAAGCAAGAAGAGAAAAAAATGTGACACAGATAGCAGGAAAGAGTAAATTATTTCATTAATAAAAGGCTTGACAAACTGTTGGTCGCATCCTATTACATAGCATAAAAACAAAATATAGAAAAAGAAAAAAGAACTAAGGAGTTAAACCTTCTCCTTGTCCTGGACACTACTTCTAGAAGGCTGATCGGTACGAGTGGCAAATTCATCAATGGTATTTAATCTAGACCCAGCAGGTTGAAGGAAAGATTACCCAGATCCTTCCTCATCATCAAACTCTTCCTCAAAGTTGGGAGGAGAACCTAGATCATTTCTAAAAAATAGCTCAGACTTAGGTGGGGTGCCCACCTCCTTAAGTGCTTCCGAGCAACCATCCTTAAAAGACTGCTTCCTCAAAAACTTAATCTGAGAAGAGGCTGCTTGAAATGTTTTGTCCCAACCTTTGTTGAAGGAATCCTCCTCAATATTTTTATTTTTTTCCCTCTCAATGACCAACTCAGAAGACTAGGAGATTTCTCCTCGACAGTTTTCAGGAGACCCTCACTTGCAACTAATTTCTCTTCGACCGACGTGACCTTCTTCTCATCACACAATAAATGGCCTCAGCTGTAGTCAATTTATCTTAACTGATCTCTATAGTAACTATCTTTCCTTCAGCAAGAGTGGATCTATTTATGGTCTTTTTCATATCCTCATATCGAGCCTTATGCTTGGACTCCAATAATTTCTTTGAAGCCTCAACAGACTTCCTCAAACCCTCAAGACCCTCTTCAACTTCTCCACCAAAAGAATGAACTTGATCGTCTTTTTCAAGAATCTGATTATTATTTGAAAAAAACTTCATAAAAACAATATTAAATTATAAGGAGTATAAAAAAGAAAGAGGTATTAAAAGCTTACTAATAAAGAAGTGATTACCATTGCCAAACTTTGGCAATCATTTTCTACTAATTTCAATCTTGGCAGAGGTGCAAGAGTTGCTTTGTCAGCCGCACGGTTCTAGTCTTAATTAGTTTCCTCACAACACCGGGATGGATAGAGATGCAAGATGTCTCAACTATAGTCAAATACTCTTGGATATTCTCGACCAACTCCTGGTCGGTAGCATAACTTTTTTCAACTTGCTTCTCGATCAAGCCTCTCTTCAACCTCCTAAATTGAGAATCATTAGTATTTATTTCTTCAGAAATGATGACCTTAAGAACTTTCTCTTTCTCAGAATCCTTGGACACTTTCTTTGTCTTCTTAGTTATCATTGCAGCTTTGTTGGCAAGAGGAGACAAGGCTCCAGTGATCAAGTCGGGGATTTTCCTCTTTCCCATGGTAGAAAGTGGACGGGAGGGAATGGCATAAATGTCCAAAGACTTAAAAGATCAAGAGGCTCCCAAATCCTTCTCTGCACCTGCAGATTCTTCAGCAGAGGAGGTAAGAATTGTCTCTTCCTTAAGATTAATGGAATCAATAATTGTTGAAGTTGTGGGTCGAGCAATAAAAAAAGTTATAGAGCTCCTGTACTGCAGCAAGTAAGAGTTACCTTTGGGGTGTTCCTCGCCAATTCAATAGTGGATGCTCCAAAGGAATTTCAACTCACGAATATTCACGTCCTCTTTTTTAGGACACTTCTTGTTGCTCCCAACTGTGAAAAAACACAAAAACAAGACAAGAAGTGATTGATTAGCATATCCTCAAACAGTTGATAAATAATCAATACTATAATACAATTATAGAGATTGACAACCTATGCCATGACCCACTCGAGGACAACTGGGCCCATCATACAATTCCCCGGTTTGTAAAAAAGCATGTTGCCAATTTTTAGCAATGACTCCATAATCAAAGTAATCCTTATTAGAGTCCGAAAAATTAAAAACTAACACCCTACTCACAAACCTAGTATTCAAATAGTGTGTACTATCACTGGTGACCTATTTGTAACATAATATCAGTTCAGGGATACCAACATAGGTCCCATAAATTTGATTCAGCCAATGAATCCCATTTACTACCCTCCGAGCATTGGGGGCTATCCTAGCTGGGACAACGTCAAAATTTTGACAAAATTCTAAACAAAATCTATTAAGATGAAATGTGAAACCACATTTCGCAATGAAGAGAGATGGAATCTAGTGACCCTCAAGCAGTGAAAACACATCAATAGGTGGCAGGGACATTTCTAAATCAACCCAGTCAGGGACATTTCGTTTCTGCCTAAATTCGTCTAAAGAATCCCCATGTATGATGTAAACCATGGCTATAATAAATAAAGAAAGAAAGCTTACATAAAAATTAAGACTGAAGCGAAGGAGGAATTCAAAGAAAAACATAGAAACAAAGAACTTGGGAAAGAAGTAGACTTTGAAAGCTTGAAAGGATTTGGTAAGGAAAATCCGACAAAATCTCACCTTTATAGCTTACCTGGAAAATCGTGAAAAAAATGATTACTCTGTATTGACGATTGATATTTTAACAGATTCACGGTACAAAAGGTGAAAAATACCTATTACCTTTTGGTGGTTCACTAATTTTCAAATTATTTACAAATATGACATTGCAAAATCAAAGTATGAAAATTTTATACATGTCCCACACGTCGGCAAATGTCGACCAACTATGAAGAAAATATACTCCGTCCTTTCAGCAAAAGCATTAAGAAGGAAGTATTGGGGGCTTATGTTGATACAAAAAATTATCCACCTACGCGGACCAATAAGAAGTGAACATTTGTCTTCATACGTGGCCTAAAACTTAGTCAGTAGATAGTAGCTCGACAGGTATGTCGGACAATATAAAGAATGCAAATAATCAATACCAAGAAAGCGTCACCATAGCAAGGGTCTTGCCACACATTGTTCACGCAACCAACCATCAAATTTATTATGTATGGGTGTAAATGCTTAAATGTATAAAGGCATTCCATCCATTGACATTCCAACCCTTGATCTTCGGGTCACTATAAATACATTGTATCCCCTTCATCAAAGAAAAACATATAATGGATTCTAGGTTATTCTTTTTCACAAGAGTACCTAGATTTCTGTAATCTCTGAAATCAATACCATAACAGTGGACATAGGCTTTCTTACACATCCAAACCACTTTAAAACCTTGTGTCTCCCCTTTATTATTTCATTATAATTTTACATTTTATCGGTGATTATAAATTTGGATCAAATCAATTTTTTGACATCAACAATGATAAACTAATTTCTTAATCAAATAATAAATTCATAACTAAAATTGTTATATAAATCACGCTTTTAGTTAGGGTCACTACTAACATAGTTGATGGGGTATCCCAAGGTACAATTAATTTAACAACATCAAAACAGGCGTTGCATGGGGTTGTACCTAAAAGCCTGGTTAAGGTCTCTTCTAAAAATCTCATCACAATTGTGTTGGATTTTATGGCTCAAAATTGTGATTGGTGTGTCAAATGTTGTGAGCATTCAAAATATGGTTCGTGGGATATGGTTGGTATGCCAAAACATATGAGACATATGGATGTTAGGTGCATACAATTGGAAAAGTAACTTGTTAGGTACCTAAAATTGGAATAGTAACGTTGATCTTTAACCATCGAACCTAATTTTGATCGAATGGGTGTGGCTAATTCAAAACATCTACAAATTTGCTATATTCATTAATTCCAGGATATGACTAAAGAGAAAGAAAGAGGAACATGGAGTTTTTAAAGAGTTATAGAGTGAGATAGACATGAGAGATTGAGAGTGTAACAATTTGTGTTTCTTATTTCTCATACGGAAGACTTCTCCTCTCCTCGTGTGGGCGTAGCTAATTTTGCGAACCAAGTTAAATATTTGTGTCTTTCTTGTGTTCTGTCACATTCTTTATTTATCTTCATACTGTGTTTCATTGGTCGTAGATATAAGTACTTATTTGTATACGGTTGAAGGCAGGGGATTAGGAATTAAATCGTAACAATCGGTATAAGACGTTTACGTTGATACAATAAGACCTTCACATATTTCTTTTCTCTAATGGTTAATGAATTTAAAACTATTGTTACTCCCGCAATTACTTCTAGCTCTAGGAGGTGGAATCTAAGTTATGGATCAGGAAGTACTATGATGTTTGGAATAAATTCTTTCGGGAAAAAGATCAATTACGAAAGATAAAAAAGGAAGATGCGTGGTTATCGTATCCAACAAAAAGTGGAGATTACTTTATTGGAAGAAGAAATCAAAGGACGTGACTGATGCTGAGCGGTGCGACATTGATGAAAGGGAAAGATCAACCAGATGAATATAAAAAAATGATATGATGAATCATTTGATTGAAGATACCACAACGCATGACACATGGGACAAGGTTGAGGAGATATATTTGGAGAAATATATGACAAATAAGCTTCAACTCAAGAAGAGCCTCTTCAAGTGAGACTAGTAGGTCTAGATCAAGGGAGACTAGTAGGTCTAGATCTAGGTCTAGATCAAGTGATGATAAAAGAGGATCACAGTGTTACAAGTGAAAAAAATGGTTTCATAAAAGATGGAAATTTCCTTAATGGAATAAGAAGGAGGAAAATGGCTAAGATAATGCTCCGATTAATGATGCATAAGTGATGATTGCTTTTGATAGGCTCTCACTATTTCAAAAGTTAACCTTTTGTATCGAGAACGTTAGGTATTAGATTTGGGTTCTAGACATCATGCTTGCTCAAATATTGATAGTTTTGATCCGTTCTAATATAAAAGAAAAAGGATATATGACATTTCCCAATGGTAAAACTTGTACCGTAAAGGGGTGGGAATAGTTAAGATCAAGATGTTTGATGGTGTAAAAACGAAATTTAAGTAGTGTGGCTTATGTCCCGAGGTATGTAAAAATCTAATATACATTAGAAAATTGGATTCCAGGGGTTATCGAGTGCGGTAGAAGGTGAAGTTATTAATGTTAAATGTGGATGTGTAATACCAGCGAGATGAGAAAGAGAGATGGTTTGTACCATCTGATTCAAACTAAAGGGAAACATAATTCACAAGATATCAAGCGTTTGAGACGTACTTCATTAATGGGCACAAGGAAAAAAAATGGGTGTGATGTTTCCAGGTGAGAATGAAAAACCTACTAGAGAAGGGAAAATTTTGATGTCTCCCTTCGGAGTTGACAAATAAAGTCAATAGGAGATGCTACGCATATGCATTGGCTGACACTAATCATGGTGGAGTTAGGACCTTATTGCTTGATTTAGATATATGCAACAGAGTACTTGTAGAAGGAAAAATGGAGAACGTTTGTGCGTGCTACAAACGGGAAGACTTGACATATGGTAATGGAAGAAATTCTTGCCAAGGTAGAGTCGTGTTTGACGACTTGAGAATTTACAAGTTGGAGCTCTTTGGATTCAATGATCTTATGTTTTTCATCAAGGTGGTGATTGTTGCAGTTTATGGCTTAAAATTGAGATTAGAGAGTCAAATATTGTGATCATTCCAAATATGGTTGGTGGCATATATTTGTGAGTCAAAACATATGAAATTTATGGATGTTCAGTGCCTATAATTGGAATAGTAACTTGGTAGGTACCTACAATTGGAATAGTAACTTTGATCTCAACCATCCAACATTATTTTGATCCAACTGATGTGGCTAATTCAAAATATATATAAAATTTCTCCATTCATTCATTCATTCTAAATTATGAATAAAGAGGAAGCCAAAGAAAGTGAGTTTGTGTTCTGTGTAAGAGTTATACACTGAGATATATATGAGAAATTCAAAGTGTAAGCATTTGTGTTTCTTATTTTTCATAGTGAAGATTTTTCCTCTCCTTTTTTGGAGGTAGCTAATTTGATGTGGCTAATTCAAAATATCTATAAATTTTCTTCATTCATTCATTCATTCTAAATTATGAATAAAGAGGAAGCCAAAGAAAGTGCGTTTTTGTTCTGTGTAAGAGTTGTACACTGAGATATATATGAGAAATTGAAAGTGTAAGCATTTGTGTTTCTTATTTCTCATAGTGAAGATTTTTCCTCTCCTTTTGTGGAGGTAGCTAATTTGATTAATCACGTTAAATAGTTGTGTCACTCGTGTGTTTTATCATTTTCTTTATTTATCTTCATAGTGTGTTTCATTAGCGATAGATATAAGTATTCGTTTATACGATGTTGAAGGTGGGGCATTTGAAATTAAATATTAACATGTTAATGAGATAAATTGTAGAACAGTTGAAGCTAATAATAGCACGGCTAAAAATGTGTCATGCCTTTTATGCGATGGTACTGATAGGTCGTTCTATTAAAATTCTAAAGTTACTGATGCTAGAAGTCTAAGTTGGGATGCAACATGTGATATTAAAGGTGAGGGAATACATCTCCATGTGGTCCTACATCATGCTTCCCCAACTAACACAACTAGCTCATCACAGTTCTCTCCAAGTCCAGTGCATGGACAAAATGTTTTTTCCAAGTGTGGACTTAATCGTTTTGCACCTCCTTTTCAACTTGAACATTCTAATTCTCTTAATGATTTTTTAATTAAAAAAACTTGATAATTGGGAAGATTATGTTAGCGAGGAGTCTCTCAAATTTGGCAACCGAATTCTGCCTAGTGGAAGTAACTCAACTAATGTTTTCACTGAAGAGAATAAATTGGATACTTTAGTTGATAGTTTTTATTCTAATTCTTTTTATTCTAGAGGTCAAAATATAACTAAAACTCAAAAAAAGGCAATTAAGGAAAAAGAAAGACATACGCAACTTGAGTAGGATGAAGTCAACAATGAACATTCATCATTAATCAGGAAAGATGTAACGGTTGGATTTAAAAAAAAAAAAGAGAGACATTAAAAAATATCAGGACTCGTTTCCGTCCCTAAGTGATGAGGAGAAATCAACTCTTGAATATAATTTACGGTGTTGTGCTTCTCGATCAAGACTTCATAAATCTCGTAATTTGTTTTGTAATTTTGTTTTTTTATCGTTTGTAAGAGTCACTTAGAGATGATTTTTCTCCTATCTATTTAACAAAAAAAAAATAGAGGGACTAAAAAAAATTGTATGTGTGCAGCAGCTGAAATCAAAATCTCCCGTTTTGTAATACTCAAATCTATGTATATATTGTGATAAAAAAATATCTATATATACTTTAACAAGCTTGTAAACTTTAATATAAATAAAAGCTGACAAGGGTCCATTACATTATATCGTTTCAGAAGAAGCGGGCATTGGTGAAATCATTGTTAAAAAGTGCAGCATGGTTCCGTATCAGTAAGCGTTTATGTTAAACATGCTAATGACTTTCCTTTTAACCGTCAAAATCCGAATGTTATTAATCGGAGCATTTATAACATTGCGTAGATATACTGCAACCGCACTCTTGCCGCATATCGATCCAAGTTGATTATTAAAATATTATAACGAATCATACAAAAATCCAAAATGTAATTAGTAAATAAACCACGACAAAGAGAAATTGTATACTTAATAAAAAGCCGTATAATTATTGTAAACTGAACTTTATTTATTTTATTAAACTCATAAAGCGGTTAATTACATTATAAACTGTAAACAGCCCAAAACTTACACTATTTAGCACATCCTGTTAGCAAAACATACAATATCTAGGACGTCCTGTTACCAAAACTTCATTAGCCTCATTCTCTATTTCTCCATGCATAAACGAAAAACTGCACGATTTTATGGTGTATGGTAGGTGATTTACATGATCAAACCCATAAAGCACCTGCCCGCTTAAGCATTGGCTTCAGAGATCGGTTGAGATGAAGACCCATAACTTCTTTAGTGCCTCCCACCAATTCTCCGCCTATGAACACTGCCGGCACGGTGGGGCTACAACCTAACTGCCTCGAGAGGGCCTGCTCTATTTCTCTTCCATTTTCCATTTCATTGAGCTCGTACACAACTGGATTGACACCAAAGTCTGTAAAAAGGGACTTGATGGTGTAACACATGCAGCAAGAACTCTTGCTGAAGATCACTACTGGCATTTCAGACACCATTTTCTTTACCATTTCCATTTCACAACCACAGAAAAATTGAGAGTGTTTTAAGAAGTGGAAATGTAAAGTTTTTGAAAGACGGAATGTATGTTAAGAGATTGAATATATAATTGAGAGCAGAACTATGTTGAACTTGGTCTCTTAGGATATATTGCGTTAGACACTTGGGTTTTGATGTGAGGAACTTGAGATGCGATGGTCACATTTATATAGGATTGGTGAGGGCAGTGGACCAAAGAGATGACGACAAAAAGAACGTGTTGGATTGAATATGATTTTTTTTTGTTTGGATGAATTGTTGGATGATATGGATATAATATTGCACAACGTAATAAACGTCGCACGTAAAGGGATCCCTGCATACGGAAATGGAGACGTGTCAAGGGTACGGCTTCAGATTGCTTATATGATGAGAATGACGACCCCCTTTATTATTTCCATTATTTTGTTGGGTGAAAGTTTTGATGCTTGTATTTCTCTTGATTTTAAATGAATGCAAAGGTGAACCATTTACACTTTTGGTCCTATCTTTTTAGGAGGCATCTCCTGCGCGGGAGAAATAAGTCGGATACTTCAAGGTTATATTATTTCTCCAATGACAATAGTAGCATTCGATTCACGAAAGAAATAAGGCCTTATGCCATAAAATCCCTACAGTAGTAATCACTGGATTAAATCAGTACAAGTTATTGTCTTCCTATCTACAGATATCCTCATTTGCTTTTGACGAGGAAACAAAAATCTTGAGAATTAGACATCATGGGTCTTCTTTCGTGAAAGTCGATTTTAACTTTTCAAGATTTTCGTTATCTATATTTTCCATGGAATCTTGGGCATGTGGATTATAGCATGTACAAGCGTGTGTATAGATATATGCGATGTAGCTTTATTCTCTAAGACAATGACCTACAAAGACATGACCTAAAGTAGGACAAGCAAGTGCCAACAACTGGCCGTAATGAAACCCAAAGGCCAGTTTGTAGGGCTACTTCGTACATCATTTTGACATTGCTTCCTTACTTATCAACACTACTTCGTACATTATTTTCAAATTGCTTCCTTACATATCAACACAGCGCTTATACATCTGTTGTCCTTTTGCATACCAAAGAGGGCTGATAGTGTTAGAAACCGGAAACTTGGATGTTTTAAATAAATTACAAATAAAATAAAAAAAGTTTGGTATTTTATAACTTCAGCCCATCAATGTCATTAATCTTATAAACTGCAGTTCAAAGTTTGACTTTTTGATGCATATCCAAAGTTTAATCTTATAATATAAATCCAAAGTTTATAAGTAAAATTGTAACAGGCAAAGTTTATAAACATAAAAAGTTTAATTTATTTAGTTTTTTAAATCAATATGAAGTTTAATCTTTTATCATGCATTCGCGTAGAGAAACCTTGCAGAATGCACATGTTGTC
The DNA here is from genome assembly GCA_949130495.1 of Sambucus nigra. NCBI lineage: Eukaryota > Viridiplantae > Streptophyta > Magnoliopsida > Dipsacales > Adoxaceae > Sambucus > Sambucus nigra. Next base: position 491,964,496 of record OX422209.1, on the reverse strand, counting down.
AACAACTCTAAAATTGTCAATCATAACGGTTTTGGACTGAAAGTGCTAATATACCGAAGATGGTTCAACACACATGAAAAATCCTATTTTTAAAACATTTCAATTTTGGATCTTAACTTAAACAAAATTAACCCAAATAAAACTTTGCACTGATTAAATCAATTGTTGTGACAAATAGATTAACCAATTTTATACAAACCTAAAAACATGCGTCCAGGCGAGTTCAGCATAACATATATTTACCTTGAGTAGAAAGTTGAATATAAAAGGTCGCGGACAAAAGATATTTACCTTGAGCAAAAAGTGGAGTAAGTGATGCTCTAGGTCCTCGGCATCAAGATTCTCCATATGTGCAATGTCTAGAATGTGGACGATCTCTATCATCTTGGAGACCGCAACGCTCTTTGTGTCAACCTAGTTTCAGAGTCCAAAGTTGTGGCCTACACTGTGGCACCCCAATGCATGGCGACTCTACATATATTATGACGATGGATCTTTCTCGATTAAGACGGATTATGTGATGGTTTTACGTGTGCGTGACCATATACAGGTGCGGTAGCACTACACCCAAAAACTTATTCTGTAACAGATTAGTTTTTCTAATTGTAACGGATTTTATCCATTGAAAATTTGTAATTGTCAAAAACTGTTACAAACCAAATATAACTGTTAGAATATATCACGAATCATTGCAATATATCATTAAAACAAAGAAAAAACTGAAAAAAAATCGTAGTGAAGTTGGGCGGGATTTATTCCCCCCAATTCCCAAACCATTCAACCACTCCCTCTTTTGCCCACAACCTCTTTACCTGTCGTTTCCACTGGAGCCATTTTACACCATTTACTGCTCTCTTTCGCCGGTCTCCATTCATCGCGGTTTGTCCCCTCATGAAGAACTCCATTCTCCATCATCATCGTCGTTCTTCTTTCTCTGTTTCAATTCTTCATTCCTCATTCTCCGTGTCGTTCTTAGGTACCATTATTTTTCGAAAACATTATTCTGTGAGTTTCAGTACATATATTCTTAGCAATACTTATTTTTCTGATGTTGTTTATGTTTACTTTGGTTCGAATCCTTGCAAAGAGACTTAAATACTTTGTTCAAAACTAGTTTATGAACAATCCCATCTGAAATTTAATAATTCAAGGTACCGACAAGCTCATACCATATGCTATTTTATACTTTTTTTTTGTTCTTCATGGCTTAGCCAATGGATGCACTTCATTGGTACAAGTTCATAAATTACATGGAAAAAGATGCGGACATTCCCCTATTCAAGCTAGCTAGTATAAAATCTAAATATTGAATGCTTAGTTACTCAGTAAAAACTTATACATATTCGTTATTTTAGCATATTCTTTATATTTCTGTTATTTTTCTGCTATTAATATACTTTTTTTTATCTTCTTAACCCACAGTATCTAAAATCCTTTCTTTCTTATGTTTTTATATATAGTGATATTAATAACTGTTATTGCTGAATAAGTCAGTTGTGGGTCCATAAATTCACACCAACCGTTGACGAAGGTTACAGTTGCAACTTATTAATAATGTGTGTTTTATCTTGTTTGATAGAATGTCACGACTAATTAACAACGACTGGATGACCAAAGAGAACAAAGGCAGCTTGTTGTATTTAAAGGGAATTGAAGACTTTATTAAATTTTCAGAAGAGAACAATGATAAGGGGTTCACAGCAATACATTACCCATGTCCAAAGTATCTTAACAAATTGAGTGTAAATTCAAAAGAAGTATAGAAACATCTGTGGAGGAACAATATGCATAAATTTTATAATATATGATTTTTTTACGGTGAAAATACATCTGTGAACACTATTGATCCCCCACCGGTAGAATAAGTTGAGGAAAACGTAATAGAAGAAAGCATCGCTGAATAAGTTGTTAGGGTGGAAAATCCATGAGTTTCCAAAGAAGATCATGTTGAAAATGATAAGTACAATGAATATAAAAGATAATCGATTGAGAAATTATATCTTTCATGCGAGGGTCCTAAAATAACTTTTTCTTCAATTGTAGAACTTCACAACATAACGAAGAAATTTGGTTGGTAAGAAAATAATGTCACGAAACTCTTGTCTTTCTTAAAAAGGTGTCTCCCAAAAGGTAATACACTACCAGAAAAATAACTAAAGATTAAGTGTATGATAAAAGACTTGGGGATGAAGGCCAATTACATTCATGCATTCATCAATAATTGTGTCTTATATTTGAAGAAGAATGAATATATGGATGAATATGACCCCAATGTGGAAAATCAAGGTATTCAATTACTATGAGGAAAGGGGGAACGATTTCCAAATAACCTAAAAAGGTGTTGAGACATTTTCCTCTCATTCCAAGGTTGGTGATAATTTATACTATTCTGTGGATAGCCCGGGAAATTACATGGCATCATAAGGCAACCACTTAATGGGATTACCAATGATATCTAGTTGATTCGTCCCAGTGGAGGAGTTTTAAATCAAAATAGCCTACATTTGCTATTGAAGGGCGCAATGTTTGACTCTCAATAGCAACCGATGGGTTTAATCATCGTGGAATTCAGTCTACCAGTTATAGTTGTTGGCCTATTATCACGGTGCCAAATAATATTTCACCTTCCTAGTGTATGAAGAGCGAGTTTCAAATTTTATCTTTGTTAATACCTGGTTCGAAGGCACCGGATCAATACCTCGATATTTTTCTTCAGCTATTAGTTTATGAGTTGAAGGAATTAGGAGAAGTAGGTGTTTCGGATTATGACATGTATGAGATGCAAACTTTTACATTAAAAGCTATGTTAATGTGGGGTATTCACGAGTTTCTTTTATATGAGAATTTATCTTGGTGTTTTACACATGTTTATAAAGCTTGCCCTATTAATGGGGACGATACTGTAACAACTTGTAATTTCATCCGGTAATTAATTAAATTAATTCGGACTTCAAACATCTACCTTAAAAGACTCATAATATGAGTATATACAAGTCTTGGTACATTTAGAAGAGTCCTTATAACATAAAACTCTTTAGGAAAAAAAACCTTTGTCACGGTTGTAGACCGTGACTAACGGGTGAACTGTTTTACTTTTAATAGGATTTTAATGCCACTTAAATTCTCTAATATTGTCTCTTATATATTTAACTTTGGATGATGACTTTTAAAACATATTTTCACTAAACCTAAGAGAAATAGCCTCTCATCTTTTACATCTCCTTTTACCTCTAAACCCTAGCCGCATTATGCACAACTTTCAACTCAAGATTTGTCAAGATAAATCGGGTTTTTTTAGAACGATTCAAGAACGAATATTTGTTAACTTTTCGAGAGGCATGCATCTTCAAAATAAGACTTATCATTCCCATTTTACTCATGCATGGATACTATATTCTCTTTCTTTCGTATTATGCGTTTTAAGTGTCACCTAAATAATTAATTACATACTTTCTTAAAAGAAATTAGCAACTTTAATTAGAATAAAGTGATAACTACCTTTGTATTGTTTTCATGAATTTTTTTAATATGAAATAAAAATTGAACCCTTGGGTGCATAGAATAGAGTTTTGTATTTTGGTGGTTATGGGTGTAGAATCGCATGTAGAATATTATAGAGTTTATTTAAATGGAAACGAGGCGCATACACACACTTAAAATTTCGTAGTTGATGAAAGACGACGATTATTATGTATTTCATAAACTTCCATGTTGATTAATCTAAAAATATTAGATGGAAACTATTGTGTTAAGCATGAAGACGGTGGTATTAATTAAATTAAATTAAATTGTGACATTATAAGTGAATTTAAAAATTGTGTATCTATATGCTGAATTGTGCAATTGAATTTATTCATATTTTCCATCGTGGGAACGATGGGATTTTGGGTAGTATGATCACTCCTATAATTTTAAATGCTCGCTAGGTATGAGACTAGTGGATATGCTTTAGTCACGGTTAACACTACCAAGGTATGAGATTAGTTGGTGTAGATTTTCACGGATGAGATATTTCAGGATGTGGCTGATTTTTATGTCATGCTGTCGATTTGTTAGCCTGGGCAAGAGACTAGCAAGATATTATCAATAGAAATTCATCCTATAAAAATAGGGTAGGATGTATTTGTGTTTTTAGAGGCTTTTAGTGTAATGCCCCGTACTTTAATGGATAATTTAAATTTCATAAATGGGTAAATTTTGGAATTTCGGGAAATTCCTAAGAAAAATAATTTTTGGACTTTATGCGGGCTAGATTATTTTCGATGCTTTTGGGATTAAGTAAATGAGTTGGAATATTTAAATTATATGTCGCAGTTGAGTAAAGTGATAAAAGATAATATTTTAATTGGAAAACCCGCATTGAGATATGTTGGGTTAAATTGGTGGTTTACAGTCAAGTAACTCGGATGGAGATTTCAAGTGCGCGATTAATTTTATAATGACCAAGATAGTCAGAATAGAGTATCCGGGAGTAGTTTAGGTTCCTAGAATTTTTGTATTAATAGGGACTCGCAATTGAGTAAACGAGTCATTTTTTTGGTTTTTAAGGGATAAACCCCTATTCTCTCTTATATAAGGCAAGAGAGAGTGGTAGAAAGGAAAGAAAAGAGAGAAAAGAAAGAGGAGAGGAAAGGAAGGGATAAAGAGGAAGAAAAAAGAAGATTCCGGCCAAACTTCGCGAAATTCGACTCGGGGTCGTCGGATTTTATCCACGAGGCAAGTGTTTACTTGCTTTATTTATTTTAGAATAAATCTCATATCATAATTGGCGATAAAAAACTATTTGATTTTCGAATTGGGTTTTCGTGAACCAAACGGGTTTTTCGGAAGTTTAACGGGTAAACCCCCAAAAATATCAAATTGGAGAAACTTAGAAATAAATTGAATTTAGCTGTTGATTCTTGGTTCTAGGATGATTAGAACATATTTCCTTTGTGTATATATAGTTGGGTGTGGTTATATGTTGGTGGGAGTAGAGGTAAAAAGCTTGGGGGGTTATCAATGGTCGAAATTGAATCGTTGGAGAAGAAGCAAGGCCAGCTGCCCTGTTCGATCGATCGATCGATCCTACATGATTTTTAGCAATTTTTGTTGGTTCAATTTATATGGGATAAATTCCCAAATTAAGGATTTATAGCATATCTATTTGAGGAAATAAATACATAACTAAGGAATAAATATGTATCCAATTGAGAAAATTTATGGGGGCTAAGAGGGTGCTATAATCGTGTGGCACTAAAAGTATGTTTTCGAGAAAAATGAATAAATTGAGCAATTAAATATTTGGGGTACCCAAAAATAGAGTAGGGCTCTCTAAATTATTAATTGAGCGATATAAAGACCATGGGTTCGTGGAAAATTGAGTCCACTACTTATCTAAATTAAGGGTGTTTGGGGATGAATATTTCTTGGGATAGTTTTAGTGGACAATTAGGAATATATAATTGTGTGCGTGAAAAACATAATTATATCGTTTATGGTTGAGTAAATCCTACGAGACGACTAGGATGAATTGGCATAGTTGGAGAAATTATAAATCCTGAAACGAGAATAAGGTACATGTTATTTATAAGGTGAGGGAATACTTTTGGATTTAGTATCGTGAGTGTGTGAATACTTAAATGTTATTATTAGTAAGAATATTTGGGATTATTGGCCATCGCTATCCGTGGTTGGCAATTATGGCCATTTATATTTCAGGAACGATGTAGAATGTATATACAATGTGATTACAGTATATATATATAATATGATACGGATATGTATATATATTTGTCTATGTGTGGATGGTATATATATATTTATGTGAAGCATACCCCCTCTAAAGCTATCATGGAAAGTTGCGCGATGTGGGCGAGGCCCTTGTTTGAGGAGCAGGGAACGTATAGTCCCAGGTCATAACGTCCATTGTTATATTTTGTGATTTTTATTAGGGGTGAGACGTGGTGGGTATGTTTCATCTCATTTATGGGGAGGAACTATGACCGCTTCTCATACGTTGTGTTTTGGATTTTTACCATGTTGGTGATATTTAGTTAGACCGTTGGTACCCAGGATGGTAAGTGAGTAATTCCCTGGAAGATGATAGCATTGAGATACATCATCCTCGAGTTATAGCTTGATGGGATGGTTATTATACTTGTGTGTATAGTATATCACTTGTGTATGAGAACAAAATATTATATATCTCTACTAGAGTAAAGAGATGAAATGAATAAAGATTAATTATCATTCCGAGAGATTCTATCCGGACTTATATTGTGATATGTATATGAGAGTGAGTATGGTAATGTATTTAATTATATGAGTATGTATATATACGTTGTGTACTGAGGGTCTAATGGATCTCGACGATCGACACTGCCAAGTAGTAGTGTATCGGGGGGTTCCTTGTTTGGATTTTGCTTTGCGAGACACCCTATGCACGAACGTAGCACAATGTTGGGACTGGAAAAAAGTTTAGCCCTTAGTATTTCGGTTAAGTAGGATTTTAGAATAGTTGGAATGAGTTTAGTTAAGCAGGGTAGTTTAACTAGGTTGTTTAGAGGGACTCTATAGGTGTGCACCATTAGAAGAGGGGTATCTCATGGGAGTGCAATACCAATTTAAATATGAGATAAAACTTATTTTTTTTAAAATAAAGAATTTATGAACTTGCAAAATATTTTCACAACTCCGTCTCTGACCTATTTATCTATTTTCCTCTCTTTTGCTATATATATATATATATATATATATATATATATATATATATATATATATATATATATATATATATATATATATCCAGACACAACGACGCCTAGATTATGATTCCTTCGAGTCTGACGTCTGCTACAGCAACTGTAAATGCATGCAGGTTTCCTGTAGACGCTTCTATTCTTGAGATCAAGATTGGAGGTACTGTAGAAACATTCGAGCTAATAACCCAACTGCAATTATTTATTCTTTTACTGCCTTTTAGTGTGGCTTCCGATTTGGTTGTATTATGTTAAACCGAGCGTTCGTTTATTTTATTTTATTTTCGATTTCATATATATAAACAGTGTGATGGCTTTACTTTGTTGGTTAGATTAAAAGGATTAGTTTAGTAAAATTTTGACGCCAGCCTAATAGGTTATTAGTAATTAATTTGGTTTTCGATAGTGATGCTAAGAATGCACCATATGCAACTCCTGTTTTAATTTGGTACAGGAGTGATCGCCCAGTATTTTATTAGGTGGGGTGTCATAGTTGGTATCACAACATCAGGTTCTAGTGTCCTTAGGAATCTGTGCGGACGTACTACGCTTTCAGCATTCCTCTCGATTTGATGTAGAGCCTTAGGATTAGGATTGTTGATTCCTCTTGTGAGATTTCGTTCTCCTCCCATTTCATAAGATTATAGTAATATTTTGCGCACTCGTTCGAGATTCGTGTTCTGATCAATGAAGGACGACCACAAAAGGCCATTGCAAGGGTAGCAGAAGGCGGGACACAATAGGAGCTGTAAGTTAAAGTTGGGAATAAGGACCGCAGCAGAGGTCCCTCTCCTCGTGGCATTGTTGCAAGGACTACTAATGTATAGTAGTTATGAATATCCAAGTAACGCTGTAGTAGAGAGTGGTGCTAAACTTGAATTACACAGTGAAGTAAATTGGAAAAGGGTTCAAAAGGTCTTCGATAAGGCCCATACCTTGAAGTTAAGTTATACTGAGAAAGTGTAATGTGATTCAACAGAGGTGAAAGGCTCAGAAACTTTGGCTTAGAGCAAGGTGTGGAAATACCCATATGTGAAAATTTTAGGAAAAATTTTCACTCGTGGGAGCAATATGGAAATGGTGGGAACGGTGGTCACCATATTCGATGGAGAAGGATGTTTTGCTCAATAAGGGATCTTACTGATTGTTTTAATCGTGAGATCCCTGATTTAGTAGGAATGGAATGAATGCAATTTTGAATTATTCACATAAGGATTGTTGAGAGGCCGACAGTGAATAAAGAGTGATATGGAGAAGTGAACCAAGTACCAAAGTAAAGTAGGTACAATGAAGAGAGATAATCCTTCAGAATAATGATAGACTCACTAGAAAGTGTTAATAACACCTATGAAGAGTTTGTGTTCGTGAAACCCTATGGGTGGACATCCACCCGCGGAATTCATGGAACCAGGACGGTTGAGGGCGATGGAGGAGTTTCCTTATAACCAAGAAGTTAAGGGAACTATAAAGGCAATCATCAGGATCAAGTCTATAGAGTTAGAGATACTGATAACCTTAACCTAGTCAGGATCAACGTGGAATGAAGAACCACGTGCTTTTACTTTGACCGGTAGGAGTTAAAGGACAAGAATAGGGTGCCGAGGTGGGGCATCGATTAAAGTAGTTTTGTTTCGATTAGGGCAGGTATATCATGTTCGAGAACCATTTGGCATATCTAAAGAGATTGACGAAGTTATTGTTGTGAGTTTCATCTCGGATGAAGGAGGTATATTCTGTGTGACAAGATTATGTCACAGTATTTTATTAGCCCTAGATTCGTGAGTGATTCAAGTTTACTAGTAGTATCGATAACATTATATAGTATATGTTTATATGATTTTTAGCGATAGCGGGGCTCAATTTTCTTCATTCGTTATGAAAATGGGTGTTGTTATCTTGAGCTTATATTTAGTTTATATTACTCGTTTTGTATGTGTTATACGAGTATGGTGTTATTTTCAGTATAATATGATCTTCGTTGATCGGAGCGATAGCAGGCTAATGATTTCAAGACTATCGTGTCCGCGGTTCCAGGGTGGAACAGGTTGTTGTTGCGACATATCACCTAGATGCAGGTTGAGTTTCGCCCCTATTATATGTATAGATGAAACTTCGGTAAGCAAATGTTTCATTATCATGATACGAGTGCGTGGAGACCTTATAGATATAATTTAAGGTATGCAGGGTTTATCATTGAGCTGTGAGTTTAAGCTCATTGTGGTTTGTGCTAAGTACTTAGAGCTAGTACGAGCACTTGGTGGTGTGGCTCCTAGAAAAGAATAGGAGTTCAGACCACATTTTGTTTAAAGAGGGGACAGGGTTATCCCGATTACACATTAAAGCTAACGTATTAAAGCTAATGGACCTCCACGATCGATAAAGTTAAGTAGTAGTGTATTGAAGGGGTTCCTTGTCGGATTTCTCTTGTGAGATGCTCCACGCATGAACCTTAATGACGTCGGGAGTGGAGAGATGTTATGGGATGCACGGATGTTGGTTTTGATGATAAGTCACAATGTGTGAGGGAATCACTATATACTGTGAGCCGTATAATGATGGTATGCTTATGGAAATATAAGTGTTATGTAAAATCACTAACATAGTTCTCTCACCGTAATTATCTGGGTGAGGCATGAATTAAAGAAATTGATTTGAGGCTTATAGCCAGGCCTTGGATGAAAAGGCAAATTTTTGAGGTAGTTTGTTTTGGGTATGATGTCCGGAATATATTAGAAGAGAGTAGGCACTTCGAATAGTTAGACTTTCCATTTCACCAAGGTGGAAGGATAGAGTGGTAGAAAAGTGTTAGCAGGTTATCGAGTTAGGATTTAAGACGTCCCGCTGGTGTGCCTTAGGCCGTTAAATCTCGATGATCGATAATGCGAGGGTGTAGTGTAACGGGAGGGTTCCTTGTCTGGGTTTCGCTTTGTGAGACGTCCCACACATGAAACCGAGCGAATGTCGAAAGTTTAGAGAGATGTCTTGGGCACTAGGGACATAGATAGGATGGTAGTCATTTTAAGTTTTAGGAAGTGCTTCGATCTTATAATTATTGGGAGGTAAGGCCAGTATAGTTAGTGGCGCCAATATAGGAAGATTGTTGCGAGTTAACCACGAGAAGATTGGTTGGTTAGCCTTGAGAAGGATTGGATTTCCATGTATAGGAAGAATTGAATTTTTTGGGTTAGGAAAACCCATGTGTGAGTATTACACCGAGGAAATAAGGCCCATTGTTTAGAGAGAATTTACATGTCAAACGTTTACAATAGTTGTGCAGAGAAGCACGGGTTAAAAGGTGTATGGGAACCTTGGTAAGTTGGTTTTATATACCGTCTGAAATAGAAGGGGCATAATATATAAAGTTGAAGAATATTCGTGAGGCAGTCCTAAATGGGTTTGGAGTGTGCTGGATGGAATGTCATAAAAGGTACGCGATAATCCAATTGTATGGGGAAATAAGAGGTAGCAAGCCCAAGATAAGCGATGATACTGATGGGAATAGTCAAGCGTTAGAGTAATTTCATTTTTAAGGAAAATTAGATATCCTAATGTAGATGAGAGGACGCTTAGAATCGTGATTCGCCGGGGAGATTTAGACATTAGAGAGGCGGAAATAAGCTCATTTTCTCTATATGTGGTACTAGAAACGATGAGTGCGATATGACGTTAAAGTTGAAAAACTGTTACTAAAGTCGTTTAATACAAGATTAAACTATTTAAGTAACTCTGAAATGTTTTTTTAGGAAACCCTTTTCTAGAAATCAAATCAGTTTAATCACAAGATGTGTTTAAAAAATGTGCACGAGATTAGTTCAAGATTTGTTAACAAGTTTCGAAAAACAAAACTAAAATAGTTTTAAATCAGCACACTAATTAGAATGAGATGAGGAGATGTAAAAAGATTAATGACAAGAGATTTTGAACGTGGTATAACCTCACCCAACTGAGGAAACATCCACGGCTACCTCTACGAAGTAAAAAGAAAAATCCACTAAAACAAAATATAACAGTTACAAACTATATAACACGCATGCACACAAATCAGACCTATACAAGTTTAGGAATCTACCCACTGGTGTTCTTATAACTTTTCTACAATTCTGATTGTTGATGTTGTTCTCCCAGTTTGTTAACTTTCACTTTTTTCCAGTCTTTACGTCAACTCTTGTTTCAAGATCTTATTACCAACACTTCAGTGTTTTAGTGTGTAAGTGTTTGTGATGGTGATCTAACACATGCATGCACACACTCACGCTTATTTTTACAAACAGTCCTAGCAAATTACATATCAGATCTATATGTCGTGATTTTCAGTTTCTCTCTTCTTAAACTTGAACCTTGTTTGACCTTTAAGATTAACCCAGAATCCACGGCTATCTTTCTCAGAAGACGTTTCAAGATCTTAATCAATTTCAGGGTTATGAAAAGATTTTTGAAATTAAAAATCGCCAAGTGCGATTACAACTAGGTCAAAGGTCTGATTTCAAAAGAACTAGAAATAGAAAATGTTATTGTTGATTTTAAGAATGAAAACATTTACAGAAAATAATCAATAAAAGATTTCTCATGATGAGTAACTATAAATGCTAATCTAGGTGTAATATAACATAGAACGCTCAAATCTATAATTTCTATGAATCAGAAACACAGATCTAGCCTAATGTTTAAGTTGGACACAAGATCTTAAAACGAAGAGGCAGCACGAAACCACTATCAAACCACTCTAAAAAACTCTCAAACACTCAAGATTGTCTTTGGTATAAAATTGGTTTTGATAAAAGAATTAAGGTTTGAAAAAGGGTTTGGATGAACAGGGTTAGGGTTTCTTTTCTCTCTATGTTCTCTTTTTTGTTCTCTCTTCTCTTTCTTCTCTCTCTAAATGACGAAGTGGTAAAAAAAACTTCTGAAAGGCTAAGGGTTAGCCTCCTTATATACAGGGTTGAGAAGGATCGAGAAGGGGGTTCGAAATAGAGGGTTGAGATTAAGTCTTGCAGCATTGACTTCCATCCAACGGTTAAATCTAAGCGGTTGGTTATGAGGCATTTTATTTGATGAGAGTTGTTCGCAAGGATTGGGACAAGGACGCATGCAGAACGTCGATTAACTCAATCCAAGGCCTAATAAAACAAGCTGGTTTACTCTCTTAAAAGAGACACACATACATCCAATAGGGAAGCAATAGGTGTAAGTCAAATACCGGATATCAAATACGCGTCCCAAACTTAATTACAAAGACACCCTGATATCTCTAGCGCTTTCGGTTCCTTCCCAAGTGAACTTTTCAGGGATAAAACCAATAACCAGAATTTATATAAAAACCCCAAAACTTTTTAATTGCAATTTTAATCAAGAAAAAATTATTTTAAAATCATTAAAAATTCCCAAATATTTATTAAAAATTATTTTAAGGGAAAATAACACACACAACACACATACTATCAAATGATGCAACATATGAATAAGGTATGCAGTCCTATAGTGTGTGAGTGACAGTAAATATACCTTGATCAATCAAACAAGAGGAATGAATTGTATTGAAGAGTCTGAGGCTCTTTAGTTTCTACGATGAGGACTCAATTTTGTCTCTATTACCAAAACTAGATGATCACTTATACAATGTAGACTCAAGTGAGTCAAGGGTATAAGATGATTCAATCTCCCCCTTTGGAAATATGAGACAAAATCTCCTTTGAGTCAACTTGGACTCGTAGGGAGACAAAAAAAAAAGGAAAAACCTATTCCTATACAAAAATTCTATCTACCCATTTCCTAGAATGGAAAATTACATAACTCAACTAATTACAATTTAATACCCTTTCACAACTATTTAGAATAACTGTATCACTAAGATCAAGATCTTTAGAATATGTACAAAATAATTGAATTCTCATAAGACTCAAATTTCTCCCACATTTTGTCTTAATGGACAAAGGAAAAAAATTATGCAAATCCAAGAGTTTATTCAGCAGAAACCATTCCTATCGATTTACGCAAAGAAATAAATCTATTGTAATCCAAAGGTTTGTTAAACATATCTGCGAGTTGCAAATATGTAGGAAGATAATTGATTTCTAATTCGTTAGTCTCAACTAATTCACGTATAAAGTGATGTCTTATTTTTATGTGTTTTGTTCGCGAGTGTTGAACATGATTTTTAGAGCTATTGATCACGCTTTAATTATCACAATAGAGATATAATTTTTACTCTTTAATTCCATAATCACTTAGCATTTGCTTATGCCAAAGTAATTGAGCACAGCATCTTCCAACGGCTATGTATTCAGATTCAGTAATTGATAAAGAAGTACATTTCTGTTTCTTACTACTCCAACCTACCAAATTATTACCAATATAGTAACATACGCCTGGTGTTCTCTTACTATCGTCAGTACACCCTGCCCAATTGGCATCGATATATCCTATTATAGTGATTAGAGTATCATTGGTGTACCAAAGTCCTAAATTTAGAGTGCCTTTAATGTATTTTATAATTCTTTTAACACAAGATAAATGGCTCTCATTAGGATTGTTTTGTTCACGGGCACAGACGCAAATAGCGTACATAATATCAGGATGCGAGGTAGTAAGGTATAGCAATGTTCCTATCATACTACGATATAAAGTCGGATATACGGATTTTCCAGTTTCATCCTTATACAGTTTGACCGTAGTACTCATTGGAGTTTTAGCATCTTTTGCACTCTCAAGGCCGAATTTTTTATAATCTCTAATGCGTATTTTGATTGCGAGACAAATAATCCTTTTGAATTTTATTTGACTTGAAGACCTAAGAAAAATTGAAACTCTCCCATAAGAGACATTTGAAACTCTTTATGCATAATTCCGGAAAAAGCTTTAACTTCGATAGGGGAAGTTGATCCAAAGATGATATCGTCTACGTACACTTATGTTATAATTATATGTTTGTCAAAATGTTTGACAAAAAGGGTTTGATCATTTCCACCTATCTTAAAACCTTTGTCGAAGAGAAAGTTGGAAAGACGCTCACACCTGGCTCTTGGCGCTTGTTTTAGGCCATACAAAGCCTTCTTAAGACGCAAGACATGATTTGGATATTTAGGGTCAATGAACCTTTTTGGTTGTTCTACATAAGTCTCCTTAGTCAATATTCCATTAAGGAATGCAGATTTGACATCCATTTGGTAAAGAGAGAAATGTAAGTAGCAAGCTATGGCAAAGAGAATACGAACAGATTCTAATCGAGTAACAGGATCGAAAGTCTCGTTAAAATGTATTCCCTCTATTTGAGAGTATCCTTGAGCAACTAATCTGGCTTTATTTCTAATGATTATCCCACTTTCATCATATTTATTTTTAAATATCCAACGTGTGCCAATAACCTTTTTATGATCAGGCCTGGGTATAAGATACCGAACATCATGTATGACAAATTGAAGAAGTTCATCCTACATTGCAGAAATCCAATGAGGATCATTCAATGCATCATTAACATTTTTTGGTTCCTCAAGGGAAACAAAACATGCATAATGAGCATAGTTTCTTAATTGAGATCTTGTACGTACAGTCTCACTGGGGTTACCAGCAACGTTATCTATGGTATGATCTTTAGAAACCCAATTAGGTACTTCGGGTGTCTCAATAGGTAAAGAATCATCTATTTGCGAAATGTCATTTACTAAAATATTTTCAGAGTCTTCTACAATAGTTGGTTCTCCAGTCTTACTCTCAACAGTAGTGTCACTTACAATTACGTTTATGGATTCCACTATGGTCTTAGTGCGAAGGTTACAAACACGGTAAGCTCTACTATTAGGAGAATATCCTAGAAAGATGGCTTTATCTCCTCGAGTCTCAAATTTGGATAAGTGTTCTCTGTTTTTGCAGACATAAAACGTACTACCAAAGGTTATAAGGTACTTCATATTGGTCTTTTCCCCATACCAAAGTTCGTAAGGAGTTTGTTTTGAATTCTTTCAAAGAAAGACTCTATTGATAATGTGACAAGCAGTACGAATAGCTTCTATCCAGAAATATTTAGGTAAACTTTTGGCATGAATCATAACACGTGCCATCTCCTGAAGGGTACGATTCTTTCTCTCAGCAATACCATTTTATTGAGGTGTCTTAGGAGCACTAAATTCATGTTTGTAACCATTATCGTCACAATACTCTATAACACCAGTATCAATGAATTCTCCACCTCTATCACTACGAATCATGTTTACCTGAGAGTCTTTCTCATTTTTAATTCGAAGTAAAATCTTCAACAAGGTTTGGAATGTGTCAAACTTTTGTTTTAAGAAAGCTACATAAGTAAATCTGTTGAAGTCATCAACTATAACTAGAATGTAACTATGTCCATAAAGACTAACAGTTCGAGAAGGACCCATTAGGTCCATATGGATGAGCTCCCAGCATTTAGAGGTTAGGATATCTTTGACTTTCTCATGAGGGGCTTTAATAATTTTTCCTTCCTAACATGATCCACAGACAATATTGGAAATACGTTTGATCTTAGGAATACCTTTAACTATTTCTTGAGAAGACAGTCTACTAAGGTTTTCGTAATTTATGTGACCCATTCGGTTATGCCATATCTCATTGTCATCCATTCTGGCAATGTTACGGACCTCAGTACTGTTCTGAACAGTATAACAATTGTCCGGAGTCCTGAGTCCTATAATTATGCACTCACCTTTTTCATTTAAAATTTTGCAATTATTCTTTGAAAAAGTGACAGTATGATTTGAGTCACAAAATTTCCAAATGCTAAGTAGATTAGCCTTAAGACCTTGTACTAGAAGACCATTTTCAAGTAAAGATAATCCTTCCTATTAGAGTGTTCCTTTACAAATGATTTGAGATGATACACCATCACTAAAAATAACTTTTCCTCCAGTAAAGCTGGTTTTGTTTAAGAGTTTGGTATCATCCCCAATCATGTGCTTTGAACATCTAGAGTCTAAATACCAACCAGAAGGAGTGTGTTCAGCTTTTAAAGCAATAATAACAAGATTACACTTCATCTAGGGTAATATATCATCTTTTCTATTCCGAACAGCTCTTGTTTTCATCTTGTGCTTAGTTGCTCTTAATTGATAAAATTTGTGAGCGTTAGATTTCTGTTGAAAAATGTTTTGCGCATGAGGCTGAATTTTATGGAAAGTGAGAGCATTTGATTTAGAAAAGTGTTTAGGAATCCTTCTTAAAAATGATCTTTTATGTTTGGTCTTTCTCTTTCTATAGTTAGAGTTTTTGTCTGGTTGTCTTGGAAGAACATAATTGTTACGGCTTCTCCTAGAATAGTTGAAGTTTTGGTACACAAGAGAAATAGAGACAGGGTTGACTAAACGTCTAGAATAGCAACCTTCAAAGGAATGACCATATAAGTCATAGTAAGAGCAGTATAGATTGCTCGAAGATGGTATCTCCTTAGGAAAGTCTCTAAACATAAGCTTGATGAAATTTTGAGGTTGAACCTTAGTCCTAAGGAGTACAGTTTGAAAGACCGAATCACTCTTCCTAATCGGGGGGCAGACATATTTAGTCTTAGGTGGACTTTCACACTTAGAGCAACTTGTTTCCCCAATATCAAACTTTGATTATTTTTCATGAAATTCATTTTTTAGAGAATGAAAGTCTTGACAAGTTTCTATAGGTCTTTTGCCTCCTGACACAAACTTAATTTGTTCAAAGTTTCTAGTTTGAGTCTTCAAATTAGGGCAAAACCCTATTTCAGTTCGATCATCAGAATTGGTTTTTGAATCAACAACAAAACCATCAAAATAGTTTGAAATATTTTCAAATTTTGTAAATTTTTTAATGATTGTTGTTGTCTTTTCTTTGGATTGTTCCAATTCTAATAATGTCCCTTTATATTTTTTCTCCAGAGTTTCATTTTCTTCAATCAAATTCTTTAATTTTTTATCAAAATTTTTGACTTCATTTTCATGAGTTAGACATTGGATAGTGTACTCTTTAGCGTTAAGTTTAACCATCAGACTTCGGTCTTCTAATTTCTTAGTGAGATCTTTCACTACCTTTTCTAGTCTAGTGATTTTCTCGAGAGTTTTTGCATAAAGTGTGTGAATGTCAGGGAGGTCTTTAGTGTCTGAGTCACTAAGTGCAGTGTGTCAAGTGACCCCTAAGGATTCAATTCTTGAACTCACGCACCCATTGACATCATCATTATTGCTTTCCCTTTGACTCACACACCCCGTAGTAGAACTAACAATATTCTCAGATATTAAAGCATCTAAACTAGTAGCAGCATGATTCATAACAGCAGAAGTAGAGTTACTAGCATCATTCTCATACATATGCATATCATTATTGTAGATTATTTTGGCAAAGAAAGACATGCAAAGATAAAAACAATCAGATGATTCAGGTTCCTCATTTTTAGAATCGCTTGAATCATCCCATGTTTTGCAAATGTTGGCCCTAGTATGTTTATTGGTAGTGTTCAGTTTCACTCTACAGTCTTGTGCTATGTGTCCTAGTTTTCCACATCTAAAACACTCAATGTTCTTGAAGTCTTTATTGGGTCTCAAGTCCTTGTGATGTTTGTCTTGACCTTTCTAATGAGGTTTGTAGTTAGACTGATTTGGATAGTTTGGCTTGCCTTATCTATTTGTCAATGTATTTTTAAATTTGATAATTTTCTTAAATTGTTTTGACATGAAGGCAATTTGATTATCCAAACTATCTATATCACATTCCTCATCAGAATCATCAGTGGAAATAGTAAACTCAGGTTTCATCAGCTTAGAGCAAAAACTCAAGATGGAACTGGTCTGTCTCCTATGGGACTGGGTCATTTATTTCTTAAATTCTAATTCCATTTCCACAGTTCGAAGTTTACTACTAAGTAATTTAGGAGTGAGATTTTGATAAGACATTTCCTCAATAACATATCTTTTATGGTCAAATTTATGTGGCAATGATCTCATAATTTTAGATACAATTTCATGCAAGTCATATGTTATCCCATTAGCATGAAGTTTGGTCACAATGTCAGTTAATTTCATGTAAAAGTCATCAAAAGATTCAGAATCTGACATAATTAGGGAGTTATACTACTGGACAAGCATCTGAGTTTTGGCAGCCATAACTCTGGTGTCACCTTCATGTGCAGTTATCATTGCATCCCAAGCTTCCTTATAAGTGGCACAAGATGAGATCCTTTTGAACTCATGTTCATTTATGGACATAAAGATGGAATTCTTGACTTTGTTATTGTTTCGAGAAGTTTTCTTCTCTTGTTGTGTGAACTCACTTAATGCTTTCTTAATCTTCTCATTACCTCCTTCAGTGGATGGTTTAGTAGGATAAATGTAACCATTTTTAACAATATCCCAGACGTTATCTCCCAAGGTTCCTTGTATGAAAGCAACCATTCTTACCTTCCAGTAAGCAAAGTTATTTCCATCAAAGAGTGGGGGTCTGGTCAAGTTACCAAATCTTTCATTTTTCTCGTCCATTATTTTGATTTTAAGAAAACAATTTCAGAAACACAAGATCTTTATAAAAAAAATTCCAAAGATCTGATACCAATAGAAAAACTGTCACTAAAGCCATTTAATACAAGATTAAACTATTTAAGTAACTCTGAACTGTTTTTTCAGGAAACTCTTTTCTATAAATCAAATCAGTTTAATCATAAGATGTGTTTAAAAAATGTGCACGAGATCAGTTCAAGATTTGTTAACAAGTTTTGAAAACCAAAACTAAAATAGTTTTAAATCAGCACACTAATCCGAATGAGATGAGGAGATGTAGAAAGATTAAAGACAAGAGATTTTTAACGTGGTAAAACCTCACCAAACTGAGGAAACATCCACGACTCCCTCTACGGAGTAAAAAGAAAAATCCACTAAAATAAAATATAACAGTTACAAACTATATAACACACATGAACATAAATCAGACCTATACAAGTTTAGGAATGTACCCACTAGTGTCCTTATAACTTTTTTGCAGTTCTGATTGTTGATGTTGTTCTCCCATTTTGCTAACTTTCACTTTGTTTCAGTCTTTATGTCGACTCTTATTTCAAGATCTTATTACCAACACTTTCAGTGTTGTAGTGTGTAAGTGTTTGTGATGGTGATCTGACACATGCATGCACACACTCACGCTTATTTTTACAAACAGTCCTAGAAAATTACATATCAGATCTATATGTTGTGATTTTCAGTTTCTCTCTTCTTAGTAAACTTGAACCTTGTTTGACCTTTAAGATTAACCCAGAATCCACGGCTATCTTACTCAGAAGACATTTCAATATCTTAATCAATTTCAGGGTTATGAAATAATTTTTGAAATTGAAAATCGCCAAGTGTGATTCTAACTAGGTCAAAGCTCTTGTTTCAAAAGAACTAGAAACATAAAATGTTATTGTTGATTTTGAGTATACAAATATTTACAGAAAACAATCAACAAAAGATTTCTAAAGATGAGAAACTATAAATGCATATCTAGGTGTAATATAACATCGAATGCTCAGATCTATAATTTCTATGAATCAGAAATACAGATCTAGCCTAATGTTTAAGTTGGACATAAGATCTTAAAATGAAGAGGTTACAGCACGAAACCACTATCAAACCACTCTAAAAAACTCTCAAACACTCAAGATTGTGTTTGGTATAAAACTGGTTTTGATAAAAGAATTAGGGTTTGAAAAAGGGTTTGGACGAACTGGGTTAGGGTGTCTTTTCTCTCTCTCTATGTTCTCTTTTTTTCTCTCTCCTCTCTCTTCTCTCTCTAAATGATGAAGTGGTAAAAAAACTTCTGAAAGGCTAAGGGTTAGCCTCCTTATAGACAGGGATGAGAAGGATCGAGAAGGGGATTAGAAATAGAGGGCTGAGATTAAGTCTTGCAGCATTGACTTCCATCCAACGGTTAAATGTAAGCGGTTGGTTCTGAGGCGTTTGATTGAATGAGAGATGTTCGCAAGGATTGGGACAAGGACGCATGAAGAGCGTCGATTAACTCAATCCAAGGTCTAATAAAACAAGCTGGTTTACTCTCTTAGAAGAAACACACATACATATAATAGGTAAGCAACATGTGTAAGGCAGATACCAGATATCAAACACACGTCCCAAACTTAATTACAAAGACACCCTGATTTCTCTAGCGCTTTCAGTTCCTACCCAAGTGAACTTTTTAGGGATAAAACCAATAACCAGAATTTATATAAAAACCCCAAAACTTTTTAATTGCAATTTTAATCAAGAAAAAATTCTTTTAAAATCATTAAAAATTCCCAAATATTTATTAAAAATTATTTTAAGGGAAAATAACACACACAACACACGTACTATCAAATGATGCAACATATGAAAAAGGTATGCAGTCCTAAAGTGTGTGAGTGACAGTAAATATACCTTGATCAATCAAACAAGAGGAATGAATTGTATTGAAGAGTCTGAGGCTCTTTAGTTTCTAGGATGGGGACTCAATTTTGTCTCTATTACCAAAACTACATGATCACCTATGTAGACTCATGTGAGTCAAGGGTATAAGATGCTTCAAAAGTAACCCTTATGACCGAGGTAGAGATTTAGCTTTGTTTATGGGTAAACTAGTGCATTAGAGTATGAGCCTTGAGATAGGTGGGTATCGAAATAGTGTACGATTGAGATGTGATTAGCGATCCTAGGTTGGTAGTACCGGTTCTATCTGAATTTCGAGGGAGAAATTTCGTTGTAAGGGGGAGTATGTAATACCCCTTACTTTTATGGATAATTTAAATTTCATAAATGGGTAAAGTTTGGAATTTTATGAGAAAAATGATTTTTGGAGTTTATGCGGGCTAGATGATTTTCGATGTATACTGCATTTAATTTTGGGATTAAGTAAATGAGTTGGAGTATTTTAATTATATGTCACAGTTGAGTAAAGAGACAAAAGATGATATTTTAATTGGAAAACCCACATTGAGATGTATTGGGTTAAATTGGTGGTTTGCGGTCAAGTACCTCGGATGGAGATTTAGAGTGCGCGGTTGATTTTAGAATGGATAAGATAGTCAGAATAGAGTATTCGGGAGTAATGTTTAGGTTTCGAGAATTTTAGTATTAATTGGGACTCGCAATTGAGTAAAAGAGTCATTTTTGGATTTTAAAGGTATAAACCCCTATTCTCTCATATATAAGGCAAGAGATTGTTGGAGAAAAGGAAAGAAAGAGAGAAAATAAATAGGAGAGGAAAGGAAGGGAGAAAGAGGAAGAAAAAGGGAGATTCCGGCCAAACTCCGAGGGGATTCGACTCGGGGTCATCGGATTTTATCCACGAGGCAAGTGTTTACTTGCTTTATTTATTTCTGGCATAAATCTCATATCATAATTGGCAATAACAAACTATATGATTTTGGGATTAGGTTTTCATGAACCAAACGAGTTTTTCGAAAGTTTAACGGGTAAACCCCGAAAAATATCAAATTGGAGAAACTTAGAAATAAATTGAATTTTGTTGTTGATTCTTGGTTCTAGGATGATTAGAACATATTTCCTTTGTGTATATATAGTTGGGTGTGGTTATATGTTGGTAGGAGTAGATGTAAAAATCTTGGGGGGTAATCAGTGGCGGAAATAGACTCGTTGGAGAAGAAGCAGGGTCGGTGGCCAAGGATCGATCGATCGATCCTACAGGATTTTTGGCAATTTTTGTTGGTTCAATTTATATGGGATAAATTCCCAAATTAAGGATTTATACCCTATTTATTTGAGTAAATAAATACATAACTAAGGAATAAATATTTATCCAATTGAGGAAATTTATGGGGGCTAAGAGGGTGCTATAATCCTGTGGCACTAAAAGTATGTTTTCGAGAAAAATGAATAAATTGAGCAATTAAATATTTGGGGTACTCAAAAATAGAGTGGGGCCCTCTAAATTATTAATTGAGCGATAAAAAGACCATGGGTTCATGGAAAATTGCGTCCACTACTTATCTAAATTAAGGGTGTTTGGGGATGAATATTTCTTGGGATAGTTTCGGTGGGAAATTAGGCATATATAATTGTGCGCGTGGAAAATGTAATTATATCGATTATGGTTGAGTAAATCCTACGAAACAAGTGGGATGAATTGGCATAGTTGGAAAAATTATAAATCCTGAAACGAGAATAAGGTACATGTTATTTATCAAGTGAGGGAATACTTTTGGATTTAGTATCGTGAGTGTGCGAATATTTAAATGTTATTATTAGTAAGAATCTTTGGGATTATTGGCCATCGTTATATGTGATTGGCAATTATGGCCATTTATATTTTAGGAACAATGTAGAATATATATACGATGAGATTACAATATATATATATAATATGATACGGATATGTATATATATATATAACAATATGTTTATGGTATATATATATATTTATGTGAAGCATACCCCCTCTAATGCTATCATGGAGACCCCTGGAGTGAGGAGAAGGGAGCGTATAGTCTCCAGGTCATAGGGTCCATTGTTATATTGTGTGATTTTTATTAGGGGTGAGACCTAGTGGGTATGTTTCATCTCTTCTCCGGGGAGGAACTATGATCGCTTCCCATACGTTGTGTTTTGGATTTTTACCATGGCGGTGATATTTAGTCTAACCGCTGGTACCCAGGATTGTATGTGAGTAATTCTCTAGAAGATGATAGCATTGAGAGACAGCATCCTCGAGTTATAGCTCGATGGGATGGTTATTATACTTGTGTGCAGAGTACATCACATGTGTATGAGAACAAAATATTATATATCTCTACTAGAGTAAAGAGATGAGATGAATAAAGATTAATTCTCATTCCGGGAGATTCCATCTGGAATTATATTGTGATATGTATATGTAAGTGAGTATGGTAATGTATATAATTATATGAGTATGTATATATACGTGGTGTAATGAGGGCCTAATGGATCTTGACGATCGACACTGCCAAGTAGTAATGTATCGGGGGGTTCCTTATTTGGATTTCACTTTGCGAGACACCCCACGCATGAACATAGCGGAGTGTTGGAAACCGGGAGAAGTTTAGCCCTTAGTACTTGGGTTAAGTAGGATTTTAGAATAGTTGGAATGAGTTTAGTTAAGAAGGGTAGTTTGACTAGGTTGGGACACTATAGGTGTGCACCATTAGAAGAGGGGTGAGGGGTATCTCATGGGAGTGCGATGCCAATTTAAATATGAGATAAAACTTATTTTTTTAAATAAAGCATTTATGCACTCGCAAAATATTTTCACAACTGGGGCTTCTAACCGTTTATCTATTTTCCTCTCTCTCTCTCTCTCTCTCTCTATATATATATATATATATATATATATATATATATATATATATATATATATGTGTGTGTGTGTGTGTGTGTGTCTAGACACAGGGACGCCTTGATGATGATTCCTTCGAGTCTGACGTTTGCTGCAACAGTTGTGGATGCATGCTGGTTTCTTGTAAACGCTTATATTCTTGATATCTAGATAGGAGGTACTGTAAAAACATTCGAGCTAATAACCCAAGTTTAATTATTTATTCTTTTACCGCCTTTTAGTGCGGCTTCTGATTTGGTTATATTATGTTAAACCTTGTGTTCGGTTATTTTATTTCATTTTCAGTTTCAGATGTATAAACTGTGTGATGGTTTTACTTTGTTGGTTTGATTAAAAAAATTTGTTTAATAAAATTTTGACGCCATCCTAATAGGTTATTAGTAATTAATTTGGTTTTCGATAGTGATACTAAGAATGAACCATATGCGACTCCTATTTTAATTTGTTACAGGAGTGATCGCTCGGTATTTTATTAGGTGGGGTGTCACACTTAGGTATGGGACTAATGGTTTTTATGTCCTACGACGATAATAAGGGTAAGGTAAATACAATAAAATAATGAGTAAACATGAGAAATTGATAATTAATGCCTAAGATAATAAATGGGTATTAAAATATATTGGCATCGTTGATAAGTACATTCATGACAGTTAAACGGGTTGGTTAGCTATGATGGCATATCGGTGAGTGACGGAGTAATAAGTGCACATTTGGCAGTTAAACAGGTTGGGTGCATGCATGGAACCTCGTCAATACGTGTAGGGTTGACAGTATCGGACTGGATAGCTATTATAAAGGGAATGGGTGTGGTGTAAAACATGTGGGAGTTCCACAACGAATATAATGAAAAAAATTAAGCGGGAGTCCCACAACTAAAATGAGAAAAAACTTAATAGGAGTACCACATTTAATATGGTGGAAGATAAAATGCGGGAGCACCGCGACTGATAATAATAATAAAATGAGTAAATAATAAATTTGAGTAAATCGTGTAAATTAATTAAATGAAGTTATTGAAAATTAAATAGTGGAACTTGGGTATTAAAGGGACTTTGCTGTGAGTAGATAGTGATTAATTTTTATCGCATATATATATCGTTTAATTTAAAATAATCTATTGTGATATTTATCATGTATAATGCCATTTTCTTGGTTCACGGGTCCAAATTGGGGGGGAGTAGCCGGTATTCATGCTAAGAGCTCTGACCCCGTGCATTGACTAACCTTTTCAGGTATGAGTATTGGAGTAGTTGTATTAGATTCATTGGAGATCATTTTGGAGGTGCAACTGGAGTTCATTTATTTATTCGCTTTAGTAGATTAGATTTATTCAATCGTTCATATTGTCAGACTTCATTATTAATTTTGTTGGGCCATTTGGTTCCAAAGTTATTTACGGTTTAAATCAGTTACTTTAGTCGATTATTTCATTTGGAGTTTTAAATGAATTATGGAGTTGTATTATTTTGGAGTTTGGGATGGTGATGGATTTTAATTATTGCATTATGATATTATTTATTGCAATAATCATAATATTATTTTGTGGAATGAAAATTTTAAAATGCCTCAAATCTGTCACATGCTAAGAATGGTATTTAATTTAGTGACGCTCAGCATAGTCTTGGTGACGGCGAATGCCAGGAATGTACGGGGTGTTACAGATGGTATCAGAGCATGGTCTTAGGTCTCGTAGGTTCTGAGTCCATTTAGCTTACATGTTATCGATCTTTGATACCCTTTATTGATTCGTACTCCATAAGGTAGAGGGTCTAGCTACATGTTAGATGTGTTTGTTGGAGATATGGAGTTTTGTGTAAAGGACGTTGTAGGCATTGAGTTAGAATTAGTAATCTGAATGTGAGGATACTTAGAACTAATATTGGGAGATGAGATTTAGTTTGGAGATTGTTAGCACAAATGTTAGGTATCATAAGTATCAATTTGGTGATATGAGTTGACTTGAGGGCTTAAGTGTTATGATGACTTTTGGAGATAAATACGAGTGATGATTCATGGGAGAACGTGGTATGCCATTATTTTCATAGGTAGGCCTATTTATATAGTTATGATATATATTATAAGATTGTTCATCGGGAAAGTGTGTGTAAGATTGGGTGTATAGGCGTCCAATCGTGACATTTTACGGGTAGGCATATGTGAGCCTTATTTTATTTTGCGCATTTATGCTTCGTCAAATTTCGAGGGCAAAATTCTTGTGCTAGTGGGGAAGTATGTAGCAACTCGTCATTTTATTCGGTAATTAATTAAATTAATTTGAAATTCGAAAAACTAGCTTAAAGGACTCCTACTATGAGTATATACAAGTTTTCGGCCGTTTAGAAGAGTCCTCGTAACATAAAACTCTCTAGGGAGAAAAATGTTTGTCACGGTTTTGGACCGTGACTAACGGGTAAAATGTTTTAGTTTTAATAGGATTCTAATGCCACTTAAATTCTCTAATCTTTTCTCTTATATATTTAACTCGGGGTGAGGAATTTTAAAACATATTTTCACTAAACCTAAGAGAAGTACCATCTCATCTTTTACATCTCCTTCTACCTCTAAACCCTATCCCAATTATACACAACTCTCAACTCAAGATTTGTCAAGATAAACCGGAATTTCTCAGGCGATTCAAGAATGAATCTTTTTCTACTTTTCACGAGGAATACATCTTCAAAATCAGAGTTCTCATTCAACTTTTACTCAGGCATGGATACTCTATTCTCTCAATTAGTATTATTCATTTTAAGTGTCGCCTACACAATTAATTACAACTTTTCTTAAAAGAAATTAGCAACTTTAATTTGAAAAAAGTGATAAATAATTTGGTACTATTTTTATTAAATTTTTTAATATGAAATAAGTTTTGAAACCCTTGGGTGCATAGGATAGAATATTGGGTTTTCGTGGTTATGGGTGTGAATCGCATGTAGAATTTTATAGAGTTTATTTAAATAGAAACTGGGCGGGTACACACACATAAAATTTTGTATTTAATGAAAGCGGGTGATTATTGTGTATTTCATAAACTTTCATGTTGATTAATATAAAATTATTAGATGGAACTGTTGTGTTAAGCACGACGACGGTGGTATTAGTTAAATTAAATTAAATTTTGACATTATGACTGAATTGAAAAATTGCTAAAGTTGACTTGATGTCCATACTTCCCATTCCTAAGTCTGTTAAGGACATTTACTCCTTCTTAGGACATACGGGCTTCTACCGATGCTTCATTGAGGACTTTTCTAAAATCGCCCGACCTTTAACAACCCTTTTATCCAAATATGCCCCATTTGTCTTTGATGAAGCATGTGTCACAGCCTTTGTGCGCCTCAAAGACGAGCTAACTTTCGCTCCTATCATGAAACCTCCCAATTGGCCTCTCCCATTTGAGCTCATGTGTGATGCATCTGATTTTTCACTTGGTGTCATGCTTGGCCAGCGAGTTAACAAGCGCTGACATGCCATATATTATGGTAGAAAAATCGTGCATGATGCTCAACTTCATTACACGACCACCGAAAAAGGAGTTGTTAGTGGTTAGGTTTGCTCTTGATAAATTTTTCTCATATTTCATAGGTCCCCTATTATCGTGTATACTGACCATGCTTCCCTTAAGCACCTTCTTCATAAGAAGGATTCCAAACCATGATTGATATGGTGGATTCTCTTACTCCAAGAGTTTCGCCTTGAAATTCGCGATAAGAACGGTTGTGAAAATGTTATTGCTGATCATCTCTATCCCATAGCTATCATGTCTGACTGTGATCATGTTCCCATTTCGGAGTCATTTCTCGATGAACAACTTTTTTCCATCTTCAGCTCGCCATGGTATGCTGATATTGTCAACTTCATTGTTACCCATCAACCTCCCAGTCATTGGTTGAAATAGGATCGCTCAAAATTCATGGCGAATGTGAAGTTTTACTTTTAGGATGATCCATTTATTTACAAGTATTGCCTTGATCAAGTCATTATTCGATGTTTTCTTGAGTGTGAATAACTCAGTATTCTATCATTTTGCCACAATAGTGCTTGTGGAGGCCACTTTGGCTCTAAGAAAACTGCTGCAAAAAATTTCTAGAGTCGTTTCTATTGGCCTACGCTTTTTCGCGATGCCCATTAATATTGTCAGGCTTGTTCCAATTGCCAACACTCTGGGAATCTCTCATTGTCATATGATGCCTCTCACACCCACCCTCATTGTTGAAATTTTTTATGTGTGGGGTATCGATTTCATGGAACCATTTCCCTCCTCTCATGTTTTTTAACATATTCAAGTTGTTATTGGCTATGTTTCCAAATGGACCGAAGCAATTGCTTGCCACACCAATGACCATCGAGTTGTGGTCCAATTTCTCAAAGAGCATGTATTCACACGTTTTGGAACCCCCAAAGCTATCATTAGTGATGGGGGTAAACATTTTTGTAATCGAGTCTTTGAACACCTTGTCAAAAAGTATTGTGTAACCCATAAGGTTGGTCTCTCTTACCACCCAAAGACTAATGGTCAATTTGAGGTCTCCAACCGCGAGATCAAGTAAGTTCTTGAAAAAACGTTAATCCTAATATGAAATATTGGTCCTTATGCTTGAAAAACACATTTTGGGCATATCGTACTGCTTACAATACTCCTATTGGCATGTCTCCTTATCGATTGGTCTTCGAAAAGCATTGCCACCTTCCTGTCAAGATTGAACATCATGCATATAAGGCCGTCAAAGCCTTTAATTTTGATATTGATGAGGCAGGTGTCCATAGGAAGCTGCAACTTAATGAATTGGAGGAAATCAAAAATGATTCCTATGATTTGTCTAAGAAGTATAACGACAAGATGAAGTGTATCCATGACCAAAGCATCATGCACAAAGAATTCCACCCTAGTAAAAAAGTATTGTTGTATAATTCTTGGTTGCATCTATTTCTCGGGAAATTGAAAACCAGGTGGTCTGTACCCTTCATTGTTGAGTTAGTTACTCCTTATGGTGCCATCACCATGAAAAATCCCAATGATGGTAACCTCTTTCAGGTCAATGGTCAACGCTTGAAAACTTTTTTAGAGCTAGCCTCCACTCACATAGAAGAGATTGACCTTGTTGACCCTATTTATGAAGACTGACTGTTCAGTCTTGTTTGGGGGTGATTCTCATCCCCCGATTTTTCTTCCACACCGTTCACTCCTAGATTATCATTTATTTTTGGGTGAGTTCTGATTGGTTTGGCTGAAGATGTTAAACTTAGCGCTACCGGGAGGCAGCTGTTCTTGTATGAGTCTCATCCTATTTGAGGGTGGTGTTTCACATCACCTTATTTTTTCCCATGTTTATAGACTTGTACAATTTTTTCATAATATCACTTCTTCAGGTTTATTCTTGGCTTTATATGTCCACTTCAATAGCGGTTGATTCTAGTAATATATTTCCTCCCTTCTGCTCTCAATTTTAAAATCCTTTTACTTAACATCGAGAACGATGTTCCTTTTTGTTTGGGGGTGGCGAATTTTATCAAAATCGCACCCCTTTTGAAAAATTATGATTTTTAAGCCAGATTTTTTAAACTGTCGTGTAGTTTCTTTCATCTCCCTCATTGATGTGAATTTTCTATCATCCATCTTTTTAAGTCTAGGAATCAAGCTAGAGGATTTATATTTTTTGAAAAAGATTATGTAATCCATAACAAGGCATGTTGCACTATGAATTTCTAGACTCGACAAAATTTACGCATTTATCATGTCATTACGGTTTAGAGTTGAAGAGTATTACAATTCCCAAGAGAACCTTAAGGATCACTAGTAGAGACTTTAACTTGTGAGATTTGTGCCTTTCACCCTTTGAGAGTGTTTTACGCAATCTTCGAGTCCCAAGTTGATTTAACTTCCTTTGGGTCCGCACTTCAATTCGTTGTATAATCTCATTATTTTTCATAAAGTTTTGGCTTGATCACTGAGAACAATATCACTATCGAGTTGTAAGAAACGCGTGTCTTGAAATTGTTCCCGATCACTAGATTTTCACCCATTCACTTCACTTATTACATTCCTATATTCTTCCACATTCACATCTATTCCCTTCATCATCCATACACATTCCCCACTCCATTCATATAGCATCCTGATCGAGTGGAAAAACCGAGCGTCCATGTAAATACGCTATTCGTTATTATCAACTTCCAACCTTAATACAAAAAACCAAAACTTGTAACTATACTCTTAAGGAGTACAGTGGTGAGTCTGGGTATCGAATCAAATGGGAATTAGGACGTGTGAACGTGACAATAAAGGTAAGGTAGTTTACTCCTAAAGTTGATGTTAAAAGAAAAGAAAAGAAAAAGATGATTGGTTTTTTTATTTTATCAATAAATTGACTAAATTCAATTAAATTAACCTATGCATGCAAAATTAACTAACTAATAAGGAATTAATATCAATGAAGAAATGGGTTAAGAATACACTCCCCCAAACCCTAGTGTGTATGCCAGTACAAAATTAGTCATAAATTAGATAATTGATCAGACCCAGTCTTTAGTACTCCAAATCATTACATATATGAGGTTCAAACCCGCATAATACATAATCAAAGAATGAGTAAAGCCGTGTTGCAATAGTTCATGCACGTTTCATCCTTAAGCACCCCGGTTACCTAGGGCAAACGAGGTCAAAAGTTTTACAATGGTTATGAAACAATATAACATGATCTAATCACTTATTTAATTTAGAGGACAAATTTTATATCTATGCATACCACAAAGGGTTGGGTTCATGCATCCCCACCGTTAAAAACTTATCTTAACATGATTAAAATAAAAGAAAACTTAAAAGTGAAAGTGCAGGAATTCATAACTAAATCTAGAAAATTGAGAACATGGCTTGAATTGGGATTGAAAAACTAGAAAGCAACAATTAATTAAACTAACTAGGAAAGCAGTAAAGACAATAAATTAAAACTACTTGCAATGGATGAATGATGAATCTTGAATAGAACCTTGAATCTTGAATAGTAGCCAAACTTCAAAACTAGGGTTCTTGGTTACAAGAATCCTCTAAAAATTAACTACTAGCCTCCTACAACTTGATAAAAACAACTCCTCCCACTTCCTAATAGGGTTTTCCATTTTATAATACCTAAATTTGACTCTTCCCTTGCCTACCCACGTTTTACAACTAATAAAAATGAATTAAACAAAAACTTTCAAGAGTTTTGACTCTTCAGTTCTGAAAATGACTCTTCATTATCTCGCAACTTCAAAACCTCCTAACTTCTTCACCGTAGCTCAGATTGAGGTTCTATTTTTTCCAGTGTTCTTGTAATTGGAATATCTTCAACTTTCCAATTGGACCCACCTTCGGACTAAGGCTGCAAAATTACGAAAATTCCCTTGAACTTCACATTTTTTGCTTTCTTTCACTGTTTTGAGTTCTCCTTCGCACTAATTGCATGAAATACCTATAAAGCCCATGAGAAATACACAAAACACGTAATACTTACCAAAAGAGGTTAGTATCATAAATACGAGACAAATCCAAGCTATTTACACTGGACGGGATCATAAAAATACCGAAATTAAGGGGATAATTGTGAAGAATATGTGACTAATCACATCAATCATCATTTTGAAAAAGAGTATTTTCCAAATGTAAAATGTCTTCGGTGTTGAGAGTATAAAGAAACAAAAAAGAGAAAAAAAGAAAAAAATATATACAAAAATAGAAAAAGAAAAAAAAATCAAAAAAAAAAAGAAAAGAAAAGAGAAAAGGAAAGAAAAAGAGAGTTTATAGTTAGTTATTTTGAAATAAAGACATTTGTTTCTCATGTGTACACTCTTCTCGAATATCCATCACACATCCATCACTCATCATTCATATCACTATCCCATTCTATCTCATATCATACCAGCCTTCCCATCTCATTTCCCCCTCATCCATATACATCCATATTCTCCCTTAAGTATTCATACAAATGAAAGTCAATGTGGTGAATAACTCGACGTTCTCATTATAGTGATTAGCATTCTTTCGTAAGATCAGTTTTCTTTCTACATGATCGCTATTTCTTATGTGTGTGGGACGTTTGAACTTGCTTACATTTACTCACCTCCTCACACACAAGAGAGATACACTTACCCAAAGCTCGTGAGTTCGTTTGAGAGTGATATATTCGTGAGATTTTGAAGTTGAAGCGTTGATTCCGAAAAGGCAATTTACAAATTACTCTTATGATGCTCGACCCATTTTGACTGATTCACACTACACGTGTTGAGTTCTAGGAAGGATGTGCCTTGAGCATTTACTTAGCTACGCTTTTTACACTTCTAGCTTGTATTTCTAAAATTATTTATCTTGTGATGGATTGTGAGATTATTCTATGTCTAATAAGAGATTGATTGCATTTTGAAAATAAAGAATTTTGTGGGTATATTCCATGCAAACCCTCACGAGACAAAACTCGTCTTGCACGAAAACCTATATGTTTAAAGGCTTGTTGCACATGCTAATTGCAATCGCAACTATCCGCGAAAGTGGTAAACTTTAGGTTTCTTATCTTTATTTCTCTCCATCTTTTTGCTCGAAGTCTAGGAATGTTCTATTTGGGGGTGGTGTGATAGGCACCAAAAAGTGTTTAAATAATACCCCGAATAGTCCGTTGTTAATTGTAATTCTTGATAAAATCAGACTAATGATATTATATTTTTTTGGTAGCTCAATAAGCATTTGCGGAGTGTAAAGTGATAATTCGGGATAAATGCATGACAAAAGTGGCTTAATCCCGTATCCTGAATCTTGTCCCGTACCAAAATCGAGCCTAAATTGTCCACACCAAACCATGTGTGTGTGTTGAGTTTATACTTTTATTTTTTGTAGATATTTATTTTGTGTCGTTTTATTTTTTAGGATTTATTTTAGATTTATTTAGAATTTTCTAGGATTTATCTTCTATTTTTCTATTTCTTTTTTATTTAGTGTAGTTTTATTTTAATTTTTATTAGTTTTTAGTTTTAATTTGGATTAGTTTTTTTTATCCATTTTTTCTTAGTTTTTTTAGATTTTACCTTTTTACGATTTTGTTTTAGTAGATTTTGTTTTTATTTCTTTTTAGTTTCAATTTTTTTTATAAATTAGGATTTTTATTTTTTTAGTAGATTTTAGTTTTTAGTTTTATTTTTTTAGTTCATTAGTTTTATTTTTTTGTTGGGTACGAACTAACACACACAAATCCCATACACTCACATACACCTAAACTAAAACTCGCTCACCCTCACCCTATTATCAGGCATCCCTACACACACAAAAACCCCATCATCTTCTTCAACCTCCATCTCTCTCTCTCTCCTAAAGCACCATTAACCCAAAAACACTGCACCCACATCTCAACTAACACTTCCAATACCCACCTCAAACCATCACCATTAAACCATCCCATTCCGGACCTCCTTATTTCCAGTGACCCAACCCGGTAACAACCCGACCTACTACCCGTTTCGATCCCTTAACCCACCTAGAAACCACATCACCCTACTTCTGCAAATCGAGACCACCTTTCAACCCACATCTCAAGGTCGACCCACTTCCCACATAAAAAACCCGAGCTGCTATGACCATTAACCCGAACCTGAACCCACCACCTCTCAACCCCAAACTCGAGACCTTCGGTTCCATCCATGTCAACTCGTGAACCTTCCCCTGACCAACAACCCGAACTCGTGACACATTTTCATCTAACCCAATACCATTTTACCCGAACCCCATACCCGAGCTCCATATCGAACCATCAAACCCAAGGCATCCAAACCCATTTCAAACCAAACCTTAATCGATTTTATCTCCCGCTAAAAGACCAAGCCCAACAAATAAACCAAAATCCATATATGCCCCATTCAAACTCATACCCCTTTTTAACCCATTGTCCATATTACCCCCAACACTTCTCCCACATGTTATCTTCCTTTACAATGACCAAAATACCCCTTTAACAAATAAGATTTTATCACCTCACTCAACACACATGCACTTGTGTGTGTCACCTAAAATACCCTCATGCACACCAAATTATCACGCTCAGTCTTAACCCATACCCAATTTACCCCTTCCCCATGTCCACCCTATAAATGCAAGACGTGGTGCCGTTGAAGAAGGATCTCAAATTTAGTTTTTAAAACTCTTGTGTGATAAATTTCTCTACACTCCTCTATAGAGATTATTTGTATTTTTAGCAAATCACTCAATATAGAGGTGTGTAGTGAAATTTATCACACAAGAGTTTTAAAAACTAAATTTGAGATCCTTATAGAGGTGTGTAGTGAAATTTATCTCTAGGATGAATTCCACTCCACCCCTCTATAATGAATTATTGCATTTTAGCAATTATTTCAAAATAGATTGATGTAGTTGAATTCATCCCTTATGGGAGGTAAGGTGTGATAAGCACCCAAGAGTGTTCAAATAATACCCCGAATAGACCGTTTTTAATTGCTAATTCTTTGTAAAATCGGACTTATGATAGTATTTGTTTATTTTGTATCTCAATAAGAATTTGTGGAGTTTAAAGTAATAATTCGGGGCAAATGCACGATAAAAGTGGCTTAATCCTGTAACCTGAAGTTGTCCTAATCACCATACTTTCAGCCATACACCAACAAAATTCCATTTTATCATATATCCATACACATTTCATTTTCCATATTAGCACCATATACCATACCGCCCATTTCCATGTCAACTTCCATTTTTCACCTATATAGAAGAGTGTTGAAAGTAAAAGGAGAAGATCCGTCATAGAGAGTGTTTGCATTTTTAGCGAATATATCTTCCAAAGCCGATTCATACGGAGAAAAATTAAATAAAAATCTATGTTGGGTTTATTTGTTTTTTAGCAGATTAATCTCAGACATTGATGCGTATTTGGAAAAGAAAGAAAATTCAAAAAAAAAAAGAAAAGAAAAGAGAAGAGAAAAGAAAAAGAGAGTTTGTAGTTAGTTGTTTTGAAATAAAGACATTTGTTTCTCATGTGTACACTCTTCTCGAATATCCATCACACATCCATCACTCATCATTCATATCACTATGCCATTCTACCTCATATCATACCAGCATTCCCATCTCATTTCCCCCTCACCCATATAAATCCATATTCTCCCTTATGTGTCCGGGGGAAATGAAAGTGAACGTGGTGAATAACTCGACGTTCTCATTATAGTGATTAGCATTCTTTCATGAGATCAATAGTTTTTCTACATGTTCGTTCTTACTTATATGTGTGTGAGACGTTTGAACTTTCTTACATTTACTCACCTCCTCAAGAGCGATATACTTACCCAAATCTCTTGAGTTCGTCTGAGGGAGAGATATCTGTGAGATTTTGAAGTTGAAGCATTGATTCTGAAATGGCAATCTATGAATTACTCTTATGATGCTAGACCCGTTTTTACTGCTTCACACTACACACGTTGAGTTCTAGAAAGGATGTGCCTTGAGTATTTACATAGATACGCTTTTTAAACATCTATCTTGTATTTATAAAAATATTTATCTCGTAATGGATTGTGCGATTATTCTATGTCTGATAAGAGATTGACTGCCTTTTGAAAATAAAAATTTTGTGGGTATATTTCCTGCAAACCCTCACGAGACAAAACTCAACCTGTAGGGCAACCTCTAGGTTTAAAGGCTTGTTGCACATGCTAAGTGCAATCGCAAGTGGCCACGAAAGTGGTACACTTTTAGTTTCTTATCTTTATTTCTCTCTATCTTTTTTCTCAAGGACTAGCAATATTCTGTTTGTGGGTGGTGTGATAAACACCCAAAAGTGTTCAAATAAAACCCTAAATAGACAGTTTTTAACTGCTAATTCTTGATAAAATTGGACTTATGATAGTATTTTTTTGTTTTGTAACTCAATAAGAGTTTGCTGAGTTCAAAGTGACAATTCGAGAAAAATGTGCGACAAAAGTGGCTTAATCCCGTAACCTGAACCCTGTTCCATACCAAAACTGAGCCTAAATTGTCCACACCAAACCCTATGTGTGTTGAGTTTATACTTTTATTTTGTATCGTTTTATTTTTTAGGATTTATTTTAGATTTATTTAGAATTTTCTAGGATTTATTTTCTATTTTTCTATTTCTTTTTTATTTAGTGTATTTTATTTTATTTTTATTAGTTTTTAGTTTTTATTAGGATTAGTTTTTTTTTTAATTTATTTTTAGTTTTATTATATTTTACCTTTTTAGGATTTTAGTTTTAATAGATTTTATTTTTATTTCTTTTTACTTTCGATTTTTTTTAATTGATTAGGATTTTTATTTTTTAGTAGATTTTGTTTTTTATTTTTATTTTTTTAGTTAATTAGTTTTATTTTTCAGTTGGGTACAAACTAACACACACACATCCATACACTCACATACACCTAAACTAAAACCCACTCACCCTCACCAACTCTCATCACCCTCACCTTATTATCATGCACCCCCACGCACACAAAACCCCCCATCATCTTCTTCAACCTCCATCTCTCTCTCTCTCTCCTAAAACACCATTAACCCAACAACTAAACCACCAAAAACACTCCACCCATATCTCAACCAACACTTCCAAGACCCACCTCAAACCATCACCATTAAACCATCCCATTCCGGACCTCCTTTTTTTAGGTAACCCAACCAGATAGCAACCCAACCTGCTATCCATTTCGATCCCTTAACCTGCCTGGAAACTGCATCATCCTGCTTCTGTAATCCGAGACCACCTTTCAAACCACATCTAAAGGCTTACCCACTATCCAAATAGCAAACTCGAGCTTTCATCACCATCAACCTGAACCTCAACCTTCCACCTCTCAACCACAAACCCGAGACCTCCGGTTCCATCCCTATCAACCCGTGAACCTGCCCCTGACCAATAACCCGAACTCATGACCCATTTGCATCTAACCCAATACCCTTTTACCCGAACCCCATACCCGAGCCCCATATTGAACCATCAAACCCAAGGCATCCAAACCCATTTCAAACCAAGCCTTAATCGATTTTATCTCCTGCTAAAAGACCAAGCCAAATAAATAAACCAAAATCGATATATGCCCAATTCCAACTCATACCCCCTTTTAACCCATTTTACATATTACCCCCAAAACTTCTCCCACATGTTATCTCCCTTTACAATTCCCAAAATACCCCTTTAACAAATAAGATTTTATCACCTCACTTAACACTCATGCAATTGTGTGTGTCACCTAAAACACCCTCATGCATACCCAATTATCATGCTCACTCTTAACCCATACCCAATTTACCCCTTCTCCATGTCCACCCTATAAATGCAAGACTTGCTGACATTGAAGAAGGATCTAAAATTTAGTTTTTAAAAATCTTGTGTGATAAATTTCTCTACACTCCCTTGTAGAGAGTATTTTCATTTTTAGCAAATATCCCAATATAGAGGTGTTTAGTGAAATTTATCTCTAGGATGAATTCCATGCCACCCCTCTATAATGAATTATTGCATTTTTAGTAATTATTTCAAAATAGATTGATGTAGTTGAATTCATCCCTTATGGGAGGTAAATTCTAATCCATTCCTTTCTGTTGAGATTTTGCGTTTTTAGCAATTATCTCAATATAAAGTAATGATCTAGAATTTATTTCTTTGGATGAGCTATAATGTACAATTTTATAATGTTAGGATTTGCATTTTTAGCAAATCTCTTTTATTATTTAATTGTCCATTATGAATTCATCCATTATTTTTTTGTAGTTTTTATTTTAGATTCAATACATACATTAGTGAGGGGTTGTTGTTGGGGGAATTTTGATGTATAATTTAAGAGTTGCTCAAATTCTAGTACTAATGGGTTTGATCTATTCCACTTTAATTTCTCTTGATTTAATCCTCACTTGCTCTTGTTGTTTACTAGTATTTTTGGATGATGATTATTTAAGGCTAATCTCCCATTCATGGGATGTATTTTGATGCCCTCATGACTCCAATTTAGTTAGTTTGCTTTTTAGCACAATTTTGTTTATCTCATTTTTTTTAATTAGCTTTTACATCTTAGATAGTACTTTAAAAATTAGTATAGAAGAATCCCTTAAAAAATCCATAAAAAAATATAAAAAGCAAATATCATAAAAAATAAATATATGCATATGAATTTACACATGTCTTCACACATTTTGTGTTTCATCCTTGGAGTTGGATTGATACTCCCTTACTTACCTCTATACATATTTTGAGTTTATGTGTAGGTTCAAGGGAATTTTGATGGAAAAGAAGTTGCAGCAACGATAAACACAAAAGAGAAGCATTTTTTTCTCTATCATATATATATGTTTAATTGTGCGATTGATTTTATTCATATTTTCCATCGCGGAAACGACGAAATTTTGGGTAGTACGATGGCACATATATTTTTTATGCTCCCTAGGTATGGGACTAGTGGGTAGACCTTAGTCACGGTTAACACTACCTAGGTATGGGACTAGTTGGTGCAGATTTTTATGGATGGGATATTTCGGGGTGGGGCTGATTTTTTTGTCGTGCTGTCAATTTGCTAGCCTAGGCAAGAGACTAGGAAGAGATTATCAATAGAAATTTCTACTATAAAAATAGGGTGTGAAGTATTTGTGTTTTTAGAGGCTCTTGGGTTTGGGACTAAGGGTTCTTATGATTCATGGCTATAATAAGGGTGGGGTAAATACAATAAAATAATGAGTAAACATGAGAAATTCAGAATTCATACCGAAGATAATAAACGGGTATTAAAATATATTGGCATCGTTAATAACTGTATTACTGACAGGCTATCGGGTTGGTTATCTATTACGACGTATGGGTGAGTGACGACGTAATAAGTGTAGGTCTGACAGTTAGACGGGTTAGCAGGCTATTATGATGTGTCGTGCGTGAAACCTCGTCAATAAGTGAAGGGTTGGCATAATACGGACTTGTTGGTTATTACGAGGGGAATGGGTGTGGTGTAAAATATGTGGGAGTCCCACCCAAATATAATGAAAAATTTTAAGTGGGAGTCCCACAACTAAAATGAGAAAAAACTTAGTACGAGTCCCACAACTTATATGGTGTAAGATTAAATGCGGGAGAACCGGGCTTATAATAATAAAATGGGAAAATAATAAATTTAAATAAATTGAAAAAATTAATTAAATGAAGTTGTTGGAAATTAATTAGTGGAACTCGGGTATTAGTGGGACTTTGTTGTGAGTTGATTGTGATTAATTTTTATCGCATATATATATATATATATATATATATATATATATATATATATATATATATATATATTTTTTTTTTTTTTTTTGAAAAGGGAAAAAACCCCTAAATTATATAACTGAAGGAGAAATAGCCTCTCCTAGATGGCAAACAATTACTGAAGGAAATAAAGAGAATTAAAGGGATTACTTTGAACAAAAACCACAACAAAAATAATGAAAGAAACCATAAAACTAAGTGAAATGTCTGATTGAAGGCATGCCAATCTTATCAATCTTGAAACAACCCTTTGTAATTTTTGGCATCTGACTGAAGGAGGTGTAGGATACAGAACTTGAGGAAGAGGCAGCCATATTTGCAAGACAATCTGCAACATTATTTCCTTCTCTATACACATGTTGAATCTGGAACTATTGTGTTGACATAATCATTGAGCAAATAATCAATAGAATTTTTCAGCTTCCAAGGAGGTTTCCAAGTCTTTTGCACCATATGAAGAAGAGATTTGAAGTCAGTTTCAATAATGAGGTCTTTAATGTTCAGCTTTAGGAAAAGATCAAGACCTTCTTTTAAGCCTTCAACTTCTGCATACATGATAGTTTGAAATCCCAAAAAAGAAGAGAAAGCAGATATAAATTCCCCTTTATGATTTCTAATGATACCTCCATAACCACTAACTCTTGGATTACCTTTGGAAGAACCATCCACATTTAACTTAACTATATTTTTAGGGGGCTTTACCCAAGATATAGCTAAAAAAGAATTTTGTTCCTGTGAATTTGAAGACAGAAAAGAGAAATAATATGGAGATCATCTTGCGAGATATTACCATAGAGCTTTGAAACTTCTACCAGAGAGGTCATAAGAGAGATAACATTAGAAATAATAACCTGCTCATTCATCTCAATGCCATCAAAAAAACATATGTTTCTTGCAAGCCAAATTTCCCAGAAGATAATGATGGGAAGATGGTGAATGAGGAATTTGATGTAAGAATTGTGCTTCTTCAACCACCAAGAAATAAGCATAGATTGACAAGAGTGGGAATTCAGCTTCAGACCAAAAAGATTTCCAAAAAAACTCCATACTTTAACAACAACTGGACCCTTTAGAAAAGTGTGAGTAATGTTCTCTTCATGATCATAACAGCATCTACATCTAGAAACTAACTGGAAATTGATCTTTTTAAGCTGAGAATCTAAAGGGATAGCCTGGTGTAGCAATTTCCAAACGAAAATGGAAATTTTAATGGGACAAGAAGAACACCAGATACTTTTCTAAACCATTGAAGAAGGATATTGAGGACTGCTAGAAAAATATGCAAATTTGAATGAAAAGGTGCCATCAAATGTTGTAGACCATATATAATTGTCCCCATCTTTTAGAGTAATATCCTCGAAAGTGCTGTAAACAGATCTAATTCTTTTAATGGAATGTGAACCATTAGAAGAAGATAGCTTTAAACTGGCAGCTTGAATGATAGAATACATGTTTCTGATGTCCAGACCTCCTTGATCAAAAGGTTGACAAATCTTTTTCCAAGAAGTCCAATCATATTTATCTTTATCCTCTTGATAAGAACCCTAGAAAATTTTTGCAAAAATAGCTTTAATTCGTCTGATAATAGCTTTTGGAGGAAGAAGAGCAGCCACTATATAGATTGGGATAGAAGCAAGAACATGATTAATCAGGATGAGTCTACCACCAGAAGAAAAAAATTTAACCTTCCATCCTACCACCTTTTATCTGATGTTATCAAGCAAGTCAGAAAAGTAGCACAATTTCAATCTACCTTTGTACAGAGGGCAACCAAAATATTTTAAAGGCAGTGGCTTGAACTGCAGGCCTAGATTGGAAGAGATGGCATTCCTTCTGTCAATGGATGTATTTTTCCCAGTAGTAAAAGAGCTTTTGTGCATATTAATCTTCTGTCCAGAGAACTCTTCATACTCATTAAGAAATTTCATTAACTTTAGAGTACTTCTCTTGCTACCATTTATAAAAATGATAATATCATCTGCATAAGATAAATGGGAAATAAGAGGAGAACCTATAGGAAGTTTATAAGGCTTAATCACAGCATCTGAGAAGAGTTTGTCAAGGCCTATGGATAAAACTTCAGCAGCAATAATGAAGAGGGTAGGGGATAAGGGGTCCCCTTGCTTGAGACCTCTATAGGACTTGAAGAAACCAGCAGACCTGCCATTCACTACCATCGAGAACCAATTATTTGAGATAAGTCTCCATATCATATCAATAAAGCATTCATTGAAACCAAATTGTCTCAACACAGATAGCAGAAACATCCAAGATACTCGATCATAAGCACGCTCCATATCGAGTTTAAGAATGATATTTGAACCATGGGCTTTCTTATCCAGATCAGCAGTGATCTCTTGAGCCAAAAGAACATTTTCAGTGATGCTTCTACCTCGAATGAATCCACATTGATTAGGGGAAATGATGGAAGGAAGAATGGTGGCAAGTCTTGAATTAAGGATTTTGGAAATGATTTTGAAAGAGAAATTAGATAAGCTTATAGGTTTGAAATTAGAACAAGAGGATGGATGATCTATTTTAGGAATGAGGGAAATGAAATTAGAAGACCAACTCAAAGGAATTTGACCACCTGCAAAGAAGGATGTAATGGCTTTGATGAGATCAACTTTAATAATATGCCAACAAGAGAGATAAAAACAACCACTGAAACCATCCGGACCAGGAGCTGCATCAGCATTCAGACTTTTAATGGCATCAAAAATTTCTTGCTCAGAAGGATAAGCATTTAGAGACTTATTGAACTCACATGGAATAAGGTTAGGGATTACAGTAAGCATATCAGATATGGGCAGAGTAGGCTCATAAGACAGAAGGTTTTTAAAATGAGAAACAAATTCAGATTCAATTTCTTGTTGAAAATGTAGCTACTACTGATCTAGATTTAGGATTTTATGGATACTAAGTCTTTTCATTCTGGATTTTACTGTGTTGTGAAAAAACTTAGTATTACGATCACCATCCTTAAGCCATTTGATATTCGATTTCTGTTGCCAGTAAGTTGCTTCAACATTAAGAGCTTGATTTAGCTTTGCTTTGGAAGCATTCAAAGCAATTCTATTAGCTAAAGTTGGGGATTGATCAAACATAAGCTCATCAGAAATTAGAGAGTCTTCAAGATTCTTGACATTCTGAAAAATATCCTTGAACGATTCCTTATTCCAAGCCTTATGAACACATTTGAGCCTCTTAAGTTTAAGAGAAAAAAGTTTCATTGGGGAAGCCTGCAAAGGGGAGTTCCAAGACTGATCCACCACTGACTGAAAATCATGATGATAAGACCACATCTTTTGATACTTAAAAGGCTTAGGGAAAGAATCTGAATCTGATTTAATTGATATCAGGATGGGAGAGTGATCTGAAAAATTGCGATTAAGGTGTTGGACTGCTGTGGAGGGGAAAATATCATTCCATTTCATATTAGCCATAGCCCGATCCAATTTAGCAAAAATAACTCCATCTTCTGCTCTATCATTACACCAAGTGAATTTAGAACCATAAAATCCAAGATCATTCAAGCCACAAGAGACAATGATATCATTAAAATCTTGGGTGGAATGAAAATCAATAGGATTACCCCCAGCTTTTTTAGATTTAGAAGTCACCACATTAATTGGATGGAGTAGCCGGTATTCATGCTCATGGCTCTGAACGCATGCGTTGACTAACCTTTTCAAGTATAAGTATTGGAGTAGCAGCATATGATTCATTGGAGATCATTTTGGAGGTGCAGCTGAAGTTCATTTATTTATTCGCTTTAGTAGATTAGATTTCCTTTATTCAGTTGTTTATATTGTGATACTTCATTATTAATTTTGTTGGGCCATTTGGTTCCAAAGTTGTTTACAATTTCAGTCAGTTACTTTAGTGGATTATTTCATTTAGAGTTTTATATAAATTATGGAGTTAGATTAATTTCGAGCTTGGCATGGTGATGGATTTTAATTATTACATGATGAACTTATTTACTGGAATAATTAGAGTATTATCTTATGGAATGAAAATTTAATATGTCCCAAGTCTATCACATCCTAACAATGGTATTTAATTTAATTACGCCCGACAGAGTCTTGGTGGCGGCGGACGTCAGGAATGCACGGGGTGTTACAGATGGTGTCAGACCATGGTCTTAGGTCTCGTAGGTTGTCAGTCCATTTATCTTCCGTGTTACCCATCTTTAATCTCCTTTATTGATTCGTACTCCATAAGGTAGAGGGTCTAGCATACGTGTTAGATGTGTTTATTAGAGACATGGAGTTTTGTATTAAGGATGTTGTAGGAATTGAGGTTAGAACTAGCAATCTGAATATGAGGGTACTTAGTAAAGATATGGTGAGATGAGATTTATTTTGGATATTGTTAGTGCAGATGTTAGGTAACATAAGTATCAATTTGGTGATATGAGTTGACTTGAGGGCTTAAGTGTTATGATGACTTTTGGAGATAGATATGAGTGATGATTCGTGGGAGAACGTGGTATGTCGTTATTTTCATAGGTATGCATATTTATATAGTTATGATATATATTGTATGATTGTTTATGGGGTAAGTGCGTGTAAGATTGGGTGTATGGGGGTCCAATCATGACATTTTACGGGTAGCCATATGTGAGACAAATTTTATTTTGCGCATTTATGCCTTTTCGAATTCTGAGAACAAAATTCCTAGTGGGGAGGAATGTAACATCTCGTAATTTTATCCGGTAATTAATTAAATTAATTTAAAATTCAAAAATCTAACTCAAAACATTCCTAATATAATTATATAAAAGTCTTGGGCCGTTTAGAAACGTCCTCGTAACATAAAACTCTCTAGGGGAAAAAATGTTCGTCACGATTGTGGACCGTGACTAAAGGGCAAACTTTTTTAGTTTTAACAGGATTCTAATGCCACTTAAATTCTCTAATATTTTCTCTTATATATTTAACTCGGGGTGAATACTTTTAAATTGAATTTTCACCAATCCTAAGTGCAGTAGCCTCTCATCTTTTACATCTCCTTCTAACCCTAAACCCTATCCCCATTATACACAACTTTCAACTCGAGATTTGTCAAGATAAACATGGTTTCCTCAAGACGATTCAAGAACGAATATTTGTCAACTTTTCGCGAGGAATACATCTTCAAAAT
Organism: Sambucus nigra; assembly: GCA_949130495.1. NCBI lineage: Eukaryota > Viridiplantae > Streptophyta > Magnoliopsida > Dipsacales > Adoxaceae > Sambucus > Sambucus nigra. The sequence goes on along the minus strand of OX422209.1, from coordinate 491,921,036 downwards.
CATATTTATCATTCAAATTTTGCTCAGGCATGGACACTCTATTATCTTTATTTAGTATTATGCATTTTAAGTGTTGCCTGAATAATTAATTAGATGTTTTCTTAAAAGAAATTAGCAACTTTAATTAGAAAAAGTGATAAATAATTTGGTATTGTTTTTATGAATTTTTTTAATATGAAATAAGATTTGAAATCCTTGGGTGCACAGGATAGAGTATTGGGTTTTCGTGGTTATGGGTGTAGAATCGCATGTAGAATTTTATAGAGTTTATTTAAATGGAAACGGGGCGTGTACACACACATAAAATTTTATATTTAATGAGAGTGGGTAAATATTGTGTATTACATAAACTTTCATGTTGATTAATCTAAAATTATTGGATTTAAACTATTGTGTTAAGCACTACGACGGTGGTATTATTTTAATTAAATTAAATTAAATTATGACATTATGAGTCAATTGAAAAATTGTGTATATATAGTTAAATTGTGCAATTGATTTTATTCATATTTACCATCGCGAGAACGACAAAATTTTGGGTAATATGATCTCACCTATATCTTTGGATGCTCGTTAGGTATGGGATTAGAGGGTAGGCCTTACTCGCGGTTAACACTACCTAGGTATGGGAATAGTTGGTGTAGATTTTTACGGATGGGATATTTCGGGGTAGGGCTTATTTTTATGTCGTGTTATCGATTTGCTAGCCTAGGAAGAGACTATCAATAGAAATTCATCCTCTAAATATAGGGTGTGTTGTATTTCATTTATTGGAGTCTCTTAGGTATGGGACTAAGGGTTTTTAAGATTTATGGCAATAATAAGGGTGGGGTAAATAGAATAAAATAATGAGTAACATAAGAAATTGATAATTAATGCATAAGATAATAAACGGCTAGTAAAATATATTGGCGTTGTTAATAAGAGCATTACTGATTGTTAAACGGGTTGGTTAGCTATTACGACGTGTGGGTGAGTGACGACGCAATAAGTGTAGGTGTGATAATTAAATGGGTCGGCTGGCTATTATTATGTAGCGTGCGTGGAACCTCGTCAATAAGTGCAAGGTTGAGAGAATACGCACTGGCTGACTGTTACGAGGGGAATGTGTGTGGTCTCAAATATGTGAAAGTCCCACAACGAATATAATGAAATACTTTAAGCTGGAGTCTCGCAACTAAAATGAGAAAAAACTTAGTAAGAGTCCCACGACAAATATGGTGTAAGATTAAATGCGGAAGCACCGCGAGTGATAATAATAAACTGGGTGAATGATAAATTTGAGTAGATCGAGTAAATTAATTAAATTAGTTTATTGAAAATTAAATAGTGGAACTTGGGTATCAGAGGGGCTTTGCTGTGAGTAGATAGAGATTAATTTTTATCACACACACATACACACACACACACACACACACACACACACACACATAGATATATATATATATATATATATATATATATAGTTTAATTTAAATTATTCTATTGTGATGTTTATCAAGTATAATGTTATTGTCTAGGTTCACAGGTCCTAATTGGAGGGAGTAACCGGTATTCATGGATAGGGCCCTGACCATGTGCAATTACTAACCTTTTCAGGTATAAGTATTTGAGTAGCTGCATAGGATTCATTGGAGATCATTTTGGATGTGCAGCTTGAGTTCATTTATTTAGCCGCTTTAGTAGATTAGATTTGCTTTATTCAGTCTTTTATATTGTGAGACTTCATTACTAATTTTGCCGGCCCATTTGGTTCCAAAGTTTTTTACGGTTTCAGTTAGTTACTTTAGTGGATTATTTCATTTGGAGTTTTTAGTAAATTATGGAGTTGGATTATTTTGGAGTTTGACATGGTGATGGATTTTAATTAATGCATGATGATCTTATTTATTAGAATAATCAGAATATTATCTTATGGAATGAAAATTTAATATGTCTCAAATCTTTCACAAGCTAAGAATGGTATTTAATTTAGTGACGCCTGGCATAGTCTTGGTGGAAGCGGACGCTAGGAATGCACGGAGTGTTACAAATGGTATCAAAGCATGGTATTAGGTCTCGTAGGTTGTGATTCCTTTTAGCTTATGCGTTATCACCTTTATTGATTCGTATTCCATAAGGTAGAGGGTCTAGCATATGTGTTAGATGTGTTTATTGGAGATATGGAGTTTCGTGTTAAGGACATTGTAGGCATTGAGGTTAGAACTAGTAATCTAAATGTGAAGATACTTAGAACTGATATTGGGAGACAAGATTTATTTTGGAGATTTTTAGAGCAGATGTTAGGTATCGTAAGTATCAATTTGGTGGTATGAATTGGCTTGCGGGCTTAACTGTTATAATGAAATTTGGAGATAGATATGAGTGATGATTAGTGGGAGAATGTGGTATGCCATTGTTTTCATAGGTATGCCTATTTATATAGTTATGATATATATTGTATGATCGTTCATGGCGTAGGTGTGTATAAGATTGGGTTTATGGGCATCCAATATTGACATTTTATGGGTAGGCTCTTGTGAGCCTTATTTTATTTTGAGCATTTATGCTTCGTTGAATTTTGAGGATGAAATTCCCGTGCTAGTGGGGAAGTATCGCTACACCAAAATGGGTGATTTTTGAGTGCTGCTAGAAGTCACAAATGACCTTTATAACTGCTATTAACTGTCAAAATTTCGAGGGTGACGAAAGAAATATTGTAACTCTTAATAGCAGTCACAAATTTTTATAACCCCTATGGGGGTTATGACTGGTGACTCCAATTTGTAATTGCTGGTTGTAACTGTTGTCAGTAGTTACGAATATAATATTTAGAACTGCTGACAGTAGTTACGAATCTAATATTTATAACTGCTGATAGCAATTAAGAATCTAATTTTTGTAACTGTTCACAATGGTTAAAAATTGGCAGTAAAGGTTAATTTGTTAAATGTGGTAAGAGCTGTTACAAATATCTTTATATTTTCACAAAAAGATGAAATGATGAGTAAAATAAATATCATGAACATATAACAAGTCTAAAAAAATTCGACAACATTTCATTTATATTTCTGAATTTCCAAATATCGGGTATACATAAAAGTTATTTAGACTTAATTTAACATCAAATAACTCTTCTTGGGTGCCAAATACAAAATGAACATAGAATAAAAAAGAAACTAAAAAAAATAACGACACAACACATCGATGACATGAAATGTCAGGAAAATGTTACAAATCATTCTAAACCTAAACCAAGGGTCACCACGCAGTGGGTACGCTTCGTGAAGTCTAGGTATATTAACCATTGGGGGTATTGATGCGGTGACATTCTCCCTCATGTACTCGAAGTACGCACGCTGGGCAAGTTCAATGGACTGAACTTTTTATATGCGGCTCCTGAATATCCATTGACTTTTACTTGTGTTGCCTACCACAAAGTATAAACACCTGGATTTAGCCCTTCGAATACTACATATGTCGGGGATGACACAAGTATACCCACAAACAATAAAATATAATTTGATTTAGAATTGTTTTCCTCAACATATTTTTAAGACAATGTATAATTAAAAATAAACACGATTTCACGAACTAGACTAATTTACTCAAGCAATATTCAGAACAAATAGGAGATGGGCTCACATATAAATTGTATCAAATAAAAAGAAAACACTTCCGCATAAATTTCTACAAACAATGTAGTCAGGAGCATATAGTATTCTAGTGGATATTTGTGTAGTGATATACGGTGTATAATTATTAGTGTGAGATCCTCTTATAATTTTTTGTAATTTCTATATTGTTTATCGACTGGTTTTGTCCCCATTTTCTCAAAATTGAACTTTTTAATAACAAAATTATAGGATTTTCAATGCGCCCGTGAGACTAGTACGGGAAATATAATGCAAGTCCAACCTAAGATAAGCATACCTATATTTATAACACATACTGTGACTATTTGGTTCTGACGAACACATTAGCATAGACAACTAGACAGAAACTATGCAAAAAAATTATATAGGGAAAGATACAAAAAGCAAGCTCACCTCTTTAATCCTTTTATGGCCGACCAAAAAATTTGAATAATTAAATCTAACCTTCTTTGTTTGAGATTCACTAAAGATGGACCTAATGACATGACATTCGCCAATTTATGGTGCCTCTTTTAGTATAGCCAATGAATCAATTGTACGAAAGCTAGGGCTCAATTTAACACTAATCTCATCTATAATAAACATATGATTCACATAGTTTTTAATGTTTAACATTTTAAGCAAGCTAATCGTTGAATTACTATGTTATAAGTTCTAATGCTAACATCCTAAAATAACGACAATTACATCATAGGCTTAAAGGGATAAACAATCAAGATTTTTACATGTCCCTCGTATGACAACATCTTTTTTAAAAAGAAAAATAAAAGGAGAGAATATTGTTCAACAAGAAATATACTAAGACATTTCCATGATAATTTCTTCACAGTTCTATTACCAGAATTAGGGTAATTTTCATCACAGTAAAAAGAAGAAAAATAGCTAGTGTCTATGGGTTGTGGTTTCAAGTCATCATCATAGTAAAGGTACTATTGCCACTAAATTAATAGTTATATATACAAGCTAGATAAATGTACCATTACAAGTCCAATTATCTCTACATCTTGAATAATGTATCAGGTCAAATGCTTAACTTCGATATAATAACCATCGTATTGCAAAAGCTGTCACATTACGGGCACACCACATCCAATACAATGTGAGTATGACGACCAAATTCAATTTCAGCTGTCATTTATACACATAAATGCACAAACTGAGAATCATATATAAAAGCTAATACTCCATTTCAGCATAAGTGTTATAAAAAACTTTTGAAATTTGGTATAAGTATTGATCTGCACCATGTATGAACTGTGTACAACCTCCTAGAAACATGAATTTGTTCTTGCTAATAGTAATCCAATTTTTCCCACCTTTATACTCACCTAAGCTTGCATGTGGAACATTGTTGAACCATACTTGTATTCAAGTGTAAAGCATTGAATTTCATTTTGTATTATTATAACTGGGATACTCTAATATACCGGAATCAACATGCTCTGATAGTGAAATAATTTCCAGCACCGAGTTCATCGAGATTCCAAGGGGAAATGGATCCTCGATTTTGCGGGTTATATGTCTTTCGCTATTGATTGTTAACATGCGACCTGCATTTTTAAAGAACCCTTGCACAATATTTCTATGCATCCCGTACATAGCAAGTAAATATGGAATTCTATGAATTTTAACTAGCTCCTAGTGAATGCAATAATTCTCAAGTTAAACAATTGACTCTATTCCTTAAAATTAAACTACTAAGTTTCATAATGCACATTCTACAAAAATAATGGATGTTGGCACACGCATAATTCAATTATCTCTAGTGCATTTTGTTGCAACAAGTATAAGATAAGACATAATCAACTTTATTTCTAAAAAATCTGAATTTGAACGATTATAAGATTGTTCTCGCACCTACAATAAACATACCATATTAGGTAGACAAAGTATAAATAGCATCTTGAAGATTGATAAGTTGGGATTCCATTCACTCACTTGATCTCAAAGACTATCAAAACATAAAATATATGTGTAAACAATTAGGGAAAAACTAAACTTTAAAAGACAAAGATCAAATATATACCAGAAATTCTCCACCGTTAAATGAAGTGGGAGTCTCAAGTTGTACTCTGGTTTATGATGCCTACTCTTGACATATAAACTGAGAGAAATTCATTTCCTGTGAAAGCTATATACTTTTTAGCCTAGCCAATATTCTTTTTTTTTTTGAAATATTTTGCCAAAACATTTTCATTCCAACTTCCAACAAGGTTTGTGTAAGCTAAACTCGAGTAATTATTCCAAGAATTATTAAAAATTTAGAAAACCAGATAGCTAAAAGTCAGAAGGGAAATTTATTGACGAGAATACACTAACCCCAGTCTGAATAACCATCAAGCGATGGTCAGATGAAGTTGTCAGGATATTAGTAACAGTAACATTCATAAATTTTAGCCTCCATTTCGAGTTTCTAGAGGCTTTGCACAACCTAACAAGGGTGATAGCAAGTCGACTCCTGCTCTTGGAGCAGGTGAGACTCGACCCCTTACTTCCTAAGTCCACGAGATGCCAATCACTAACATTTTCCACAAAATTCTCACATCTCATGTGATTATCCCTTTCCCTATAGCTAAATTTGTCATATTTCTCCATATGGTCATTAAAGTCTCACCCGCCACAACTTACATGATAGTAGAGTCAACTAGTAACAACTTCAAATCACCCCAGATTTATTTTCTATTCACGGGGTTGGGACTAGCATACATCGTCGAGAAAAGTCAATCTTCATAGTTGAATTTAGTAATAAGGAGATGGATATCCAATTTATCCACTTCAAGTATGACTAAAAATTTGCGTCTTGAACATAATGAGTTTTTTTGAATTATAATGTGTTTTATTCTTTTATATCAATTAAAATCTCAACATATCCACTAGTGGACTTAGAGTCCTTCAAATAAGATATCCAATTGGCATCAGTGTTACGTAATATATTTCTCTCTTAAATTATCCATTTAACTTTATAAAGTTATGTAATAGTTCATCTTTATATGCATATTTTCTTCTTGAATGTGAATGCGTGTGTCGTATAAACTATTTTAGAAAGGTGGTGTTGTAAACACCATTGCCTAAGACAGTGCTCTATTCAGTTCTAAAATACAATCTCATTTCATTATTTCTCTTAATTGTTGTAGAGAAATTCAGTGCCAATTAGATACATATATATACACCACTGAGGAAATGTTATTTGGCATGTGTTAGCTAATTCTTGCTTTTAGTCAAGCAATGCAAAGAGGACTGACCTTACTGATTATGTGATTGTGATAATGGCTAGATCCAAAGAAACTTATGCAAATGGATTGGGATAAATAAGATCTTGTTGATTATGTTATCTTCATTCAATCCGTTGACAGTTGACCAGGCTACGGGATAGAATTTTTCAATCTTTATGATTAATGGCTTCGAGTATTAATCAACTATCTGAATAATGAAAAAGAAAGAGGAAAGTTTAGACACCCGACATTGTAACAAAAAATTGAATTTTCATTACTCTTTAGTGACATCCTAGTAATCGAAGCGATCACAGGATAAAGGACATGGATTTCAAAAACCCAGTTGACCGATTGTGCAAAATTATGCTTACACAGAAACACAATGAATATGAAAGAAAAGAAATGGTAAAAGAAAATATAAGTTGGAAGCGACCTTCTGAATCAATGATATGCAGGGAATTAATGCATATCTACTTGTTAAAATTGAGCATGGAAGTTATCAAAGCCTGATAAATACTATAAGATCTGATAGCAACTACTGAACCTTTACAATTTCCATACCATACTGCCTTTATAAATGTCCACATGATGTTGAAATTCAGCCATCCTATGACACTAGGGCCCTCTTACACACTAAGTCATACAAATATTAAGATATCAATCCCATAATCATATAATCAACAAGGTCAGTCCTCTCTGCACTGCTCGATTAAAACATAATATCGTGTTTATCCCAATCAGGATTTAGATTCTACATTTCACGAACTTTAATGTTACCTTTAATGTCTATTTTCATTTTCATATTCGAATCGGCGAAACCAACTCAGGATGACTTTACACCCATGGTCATCGACGAATATCAAAATAATACTAGGACGATATCATCGTCGGTGTTGATAAAGTAAATTATCTAATATATTGTATTCTCAGCCATTTTCTTAGGTTTTAAGGATCTCATTTGTAGAAAAATTAGATGGTTTTGCTATTGGCGTTAGCAAACCCAAATATAACACAGGATACTAAACCCAACTTGCATTTCATTGAAGGATTTCCAATGGTCTTTGGGGTCAGTGGTGAAGTCAGAGAAGAGCGGTCCGATTGATGCAAGAATTTTCCAAGTTATGTCGGTATACACTGACTTGGGACGCTGCTTCTCCAATTAAATATAACCTATATTGTGTTATATCAACCTTAGAGTCCATCATTTCGGTTAATATGGTTTATTAAATAATAAAACAGGGTCTCAATTTAGCTAAAGTTTAAAATTCCACATGAATAGAACCCTAGGCTAAATAAAAATATTGAACAAGCAATCGTTCCATCAAATACCAATTGACCATTTAAACAAATATGAAGGGGATTTAAAGATATATTAGAAAACCAAGAGAAGTAATAGAAAACTAGAAATGAAATTATATGAAAAATAGACAACATAAAAAATGCACAAACTCACATCTACATCCACCTTATGACTAACAATTATATATTTTGGCATAAGAAATACTTGTTTTGTGTCTTAATAAATTGAAAGCAAGATGAATAAGTTGTATAATACTGCATCATCTAAATGTAGTATCAGAAAATATGGTGTAGTGCTAGTTAGAAATAGAACTCCCTAAGTAATTGGTATGTATCAACGTCGATTCGGATTTCGATATTGTAGAGTGAACTAAAATCCTAGCGTCAGCCTCTTTCATCGTGTTCAGAATTATATCGGCCTATGCCTTTTTCAAGGCAGTTAGTCTCTGCACTAAAAATCAAATCATTAACATAAAAAGAATAACAAAATTGATCCCCATTACAAAACATGACAATCATTCAACTTCAAGAATGTGGATATAATCAGGTACTAGTGACAATTTATAAATTACCTAAAGAATTCCTAAAATAACATTGAGAACAAATTTTTACATAGGATTTAGAACTGAATAATGGTTAAATAATCCATTAACAGAAACCAAAAATCACAGATGACAAAACAGATTACTTATAAAAATAAAAAAAGTAACACCAAAACAAGTTACAACCAACACATAGTTTCACAAACCAAACATTTATCATACAAAACCCAATAATTTAAGCTCAAGAACCATTATTTCAATCCTCAGACCTCAAAACTTAAAATCCAAATTAAACCTACAGCAGTTGATTGGGTTCAATAGTGAAGAGAAACTTAAAAAAACACTTATAGTAGTTGAAGAGGAGAAACGGAGAGAGAGAGAGAGAGAGAGAGAGAGAGAGAGAGAGGAGTAGAGTAAAATCGAGGTCGGGAAAGAGGAGCAGAGTTTAACAGTGAAGAGAAATGATCGATATTTGAATAGGAGAGAGGAAAGAGAAGAGGTAAATTAAAGCTATACCAAAATTAAGTATTAGGCTAAAATTTATAAGTCTTACGAGCAGTTACAAATTGGTGACTCCTAATAGCAGTCACAAATTAAGTCTTAGGCCAAAATTTGTGACTTCTCATAGCAGCTATAATTTTGTGACTGCTCATAAGAGTCATAACTTAAGCCTACTGATAAATTTGTGATCGCTTGTGGCAGTTACAAATCTATGACTGCTTATAGGAGTTAAAAATTAATTATATGATAAGATTTATAACTGTCATTAGAAGTGAAAAACGAATTGACTCTAATTTTTTATTACACAAAGATTTTATCACTCCTAATAGCAGTTACAAATAATTTTGTGACTCCTCCCGATAGTGATAAAGTTTGTCACCCCAATTAGCAGTCACAAAAATAGCATTTTGGTGTAGTGTATGTAACAACTCGTAATTTCATCTAGTAATTAATTAAATTAATTCAATATTCGAAAAGCTAACTTAAAAGACTCCTAATCTGAGTATATACAATTCTTGGGTCGTTTATAAGAGTCCTCATAACATAAAATTCTCTAGGAAAAAAAATGTTTGTCACGGTTGTGGATCGTGACTAACTGGCTAACTGTTTTAGTTTTAATAGGATTTTAATTCCACTTAAATTTTCTTATCTTTTCTCTTATATATTTAACTCGGGATGAATACTTTTAAAATATATTTTCACCAACCCTAAGAGGAGTACCCTCTCATCTTCTACATCTCCTTCTACCTCAAAACCCTAGCCCCATTGTACATAACTTTCAACTCAAGATTTGACAAGATAAACCTGTTTTTCTCAAGACGATTCAAGAACGAATCTTTGTCAACTTTTCACGAGCAATACACCTTTAACTTTTACTCAGGCATGGATACTCTATTCTCTTCATTTAGTATTATGCATTTTAAGTGTGGCTTAAACAATTAATTACATGTTTTCATAAAAGAAATTAGCAACTTTGATAGCAAAAAAGTGATAAATAATTTGGTACTCCTTTTATGAATTTTTTTAGTATGAAATAAGATTTGAAACCCTTGGGTGCATAGGATAGAGTATTGGGTTTTCGTGGTTGTGGGTGTCGAATCGCATGTAGAATTTTATAGAGTTTATTTAAATGGAAACAGGGCGCATACACACATAAAATTTTGTATTTAATGTAAGTGGACGATTATTGTGTATTTCATAAACTTGCATGTTGATTAATAAAAAAATATTAGATGGAAACTATTGTTTTAACCACAGCGATGGTGGTACTAGCTGAATTAAATTAAATTGTGCATTATGAGTGAATAGAAAAATTGTGTATATATATGTTGAATTGTACGATTGATTTTATTCATATTTGCCATTGCGGGAACGACGGGATTTTGGGTTGTACGATCTCGCCTATATTTTTTTATGCTCGCTAGGTGTGGGACTAGTGGGTAGGACTTAGTCGTGGATGACACTACCTAGGTATGGGACTAGTTGGTGTAGATTTTTACAGATGGGATATTCCGGGGTGGGGCTAATTTTTATGTCGTGCCATCGACTTTCTAGACTAGGCAAGAAACTATGAAGATATTATCAATATAAATTCATCCTATAAAAATAGGGTAGCACATATTTGTGTTTTTTGGAGGGTCTTGGGTATGGGACTAAGGTTTTTTAGGATTTTACGTTGATAATAAAGGTTGGGTAAATACAGTAAAATAATGAGTAGACAAGAGAAATTGAGAATTAATGCCTAAGATAATAAATAGGTATTAAAATATATTGGACGCGTAAATAAGTGCAGGACTGACAATTAAACGGGTTGATTGGTTTTTGGGATGTGTGGGTGAGTGATGGCATAATAAGTGCAGTGTTGACAGTTAAATGGGTTGGTTGGCTATTATGACATGTCATGCCTAGACCCTCGTTAATAAGTGCAAGGTTGGAAGAATACGGACTGAATGGAAATTACGAGGGGAATGAGTGTGGCGTAAAACATGTGGGAGTCCCACAATGAATATGATGAAAAACATTAAGCAGGAGTCCTGCAACTAAAATGAGGAAAAACTTAGTGGGAGTAACACAACTAATATGGTGTAAGATCAAATACGGGAGCACCGCGATTGATAATTATAAAATGAGTAAACTGATTAAATTAATGAAATGAAGTTATTGAAAATTAAATAGTGGAACTTTGGTATTAGATGGACTTTGTTGTGGGTAGATAGGGATTTATTTTTATCGCATATATATATCATTTAATTGAAAATATTCTATTATTATATTTATCATGTATAATGCTATTGTATGGGTTCACGGGACCTAATTGTAAGGAGTAGCTAGTATTCATGCTCAGGGCTCTGACCCTGTGCGTTCACTAAACATTTCAGGCATAAGTATTAGAGTAACTGAATATGATTCGTTGGAGATCATATTGGAGGTGCAGCTGGAGTTCATTTATTTATCTGCTTTTAGAGATTAGATTTCATTTATTCAGTCATTTATATTATGAGACATCATTATGGGTTTTATTGGGCCATATGATTCCAAATTTGTTTACGGTTTCAGTAAGTTACTTTAGTAGATTATTTCATTTGGAATTTTAAATCAATTAAGAAGTTGGATTTTTCTGGGGTTTGGCATGGTGATGTATTTTAATTATTGCATAATGATCTTATTTATTAAAACAATCAGAATATTATATTGTAAAATAAAAAATTAATGTCTCATATATGTCATAGGCTAAGAATGGTATTTAATTTAGTGACGTCGGCATATTCTTGGTGGCAGGCGATGCCGGGAATGCGCGGGGTGTTACAGATACACCATCCATCTGACTGACGCATAGTAGTACGATAGTTTATACAAAATATCGTATTTTCCTTTGCATGGATCACCTTTTTCGAAAAGGTTAGAATTTTTTGCTTAGGTCAACAAAGAATACACCTCCTCCCCATCGGTTGAATGGGGACACATTTTTAAAGAAGTTATGTTGCATCTAGTATATACTGGGAAAGTTTCCAAAGGTTTACAATATTAAGAGAAAGATGGGTGATGCAAATGACAATTGTAATGTTGAAGTTAATGAGGCATGGTGTAAAAGGTAAATTTTATTTTACTTGGAATATTGGAGTACTCATAAAATTTGACAGGTTCTTGATGTGATGCACATTGAGAAGAATTTTTCACAAAATTTAATAAGTAAAATACTCGATGACAAAACGAAAACTAAATATACAATAAATGTACGAAAGGATATGAAAGACTTGGGTATACATAGTAGTCAAGGGATGTGAGAAGATGATAAAATGGGTAGAGGGTTAAAACCGAAGGAATCATTTATATTGCATAAAAAGAGAAATAATAGTTTTGTCAAATTTTGATAGACTTAAAGCTACCTTCTAGCTTTTCGTCCAACCTGACCAATATCGTCACCGTTAACCCACCTGGTTTTCACTCAATTAAGTCACATGAATCTCACGTTATTATAGAGTATTTGTTACCCGTATTACTTTAGCATGCATTTCGAAAATACAAAGATTTGCAAAGAGCTATTCAACAGTTCAACTTACTTTTCAAAATATAGTGCTCAAAAGTCTTGATTCGCGAGGATGTGAAAAGGGCCAAGTTTATGGTTATAGAGGCATTATGTGTGTTGGATTAACACTTTCAATAGGAATTTTTTTATATTAGTATCAACCTTACTGTTCATTTAGCTAATGAAGCATTAGCTTGTGGTCCTATAGGAACACATTGGATGTATCCTTTTGAACGTTAAACTTTTTATATTAATTTTTATTTTCACACTAACACAAACACATAAACAAGCACATATGTCTTGATCATTATTAATGAATATGTAACATATACTTTTTTCTCATTCACATGAATAGGAACTGTGACACCCCGACTAATTCAATATCGGGTAGCTACTCCTTTATGAAATTAAATCAAAATGCCAAGTTGGCTCAGTTAATATCATCACTGTCGAAAACATTTTATTATTTCTAACCACCTAGTATTTAAAAAGTAAGTTGTCAAATTTTAATTAAAGTCTGATTAACATGCAGTGAAAGATATAAAACAAGAATACTATCACCATTCACCATAACGAAACAGTAGAATAACCATCACATGATATAAATAAATCCGGAGGAAAACTCCTCACAACAAACTCCACAACTGAAATGAATAACTAAAAACTGAATACTGAATCAATACATGACAAAGTCTGGAAAACTGAAATGGAAAATGTAACTCTAATGGAACTGGGCCACATGCCCTAAAACTGAGGAATACTGAACATGGAATCCAAATGATAGAAGCGTCTAAAAGCAAATCCCTGTAACTTCCACAAACAGCAACAGCTCGTCATCTGAATGACTATCCTATGCATGGTGTCCTTGCGGCTGGGCACCTAAAATTGTTTCACAAAAAATAGATTTGAAAGCAAACGGGTCAGAGCCCGAATGTGGAGATATTTTAAAAACCTGCAAGTGCTTTAAAAACATTTAAAACATTAAATGCAAAGTACATGTTAGGACGTGCACTCACATGAAATTCTCACCTCTCGTCTAACTGTGCACTCCTAACGTAAGTACCCATCTAAAATGACACAAACCAATAGCTAAGTGACATCATATCTAGCTAGACTGTCATAGGTTCTACCCTTATTACTCGGTTCCCATTAACATTATAACGCTCGCAATTAAATAGGGGCTTAACGTAAATTCAGGTTCTCACGTAAAAGTAATACAACTCATTATAGATCATCCCTTTTGTTATTCCATAGTTATACACACAATACCATATGAAAGTTCCCAGTTTATTAAGCGTATATTTTCCACAACATAAATACACAATATAAGCACCCCGAGACAAAGCTGCGGTGCACACATACTCTGCTATCCATCCCGGTACATCACGTACATAAGGATCACATATTCCGAATCTCTCAGGAATAGTTCACAGATAACAACATCACAAATAATGGAGGCGAACACAGTCACATCACATGGGTCACGCACATACCTGCGCTCCCACGATCAGCAGACTTATTAGCATCCCAATAACTCCTTCTCTGACCTATGTTCATCGAGGTAACCAGTCTAAATCCGGGCAACAAAAGGATTAGAGGGCCCTAAGCGAACGCAAACCTCCCGTGATAGCAAGTATGGTAGGTATGTCATACACACAATTATATACCAATATTAAGTAAGCACACATCTTAGTAATCACCGTAGTTTAATTGTAGTACTTATTGCATTCTCGTACCAACTTAATATATATACAACTTAAATAATCCCGATCCATATTTATACGCGCCATAATTTATTCTCACGTCGTAGTAGGCACTCACGTCTCGACTCAAATGTCTATTTGATTTGATCCACACTTATATAATTTACTCCTCATTATATCCCAAATGTCCCAAGTATACTAATACACCATCAAAGGAATGTTATCTCTATCCTCGAACAAGTTTACGGGATTCCCAAAATCAGAACAGGCCAAAAAGGCCTAAACTGCCAGCTCGTTAGAAGTCTCGTTCGAACGAGGCTGTTCGGACGAGATTTCGTTCGAACGAACTGGGCTATCTAACTAGATCTCGCTCGAACGAGATTATCGAACGAACATCCTCCTCGTTAGAACCCCAAACTGTCAACTCGTTAGAAGCTCGTTCGAACGAGTTCGTTCGAACGACCTGGGTAGGTCTTCTAACGAGTGACCAAATTCAAGCCCATAAATCCTATCTCATTTTTCACCAATTTCTACACCTCAAATCTTAACCAAAATTCGTCCAATCAATGTTTTAAGGTCTCCAATCATCCTAAAACATACTAAGGTCATATACTAACATCTTTTAAGGAATTAACACATCCTAACCATCATTAATTCATCAAATCTCTACCCTTTTCCCCAAATTTTCAAGAACATAAACCCTAGAATTTTAAATCCTCAATAAGTCCATTCTAGATTCGTTTTTTTTACATCCAACATATATTAACATCAGAATAATCATCTCCATACTATTCTACATGCAATTTGTCCTCAAAATTTAAGTCCTAAGTCCAATTAAAATGGGTTTCTATTTAACTTCCAAGAACAAATGTAAATCTTTCAATTTATCTAACATGGAAGAAACATTCTCTGAATTAAATCGAATTAAATCACTTGCCTCTAGTGTCTCTGAATTTGGTGTTGGTTTGATGAAGCTTTTTCTGCAGAATTCCTTCTCTCTCTCTACAAGCCTTCTCCAAAGGTGGCTAGGGTGGCTAGGGTTTGTTTAGGAGACTTAGAAAACAAATTTTAAAACTCCCCGTAGTCTAATGGGTCAATATGGTTTGTAGTGGGTTTAGTGGTTAGTTACCCAAATCAGATTATAAATCCTAATTTTCGTCATTATTAAATCCCAAAAATACAATATTACCAAACTACCCTCATAAGATGCCGGTATGGCCTAAAAATACCCCGGGACCCAAACTAAACCCCCGGCTAGTGTTTTCTGACTATCTCGACCCTTCCGGACGCGTTGGCGCACTCAAAAAGACCATACGGTTAATAGAATTTAAATTCACTATTACAATTAAAATAATTATATCCTGACGCGACTGTCTCACGCATCCCAATTAAATGTCCAAATTGCCGTATATCAATCTCACGACTAATTTCATAATTCAGTATTCATATATCATCATATATACTCAATATAGTCAAATACCAACTCACATCTCGCTAGTATTTTATCCGGATTAATTCCCAATTAATTCTCATTTAATTAATTAATCCCAAAAATAAATATCGCCAAAAATACGGGGTATTACATACTTCCCCCTAATAACAGAATTTCGTCCCGAAATTCGGAACTAGAAAGTACCTTATAAAAACAACTCTGGATAACGTTCGCGCATCTCATCCTCGCGTTCCCATGTGGACTCCTCGACATTGTGATGTCGCCACTGAACACGCTCTAACGGAACTATCTTTGACCGCAGCTTCCTCTCACTTCGGTCCAAAATAGCAATCGGCCCCTCCTCGTAGGAGCTATCAGGCTGTAAATCAATCTCCTCCAAAGAGATGTGAGAATGAGCCAAATCGTCTCTGAGATATTTCCTTAGCGAGGAAATATGAAACACATCGTGAATCCGGTGTAAATGCTCCGGTAACCCGAGTCTATACGCAACTAGTCCAATCCAGTCAATAATAGGAAACGGCCCCACATACCTCGGTGCCAACTTCCCCTTCTTCCCGAAACGTATAATCCCCTTCATAGGAGATACTCTGAGCAAAACCTGGTCCCTCACTTGGAACTCCCTGAAAAATCTCTTCACATCAGCATAACACTTTTGCCGGTCTTGAGCTACCCGAATGCGACTCTGAATCAACTCAATCCTTGCCGAAGTATCCTGAATCACTTCCGACCCAAGTAGTTTGTTGTCCCCCACCTCTAACCAACATGCTGGGGAACGACAAGGCCTACCGTACAATGCCTCAAACGGAGCCATGCCAATAGTGAACTGGTAGGAGTTATTATAAGCGAACTCTACCAGTGGAAGGTATTGCTTCCATCCACCTCCAAAGTCAATAATGCACATGCGTAGTATGTCCTCCAACATCTGATTTGTGCGATCGGTCTGCCCATCGATCTGTGGATGATAAGTCGTACTCAACCGCAATTCTGTGCCCATGGCCTCCTGGAAACTCTCCTAAAACCGCGAAACAAATATCTTGTCTCTGTCAGACACGATATTTAGGGGCACACCGTGAAGTCTTACAACCTCAGAAATGAAGAGCTGGGCATACTGTCCCGTAGTGTAGTCAGTCCTTACGGGTAAAAAGTGAGCGACTTTGGACAATCTGTCCACAATTACCCAAACGGAGTCGTGACCCCTCTGCGACGTAGGCAACCCAGTGATAAAGTCCATGGATATGCTCTCCCACATCCACACCGGGACCTCCAACAGCTGTAGAAGTCCTGTCGGTCTCTGATGATCCACTTTTACTAGCTGGCAAGTGGCGCATTTCGAAACAAACTCAGTAATATCTCTCTTCATACCGCTCCACCAATACTGCCGTCTCATGTCTTGGTACATTTTGTCCCCTCCGGGATGTACCGCGAACCGTGAGCCGTGCGACTCTGCCATCACCTCGTGTCGCAATTTCTTCCCTTTAGGAACTACCAATCTCCCATTGAAGCGTAATCCCCCGTCTGAGCTGACGGTATAGGACTCGGCTCCCTCTGCAAGTAATCGAACTATCTGCTCCTGACAGAACGAGTCATTAGCCTGTGACCGTACTACCTTCGTGACAATCTGCGGTGTAACGGTCATCACAGACATGAAAGATCGGGCCACTGCATCCTGGTGTCCCAACTACTTCCACTTTGCCTTCCACACCTCTGCCACCTCATCTGCTGGCCTACGTCTCAACGCGACTGCTACCACGTTAGCCTTACCTGGGTGATACTGGATATCGAACTGGTAGTCTTTCACAAACTCAAGCCACGTACGCTGACGCATATTCAACTCCTTCTGCGTGAACAGGTATTGTAGGGACTTGTGGTCCGTGAACAGTTGGAACTTCTGCCCCAAAAGATAGTGCCTCCAAATCCGTAGGGCAAATACCACTGCCGCCAACTCCAAATCATGTGTGGGGTAATTCTTCTCGTGAGGCTTAAGCTTACGGGAAGCATAAGCTATGGCCTGTCTCTCCTGTTGTAATACACCTCCAAGCCCTTGTAAAGACGCATCGGTGTAAACCAAATACTCAACTCCCAGTCTCGGCAATGCTAACACAGGTGCTGAGGTCAATTTGTCCTTTAACTCATCAAATGCCAACTGAAAGACATCACTCCAGATGAATGGCGCACCCTTACGAGTCAGATGTGTCAAAGGACCCGCTATCTTCGAAAATCCCCGAATGAACCTCCTATAGTATCCTGCTAGGCCCAAGAAACTACGAATTTCAGTCGGTGTCGTGGGCTGTCCCCATTCCCTCACCGCGGATACCTTCCCTGGATCAACAGATATCCCCCGGTCGAAAATAATGTGTCCCAAAAACTGGACCTCCTTCAGCCAAAACCCGCATTTCTCATATTTTGCATACAACTCGTTCTGACGCAGCGTCTGCAAAACCTGCCTCAAATGCTCGGCGTGCTCCTCCTCTGTCTGGGAGTAAACCAGAATATCATCAATGAAGACAATGACAAACTGATCTAGGAAATCCCTGAACACTCTGTTCATCAAGTCCATAAACACTGCTGGAGCGTTGGTCAAACCAAAAGGCATAACCCGAAACTCGTAAGAACCATATCTCGACAAGAACGCAGTCTTCGAGAAATCCTCCTCCCTGATACGCAACTGATGGTATCCCGATCTCAAATCAATCTTTGAGAAGAAAGAAGCTCCTCTCAACTGGTCGAATAAGTCATCGATTCGAGGCAACGGATACTTATTCCGTATCGTGACCTTATTCAACTCTCTATAGTCCACACACAATCTCAGTGAACCGTCCCTCTTCTTCACAAACAAAACTGGAGCGCCCTAAGGTGAGGTACTCCTGCGAATAAAGCCCTGACCTAACAGCTGCTCTATCTCATCTCGTAGCTCTCGCATCTCTGTCGGAGCCATACGGTACGGTGCGCATGCTATAGGTATCGTATCTGGCAATAGGTCTATAACAAAGTCTATCTCTCGACTGAGGGGTAGGCCTGGTATCTCCAGGAACACATCCGAATAGTCCCTGACGACTGGGATTGAATCTAAAGGAATCACAACCTCCTTAGAGGTATCCTCCTCTAGGTAATACAAATGAGCGGTCGAGCCTCCCTCTGGGCGAGGCATCGCCACTACAAACATCTCCTGCCCCGGAATGGAAAAAACAATGCTCCCACCGAAGCAATCAATCATGGCTCTATAATCAGCGAGCCAATCCATACCGATAATCACATCGTGAACATGCATATCTAATACCAACATATCTGTAGGTAATACCAGACTACCAATCTCTATCCCCACTCCCCGGCATATAAAGAAAATAAGTGACCCACTCCCCAATGGTGAGTCTACACACGTCACTGTGCTCTCTGCCGTAGCTAACAATCCTAAGGCTCTCGCAAAATGTGTAGCTAAAAAAAACAATGTGTAGCCCCGTATCAAACAATACCCGACCCATAGTGCCATGGATAGGAAACGTACCCTCAATCGCGGGCGGTGCCTGTGGAACTGCTGCCTGGTGGACGTTATAGACACGTCCATACTGTAGCTGCCCCTGCTGAGCTGGGACTGCTGGAATGGGTGGCAATGCTGCCATCTGTGGCGGTGCGGGGAGAGCGGCGGGAAACATAGGCCTCTGCGGCTCCTGGCGAGCACCCTGCTGCTGCTGCTGTGGGGCCCTGCCCCTATCAGGACAATCCTGTCGTTTATGGCCAGTCTTGCCACACACAAAACACTTCCCTGGGAAGTTCCCTCCTCTCTGCCCCTGCGGTCCCCGGCCCTGGTGGACGTTACCGTTCCTCCCATGGCCCTGCTGGCCCTGCTGCCCATTCTGCCCCTGTTGGCCCTGATGGCCGTTTGGACCCTGATGGCCCTGACGGAAACCTCCCTGTCCGTGCCTGTAATTCCCTGATCTGAACCTCTTCTGATCCCCCTGCTGGGAATCCTGCTCACCCTGTCTCTGCCCCTGAATAGATTGTGCCCCATCGGCACCATGTCCTCCAGTCCTGCCCTAATGGCTAGACTCTCCCGACCTCTTGCCCTCAGCCATATGAAAGCGGTGATCCTGGCAGTGTAACAAAGTACCGTTAACCACATCAGAATAAGTGGCCAACGAAAGGTTCCCTAACAGATGCGGACGGATCCTCCATGTCAACCCGTCGGTGAATTTCTCAATCTTCTTCTTTTCTGTTGGTATCTCGTCCAGAATGATATTCAACAGATTCGTGAACTCGGCCTCATACTCGGCCACGGTCTTACCCTCTTGCTTCAGATTCATCAGTTTCCTCCTCATATCTGTGTGAAAAGCTGACGGAAAGTATTTGCGGTCGAACCGCACCCAAAAGTCCTGAATAGTGAGAGTATCCCTCTCCTCCACGGTGGTAATAGACTCCCACCACTGTAGTGCAGATCCAACTAGCTTGAAAGTAGCTAGCACCTGCTTCTGAACGTCCGTGCACTCATACATCCTCAAGTGCCTCTGCATATCCTTCCTCCACTGGCTCGAGACTACCACATCTGAGCTACCTGCAAACTCTGGCGGATGCGCTTTCTGAAAAGCGTCGCGTACACGTTCCCAAGCAGACGGGAATGCATTTGCCTATACTGGCGCGACAACCGGCGCCTGAGGTGGTGCCTGCTGAACTACGGCAATTGCAGCATTTACCGCTTGGGCTACAATAGCTGCAACCTCAGCGGCGTTCATCATGCCCTGAACTGGAGCGGGCTGGGGTTCGGGTGTTGCATCCCTGGGAACTCGTCGTGCACGTCGTGGAGGCATCTGAAATAAGAATAAAGTTTATAAGTTCACAGTTTATAAACTTAAAATAGCTGAAGAAAGAAGCATACACAAAAAGAGTACAACAGTTCTAAAATATAGGGCTCTATATCAAAGAAACTTAGCAGAAACATAATAGCCGTACAGATCCTAAAGGACACTAGAACCTGATGCTCTGATACCACCTGTGACACCCCGACTAATTAAATACCGGGTAGCTACTCCTTTATGAAATTAAATCAAAATGCTAAGTTGGCTCAGTTAATAGCATCACTGTCGAAAACATTTTATTATTTCTAACCACCTAGTATTTAAAAAGTAAGTTGTCAAATTTTAATTAAAGTCTGATTAACATGCAGTGAAAGATATAAAACAATAATACTATCACCATTCACCATAACGAAACAGTAGAATAACAATCACATGATATAAATAAATCCATAGGAAAACTCCTCACAACAAACTCCACAACTGAAATGAATAACTAAAAACTGAATACTGAATCAATACATGCCAAAGTCTGGAAAACTGAAATGGAAAATGTAACTCTAATGGAACTGGGCCACATGCCCTAAAACTGAGGAATACTGAACATGGAATCCAAATGATAGAAGCGTCTAAAAGCAAATCCCTGTAACTTCCACAAACAACTACAGCTCGTCATCTGAATGAGTATCCTATGCATGGTGTCCTTGCGGCTGGGCACCTAAAATGGTTTTACAAAAAATAGATTTGAAAGCAAACGGGTCAGAGCCCGAATGTGGAGATGTTTTAAAAACTTGCAAGTGCTTTAAAAACATTTAAAACATTAAATGCAAAGTACATGTTAGGACGTGCACTCACATGAAATTCTCACCTCTCGTCTAACTGTGCACTCCTAACGTAAGTACCCATCTAAAATGACACAAACCACTAGCTAAGTGACATCATATCTAGCTAGACTGTCATAGGTTCTACCCTTATTACTCGGTTCCCATTAACATTATAACGCTCGCAATTAAATAGGGGCTTAACGTAAATTCAGGTTCTCACGTAAAAGTAATACAACTCATTATAGATCATCCCTTTTGTTATTCCATAGTTATACACACAATACCATATGAAAGTTCCCAGTTTATTAAGCGTATATTTTCCACAACATAAATATACAATATAAGCACCCCGAGACTAAGCTGCGGTGCACACATACTCTGTTATCCATCCCGGTACATCACGTACATAAGGATCACATATTCCGAATCTCTCAGGAATAGTTCACAGATAACAACATCACAAATAATGGAGGCGAACACAGTCACATCACATGGGTCACGCACATACCTGCGCTCCCACGATCAGCAGACTTATTAACATCCCAATAAGTCCTTCTCTGACCTATGTTCATCGAGGTAACCAGTCTAAATCCAGGCAACACAAGGATTAGATGGCCCTAAGCGAACGCAAACCTCCCGTGATAGCAAGTATGGTAGGTATGTCATACACACAATCATATACCAATATTAAGTAAGCACACATCTTAGTAATCACCGTAGTTTAATTGTAGTACTTATCGCATTCTCGTACCAACTTAATATATATACAACTTAAATAATCCTGGTCCATATTTATATGCGCCATAATTTATTCTCACGTCGTAGTAGGCACTCACGTCTCGACTCAAATGTCTATTTGATTTGATCCACACTTATATAATTTACTCCTCATTATATCCCAAATGTCCCAAGTATACTAATACACCATCAAAGGAATGTTATCTCTATCCTCGAACAAGTTTACGGGATTCCCAAAATCAGAACAGGCCAAAAAGGCCTAAACTGCCAGCTCGTTAGAAGTCTCGTTCGAACGAGGCTATTCAGACGAGATTTCGTTCGAACGAACTGGGCTATCTAACGAGATCTCGTTCGAACGAGATTATCGAACGAACATCCTCCTCGTTAGAACCCCAAACTGTCAACTTGTTAGAAGATCGTTCGAACGAGTTCGTTCGAACGACCTGGGTAGGTCTTCTAACGAGTGACCAGATTGAAGCCCAGAAATCCTATCTCGTTTTTCACCAATTTCTACACCTCAAATCTTAACCAAAATTCATCCAATCAATGTTTTAAGGTCTCCAATCATCCTAAAACACACTAAGGTCATATACTAACATCTTTTAAGGAATTAACACATCCTAACCATCATTAATTCATCAAATCTCTACCCTTTTCCCCAAATTTTCAAGAACATAAACCCTAGAATTTTAAATCCTCAATAAGTCCATTCTAGATTCGTTTTTGTTACATCCAACATATATTAACATCAGAATAATCATCTCCATATTATTCTACATGCAATTTGTCCTCAAAATTTAAGTCCTAAGTCCAATTAAAATGGGTTTCTATTTAACTTCCAAGAACAAATGTAAATCTTTCAATTTATCTAACATGGAAGAAACATTCTCTGAATTAAATCGAATTAAATCACTTGCCTCTAGTGTCTCTGATTTTGATGTTGGTTTGATGAAGCTTTTTCTGCAGAATTCCTTCTCTCTCTCTCTCTCTACAAGCCTTCTTCTCCAAAGGTGGCTAGGGTGGCTAGGGTTTGTTTAGGAGACTTAGAAAACCAATTTTAAAACTCCCCGTAGTCCTATGGGTCAATATGGTTTGTAGTGGGTTTAGTGGTTAGTTACCCAAATCAGATTATAAATCCTAATTTTCGTCATTATTAAATCCCAAAAATACAATATTACCAAACTACCCTTATAAGATGCCGGTATGGCCTAAAAATACCCCGGGACCCAAACTAAACCCCCGGCTAGTGTTTTCTGACTATCTCGACCCTTCCGGACGCGTTGGCGCACTCAAAACGACCATACGGTTAATAGAATTTAAATTCACTATTACAATTAAAATAATTATATCCTGACGCGACTGTCTCACGCGTCCCAATAAAATGTCCAAATTGCCGTATATCAATCTCACGACAAATTTCATAATTCAATATTCATATATCATCATATATACTCAATATAGTCAAATACCAACTCACATCTCGCTAGTACTTTATCCGGATTAATTCCCAATTAATTCTCATTTAATTAATTAATCCCAAAAATAAATATCGTCAAAAATACGGGGTATTACAGGAAGATGCGGGATTTTAAAGATATACCTAGCAATAAGCCAAACATTGAAGGTTCAATTGCGGAGTCCTACGTCATTTGCCAAATATGTTAGGTATTGCATAGAGTACCTGCCTAATTATCTTGATGAAAACTGCAAACGTACTCATGAATTATTTTTAGATGAAAATGGAGAGTTTTTTTTATGTTGGATTGTTGTTAGATGATAAGATTGTGATGTTGGAACCTAAACAGTTTGAATAAATATATCGATGGGTCCTATTTTGACTTGACATTGATAATCTTAAAGAATTCTACAAGTTTGATCAACTTAATAAGTATTTATCAAAAATCATATTTAAATACTAATACACGGACTTATGTTAATGAATTACAGTGAGTATACAATGTTACTAAACTCCACCTGGTGTGGTAAAGGAAATGGGAATCAATTAACAAAAGTAGAGATGCAAACTTCTTTCATTCCGTGATTATATGATAAGGTTCTCTTGATTTTAATAATCTATTAAGACATATTTTTTATTATTCAAACTCACTTTATAGCTATTGTTTTGTTTTTATTGCACAACTGGTCACTTCTGGAGAGATAGAGACAAATGCTATGTTGTGGCAGTTAGTTCAAGGGCCAAAATATAAGGTTAAAACATTTTAAAAAATGCCGGACCAATGGCTTTGTATTCTCTCCCAAGTATCACGACGATAATATTTTGGCACAAGACAGTGGTGTTTGCATGATGGCTTGGACTCAATTTAGAGAAATGAAACGTCATAGTAATTTTAAGGATGTTTGGACATTGTATTACGGAGTTATCAGGAAAATAATTGAGTTGGACTATACACTATTTAAGGCGGTAGTGTTTTATTGTGATTGGTTGATTGTATATGACAAGATCAATGGTTATAAACATTGTCCATACTCCAATTTGGTGATGGTTAATTTTGATAAGTTTAAAAGTACCAGTAATCAACTTCATGAGCTTGCAATTAAAGCTTATGATGCTAGTCAAGTCTACTGCTCAAAAGATCTTAAGATTTATAATTGGTGGGTTACTATACATTCCTTGAAGACATTAACCAGTTGAGTAAATGAGGTATAGATACCAATTGTATTCCAATACACTGTTAAAGATGAACCTCATTTGGGGAACCTGCTAAACCAATATGACAAAGTCTAGATATTTTTTCAACTAGTTGTTATTGTGTTTTTATTTAGGAATTGTAACCGTTTCAATTCAATCGAGGGGCATTTTCGCATAAGTTTTTGACATTTTTTTTATAAGTTTAGACTGATCCTTTAAATTCAACATTTCTTGCCATAATTTTTGTCTTTATATCATGATTAGTAATATGTTAATGATGACAAATGATGTATTAGTTGTTATATGATTTTAATTCAATAAGGATACAATTTATCTTTTATTTTACTATAATATTACAATCAAACTATTGTTTTATTTTGTAATGTAGGAAAGTTAAAATGTCATCGGGTATAGGTTCCTCCTCAATGGACAAAACCCTCAAGGAGAAAATCAAAGTCATTGTTAATGATGATGGGTCTCTTGTTGGTGATAATGCAAAGTTGTGGAGTTCTCGTACCGGGGATTTTATGAGATCTAATATCCTGATTGACTTCTCGAACTAGAGACACGTGCCAAAGAAATGTAAAGATGATGTTTGGAATGCTTTGATGGTAAATATGATCTTATACTTCATTTCTTTATTTCATTCATCCTTTTCTATTTTTATTGTATTTGCTATTTATTATTATTCTCTTAATTCTTTTTCTTTTGCTTAATGATCTTAACGTTCCCCCGGAAATGGCTCGCCCATTAGTGAAGAATACATGGTCTCAAGAATTTAGGACTTTAAAAAATACACTACGATGCATTTTTAGGATGAGGGCACTGAGCCCAAAGGTGTTAACCCTAAAATATGGAAGAAATATATAGAATTAGAAAATGGTAAGAAAAAGAGGCAACAAAAACTAAAAAATATTGCGAACCACTAAAAGTTGAAGTATACCCATTGTCTCCTGCGTCATATCTATGCCAAAAAGAAATACTTCTTGGTGCGTATCATTTTGTTTTCATTTTAACATAATTTTTAACTAATTTGTTAATTTTAACAATGTAGAGCAAAAAAAGTAAGCCTGAAGTACAAATTGGAAGGGTAGACAATTGGTTGTCACGACATATACGCAGTCATAAAACTATGTTGGAGAGTACAAACAGTTTTTATGTGAGTACAATATTTTTATTATTGAATATCTTTATTTTTAGTAGAACTTTTATCAAATGATTAACTAAATTATTTATAATAATATAGGAGGAAGTTAAGGCTGCGAAATAGAAAGGCCATAAGTATGATTGGAGAGGGTAGTAGAGATACTCTTAAAAATTATGACAACGATGTGTTATCACAAGTGTTTGGTGATTATTTGAATGCAAAAATGCGCGGAGTGGGGTCCTACATCTCTAAGAAACAATTAATTCACACGAGGGTGGTGAAGGAAAAATTTGTACAACATTTGAAAGGAAATGAAGAATGAGATCTCTGATGTTCACACATAGTTAAAAGAGGTTACTAGTATGTTGCATATGTTTATGTAAAAATTGGAAAATAGAGAGGAGATCTCCCACGTACATGTGACTCTAGAGAGAAAGTTTGGTTCCATTTTAGATCATCGTCCTATCACTCCAGAGAGCAAGTAATCTTGTCAGCACTCCCGCTCCCACTCTCAATCTCACTCATACTGTTAACCCCCTCCCCTCCCCTCCCCCTCCCCCACCTTGAAAAAAATCCTCCGTCCTTATACTTGATAGGTTTGTTGCATAATTGGAAAAGGTGCATGTTGGGATACGTAATGGTGACATGTGTCACTTCAAATGCCTTCGACTTGGGTAAAAGGTAGTTTGAGCTAAGATAGTACTTCAACCTGATGCTTCTCTGTATAATGTTCCTCAAAACGATTTTGAAACTTTGGCAGGCTTTTTAGATGGAGGATTTGTTATTAGGATTGAAAGTTGGTTGAAGTATGTTTAGAATGTTTATATTAGTTTGGCACATTTTAGCATATGAAAGATACTTTTGGACGATAGTTCTTAAATTTTAGTGTAGGAACGATAATTTTGGATTAATGATTTGGATAACAGTTATTAAATTTTATATATAATTTTTTTATCATTAATCTCACTTGATCTGTTAGGTAAAAGAAACTTTTGGTTTAATAATATGGATGGCAGTTATTAAATTTTATATCTCCTTATTTTTCTCATTAATCTCGCCTACTATGTTTGGTCAAACCTTTTTATCTCCGTCAATGCAATGATTTATCTATGCATTTCGATACCACGCTCGGATAAAGGAGGAGGGGATAGTCATTTATTCTGTAAAGGTCTTTATATGACAAGGATGTGCTTGATAATCTACCATGCTTCATTAATTTTGTAAAGGAAAATTTATTCCATTATAAACAAAATATATTCATTCCATCTTTTAGCAAACGGCGAAACAGGTATATTCATTCCATTATCAACACAATAGCGACATATGTTAAGTTTATCTCATTTTAATTTATTTAACTTAATGTATTTTTTTCAAGTATTTCGTACATGTCACTATATTCCCAAGTTATATAATTTCTCATGAAGAGGACAAGGTAATTATTTATTTCATTTCAATTGACAGAAGAAGTTAAGACTTACTCTTCACACCCTCAACATTTATTTCCAAAGTCATATGGATGACTCAATGTTTACAATGGAAGAGGAAGCACAAGGATCCAAATCTCAATGGGTAAGTTATTCCTCTATGTAGACTATGTAATTCAATCTCAATTGTAAAATTCGTTGGTATTGTTTATTCTGAAAAATTCCAAGTTAATACCACTCTCTTTTTCTCTCATTTTTAATTCATTCATCATAATTAATTACACTGAATATATCTCATTTTTAAATTCAAACAATGGATCAACATGTAACCATACATCGTGTACAATATTTTAGCTTTTTAAAATTGTGTGTATAACGGTGTGAAATGAATGTTGTGTAGTGTTTTTTCTTCTAAATTTATGTTCAGTTCAAATGCAATTATAAGCCATTTTGTAATTTCAATCAATGTAATTCCCATCATGTGTTTGATTAAATGTCAACTTGTGGTTTGGAATCATTTTATTCATTTTGATGTATGGATCAATGAATATGGAAAGTCAAGTTCAATTCACTTAGAAGGTTTTTTTAATTGAAATATTATTTATATTTGTGAAGTGCCTAAAATCTTCAAATCAATTGCATGTTTTTTTATACAATCCTATTTGTAATTGTAAATTGCGTAAATTTTTTATGCCACTAATTATAATTAAAGCTCATTGAAAGATTAAAATTTTCTATATTTACCACCTAATGCAATTAATTAAATGAATTAGTGATTTTGTTCATGTATTCCTAATATGAAGTTTTTAATGATATATAATATAGTGTTAATTCATATCAGAAATACATATGAAGTCAATTGATTTTTATATGTAATTGTGTAGGATATTACTGCAATTTGGGGACGAAGAGTGGTATTTTGCTAAGAAATTAAATGAATTGCCTTTTTGTTTACGAGATAAATTAAATTTAATTGTGCATCACTCTGCACATAAATTTTGTTTTGGCAAAATGTACCGGTCCCTTAGTATCTGTTTGTATGTTAAGAACGATGTAGTATAGTTACAAAAATATGCATCTAACAACTGTTTGAGATATTAATTCTACATATACAAGAAAATCATGTTTTTATATGTAGGTTATATTGACTTAACCATAATTTCAGATCCACAGTCCCAACAATATAGTATTTTTTATGATATATAAGTAATTTTACTCTGAATGCTATCTAAATTAGACATATAATTCAAATTCCACACCCCATGTCATTGCCCTATATCATCTCGTGTTATGCTGTGTTTGATAAGCTTATAAATTTCTAATAACTAATCATTGGTTTTTCCTTTCCTTTACCCAACCATGAATCTTCCAAAAAAAAACATTTTGTTAGAACCCTGACAATCTATCTGGAATATTCGAAATGAATATAGTATATAATTTCATAAAAAGTAAAATGTTCCCAACTCCACCATATGTCCACTTGAACACAAGGCGTTTTTACTTATAAGAAAAAAAAACCAAGAAATGAAACTCAAACTAAAGAACTTGAGAACATGACATGTGAGTATGCAGTGAAACAGAAGATTTAATACTAACCATTATATTCCCATAAATCGATGGATGTGAAAAATGCGAGATTTTGGTAGATAGTTATGCATATTTTAATTTAACATTGGCACATGGATTGTAAGACATGTGGGAAGTTTAGGAATTATCGGGTGGAGAGGTGTTCGAAACAGATAAATTGATAGTTCAATTTTGGTGACAATCAGATTTTGCATACTGAGTTTTTATTCAGTATTTAGAACTTCATTTAGGTTGGAGAAGCTATTCACCGTCTTCACATATGTCTTCTGTGACTACAACACAAGTCTTCTAACTCTTTAAAGGTTCGATTAACACTCCATGGCCAAAAATCACCAATAATTTGGAACGATTTCATGTTTAAAAGATATATTGTACGCCATACATACTTTTTGTTATCGCATATAATGAGAGAAGTGATAAGGGAGCTGTGACACCCCACTTATTAAAATAAGAGGTGGCCAACCCGCTACTCCAATAAAAATAGGAATCTTAAATGTCCATTCTTAGCATCACTGTCACATAATAATAGTACGAGACAACCACCAAATATTTTTGAAAACGGATGTCATATACAATTTTGCGAATCCGATCATCCAATTTATAACAAAAGGTGGACATATCTACATTCTAACAGTTTACTAACAATTCTATAAAACATAACTGAATAAGTTGTCTGTTAACAGACTAATACAAAAGGTTACACCAAGTATTACCGTAGAGGTGAATAACAAACTGGGGCAACACACCTGGATATACAGACAGACCATAACTAAAATATCCAAAAGATTGATGCGTCTAATACAAAAATCCTACAACATCCGCAAAATGTTGTAGCTCCTTAACACAGGAAAGGAAGATCAAAACGGGCGCCCATTCAGCGGAGCACCTGAACATAAATAAGAACCACACAAGATGGATAAATATAAACAGGTCTGGTCCCAGTTTGATATGATATACATGTGAATAAAATGCATAACAGTTATGAATGCAAAACATCATAAACAGGTTAATTTCGCTCTTCGCCCAATGAATCATCCTCACCTCTCTTCCAAGTGCACATCCTAGTGCATACATTTCACTATAAGTTAAACTACCCATCTAATTCAGAGGAGTAACCTAACTCTACTCAATATGCTTAATTCGACAATTTCTAAAAATATATCTTCACAAGTCAATTAGTCATCGGGGATCATATGCAATTAAAGTTGGTTCATAGATTCATTAAATCATTCATATGAAAAACCATTTTTTTCCGTGAAAACAATTACAATCATAATATAACGGTTCTACGACCATCCTTCGGAGAGTCACCCCACTAGATGCGCCCCTAAATGCTATCATCCTCTAGGGCATATAATCAAGACCACCTGGGTATCCTAAATCGCAATGCATGGGAAATTTCCATATACCTTCGATAGTGAGTCATAGCCATACCCGGAATTACCTCACTTTGAATAAAAAAATCATATAATGTAATAACCGATACAATGGCCCAAGGATTGTATTCTCCCTGCATCATTTTCCACGGGATTTACCTCATTCGTGTAACTTTCCTTATGATATCATTTAGAGAGGTATGTATGTGTGTGCCATAATCACAAGATATACGAATTAAATGTACACTTCTTCTTTTCGAAACCTTATGTTCATCACAATTTAGGCTATAAAGTATAATTTCCCTCATACTAGCCCTCAAAAGTCTAAAATGATACTACCCGATGCTACCTAATACCTGGACTCGTTTACTAGATGAAATGAGACATTAAGTTCTCCTAAATTGTCCCCGAAATAAGCCTGTATACCCCTTTACTGACCTAGGGCATTAATCCCTCTTATGTGAGACCCTAATACTCTTTAATACATCATATGAGAACGTTCCTAAGCCTCAAACCGAAAAGAAAAGGATTAGAAACCAAGTTGGGAAAATTTCATAAAACAACAGGATTTTCGAATTGATTCGCATAGGGACGAATCGATTCGCCCCTGAAAGAGAATCAATTTCCACACAAGGGAATCGATTCGACTGAAAAAACTAACCTTCTATCTAAGCCCGAATCGATTCAGCCTTAACCCGAATCGATTCAGTTCCTCAGACCTGTAGCCTCTATATTAGCCAATTGATTCGCTAAGGAGGGAGGGCGAATCAATTCACCCTGGTCGAGATATCCAATTATGGCTATGGGTTAATGTTAACCCTAAATTCCCAAAAACTATTTTCTTCCATTTCAACCCAATTGTGTCTATGAATCAATCGCAATACGAGTTGTTTTAAACAAGTTTTGTAGGTACTCAAGGGAATTTTGAGATTGACTTTTGAAGACAACGACCACAAGTATGAAACAAAGAATGAGAGATAATCGGATAGTGGGAAACCCTAAATATATTTTATTAATAATTCTAAATTTCGACAACAAGTAATAATGCAAAGAATGAGAGATAATCGGATAGTGGGAAGTTACAACCTGAATTAGGATTACCGAAATAAACCAGCTCAATATCTGCAAAAACAAAATGAAACAACAACTTTCAATAAGAATAGAGAGCTAAACAAAGAAGAACAAAAAATGAATGGAGATATTTCATACCTTTATTGGGGTTCAAAACAAATAGCATACAAAAAGTTCATTTTCCTTCATAGATGGTGGTAAGGGCATTGAAGAGTTCCTGCCCTGAACCTTTGTGAAAAGCGTGAGAGGTAGTGAGGTGAGGAGAGATAATGTCGATTAGTGTGGGAAGGGGAGAGTTTGTGAGAAGCGTGAGGTGAGAGAAAGGGGAGAAGTATTAGGGAAATCAAAAGTTTAAGGGGAAAATAAAAAAGTGAACTTAAAATTCAAATTTTGAATTAAAGTTGTAAGAATCCATCTCAACCCTTCATTTCTCAAAACTGTCTTTTAACGTGGCACTCATATGCACTGTTATGTGTACATTTTCAAAAACTTCCCTATCTTATAATATATATATATATATATATATATATAACAACGCATATAATAAAAAAAAATTAATATTGAAAACTGAAAACTGAAATTACAATAACTGGAAGTAAACTTACAAAGACTACTGATTAATACAGTTGGTTGAATCGGATGAACTTGAAAGCATAATGTTTAATACAAGATGAAAATGAAAACTGAGAGAATAATAGAGAGATGGAGATAGAGAGAGAGTTTTCAGTAGTGAGATAGGAAATCAGACTCTGCCTGGAATGGATGACTGAATGCTCTATTTATAGTTAAAACTCCTTTGCTTTTACTTCGGGTGAACTGCTTTAACCTTTGGGTGAACTGCTTTAACCTTGGGTAACTGACTTTAACTTCGGGTGAACTGCTTTAACCTTGGGTAAATGACTTTAACTTCGGGTGAACTGCTTTTAACTTCGAGTAAATTACTTTAACCTTGGGTAACTAATTTTAACCTTGGGTAAACTGCTAGCTGATAGACTGTAAACCCGTGCGCCGGAACTGTTCATGAATAGTAACTTATCGGGGAATATTTTAATAATTCGACACTGTTCATGAATATTAACATGTCGAGGAATATCTTTTATGAATAGTAACTCATCATTAAATTTTAACCAAATATTATCCTGTAAAGATAAATTTTATTACAAACTGTAAGGGTCTTGGGCATCTTGAAATAATGAACTCGAATATGGATCTGATGTGTTAACTTGGTGACTATTTGTTGACTCGGCAGAAGAGGTGGGAGAACAATAATTTTCCTCTTCGGCTTCAGCTGAAGAAGAAGCTGTTTTGCCAAATCTTTGAGATGCTGGACTTTTTTGACTTGGCTAATGTTGTATCCATAGAACTTTGACTAGATTTCTTAACTGCTTGGACTGCTTGGACTGGAATGACTGGTTGGCAAGGAAACTCCATTTGAACAGCATTAATAATCCTTTGTTGATTGAAAGAGTCCCACCATTTAACATAAAAATGTCGAACTATTGTTGACTGTTGTATTTCATATTGCCATTTGAATATCCATGTAACTTTGTATTTACTACAGAACAAGAGTAAAAACTGGGAACTGAGAATTATGTTCATTTAGTTTAAAGACTGTGGGAAAATATTTAACTTGTTCTTGGAGGTCTGCAGGTAGGATATCTGGGATAGAACCATGCTGTGTCCACCACCAGTAAAACCAAGAAGGAATTTGACTTTTAAATTTTTGATCAAAGCAAAGAAACCAAGAATGAGTGAATGACTCATTTTGGTAAAAGAGAACTTTAAACCATGCTTCAATATAATCATAATAACTAAACTGAATTTGATGACTCGGGAGGATTTTTATAATGGAGGGATGGGATTCCCAGTCTTGAAGAGAGATTATATTATTAATGTGCAAGGAATGGTAAAGAATCCTTGATAAATCGTTGCGATCGGTGATTGCTTTAATACGAACTGATTCTGAGGAATGAAGAATATCCATGTAAAATTTTAAAGTCTTGGCAGGATGGTGGGGAGTATTTCAAAAATATCAAATTTTACAATAAAGAAAATAAGGAATTTTATAAAAAACAAACTGAAAACTGAAATTACAATAACTGAAAGTAAACTTACAAAGATTACTGATTAATACAGTTGGTTGAATCGGATGAACTTGAAAGCATAATGTTTAATACAAGATGAAAATGAAAACTGAGAGAATAATAGAAAGATGGAGATAGAGAGAGAGTTTTCAGTAGTGAGATAGGAAATTAGACTCTGCCTGGAATGGATGACTGAATGCTCTATTTATAGTTGAAACTCCTTTGCTTTTACTTCGGGTGAACTGCTTTAACCTTTGGGTGAACTGCTTTAACTTTGGGTAACTGACTTTAACTTCGGGTGAACTGCTTTAACCTTGGGTAAATGACTTTAACTTCGGGTGAACTGCTTTTAACTTCGAGTAAACTACTTTAACCTTGGGTAACTGATTTTAACCTTGGGTAAACTTCTAGCTGATAGACTGTAAACACGTACGCCGACACTGTTCATGAATAGTAACTTATCGGGGAATATTTTAATCATTCGGCACTGTGTATGAATAGTAACATGTCGAGGAATATCTTTTATGAATAGTAACTCATCATTAAATTTTAACCAAATATTATCCTATAAAAATAAATTTTATTACAAACTGTAAGGGTCTTGGGCATCTTGAAATAATGTACTCGAATATGGATCATAGATGGATTATCTGAACAAGAAATCTTAAATAAAATGCAACACATATCTATGGTTGCCAACAATTACCTAAACAATCAAAATATTCCCCAAACAGAAATAGTTGAGCTTTTAACAACAGGATTCACCGGTACATTAAAATCTTGGTGGGATAAACATCTTACCAAAGAATGGGCAGGATGGTGGGGAGTGAAGTGCCAAGAGGGAGGAAAATAGTTTTTTACTAAATCAATTGGATTTTTAATATGGCTATGATTTGGCTCAATAGAAAATAAATTTGAAAAATTTGGTTTGAGCATATAATCAGTTTTAGCAGGGTGATTATGAAATTTGGTTTTAGTAATCTGTTGAATGGGCTGTGTAGCAAATGGGTCATTGACTAGAAGAAGGCCCAAACTCTGCAGGGGTTGCAAGAGTGGAACTGTAACTAAAATTTGGTCTTGTAATGTTTCCAAGTACCTGGTATCTGTTTGTTACTTGGAGAGGGGATGCAATTTCAGTAGAAGGTTGGCTTATGGGTAGAGCGAGGGCTCTAGTTATCTTCTGGGGATTTTTCTCCGTCATTGTTATTCTGTAGAAATTCCCGTGTGAGAAAATCAGGGATGGAATTGTCACTTCCTTTAATATACTCAATATCAAAATAAAAAATGCTCAGTATAGATTGCCATCTAGCAAAAATTTGTTTAGAAGCAATATTGTGGACATCCTTTTCTAAAACATATTTTGCACTTTTACAATCCACACGGACTAAAAATTTTTGATTTAAAATGTCACTTTGAAATTTTGAAACACATAAAATAATAGATAATATTTCTTTTTTAATAGTACTATAATTACTTTGCGCTTTGTTCCAGACTCCAGAATAGAATCGAACAATTTGTTCAGGAGAATGAGGGTGAATTTTCTGTTTAAGAATACCTCTGTATGCAATGTCAGAGGCATCGGTTTCAATTATTTTGAATGAATTTGGTGTACAAAGACCAAGACAAGGTAGGGTTTTAACATGTTTCTTGACATTTTGAACTATCGACGTATGTTCTATAGTCCAAGGGGGAGGGTTACTTTGTAGCCTTTCAAATAATGGTTTTCATTGTTTGCGAAGATTTGGATAAAATTCAGCAATGTAGTTCCATGATCCTAGAAATCTTTGAAGTTGCGTTTTCTCGAGGATTTCATCAGGAAATTTATCAGCAAATTGGATGGCCCTATCTATGGGACTAATTTTTCCTTGGTGAATATTATGACCTAAAAATCTAACTTTTGTTTGGAATAGATTGACTTTCGAGGCTGAAACCACTAAATCATTAATTTTTATTAGTTCAAAAAATAAAGTTAAGTGTTTCCAATGTTCATCGATTGTGTGGGAATAGATGAGGAAATCATCAATGTAGACAATTGTAAATGGGATGAAGGGTTAAATATTTCATTCATGATATTCTGGAATTCACTAGGTGCATTTTTTATGCCGGCGCACGGGTTTAAAGTCTATCAGCTACCAGTTTTGTATCTATCTTTTTCATGGATTTGTATTTGCCAAAATCCACTCATCATGTCAAACTTGGAAAAAATAGTTGCTTGATTTAATCGATTCATGAGGTCACGTTTATTTGGGATTGGATATCTTATCCATTCTGAAACTTTATTAAGTGGTTTGTAATTGATGACTAGCCTGGGTGCTCCGCGTTCTAATTCGGCATTTTTTCTGACATAGAATGCAGGGCATGACCAAGGAGATTTACTTTTTCTTATAATTCATTTTAGTAATAAACCATTAATTTAATCTTTACATAGTTCCATATCTTCTTGATTCATTTGGATTGGTCTCGCTTTGGTAGGGATGAATTTTTCATTAAAATCTTTTATGTATGGCAAAGTTACTACATGTTTCTTTCTATGTAAAAAGACATTTGGTAGATCGGAACAGATTTCATTTGTTAGTTTTAATTTGAAATTTTCTATTTTATCTTGGAGAATCTTGTTAGTAAGTTGATCTTCAATCCTTTTGTATCTTACTTCTTCATTTAAAAAATTTAATTATTTTCATCTTGTATTAAACATTATGCTTTCAAGTTCATCCGATTCAACCAACTGTATTAATCAGTAATCTTTGTAAGTTTACTTTCAGTTATTGTAATTTCAGTTTTCAGTTTTCAATATTAATTTCTGTTTTTATTATACGCGTTGCTTCCCCTTTTGGTATTAGAGCCAAGTACCCTGTTATTGTGTTTGATTTATATTTCCAGTTCTCCTTTAAAGCCAAGTTCTGATCGATTTGATTCTTACACCTTTTGTGTTTTATCATCCCAACTTGTTAGATCACCTGAACAGTAAATCCGGTATCCAAACAATAAGGTCCAAGAGAGTGGCTTGAGCGGATAGGTATGAGAGGGTATGTATTGAAACATTTTGAGAAAACAAACATGAAAATTGTAAAAAGAAAATAGGTTTCTTTACAAGCTTTAAAATGAATAGATTATTTAGATCAAATTGTTTGGCTAGTTCTAGCTCTAGGTCTTTTTTAGCTTTACCCCCAAATATAATAAACGAAGAAGAACATGTTTATGAAGAAGTAAATTTAGATTTAAATGATTGGAATATTCCCAAAGTCTCAACAAAAGAAATTTACAAAACTAGTTTCCTAAAGTCATCCTTTAGTACTAATTACAATGTTAAAACTGTTGAACATGTTTATGCTTTAAATAAAGAACACGATAGAATTCAACTATTAACTAGTGAAGCTATTACAAAACAAAGAAAAAATGGATTCAATTTCCTACACATAGGATTAATACAAGTAGTAGTCAAACCATTAACCAGTAAAGGAATAAATGCCTCTATCCTCGTATGTCTTAGAGATGCTAGACATACTAATTACAACACTCGTATTTTAGGAATGATGGAATCAAGCCTTTTTAATGGTCCAATACATTTTAATTGTTTTCCTGATTTTACATTAAGTTTAACTGACCCTCACATATTAAAAACCATGACACTAAATATTAAAGCATATGGATATGAAATGTTAGAAGGAAGTAAACCACTTTCTTTAATTTATAGAATTTATTACAAATGTTTAAGGACAAATCTAAATGTCCACGCTTTAGTAAAAAGTCCAAAAGACAAAACTCTACTCATACAAAGCAGTACAAATGATGCTAATATTCAAGTCCCTAGGTCAATAAATTGGAAAGATATTAATTTACCAAATGATTGGGTATAGAGAATGAAAATCATCCTCGAAAAATGCAAAACAATGCTATTAATCTTGAACGAATCCAAGAATACCTTGACGGATCAGTTAGAATAAGTTTTGATCAACCACGATTTAAAAATTACATATTAGAGATGATGGTAAATCCCAAACGAGTAATTCAGCAAGAAAAGATGATGATCTAATACCTAGACACAATCTTAAGTTAAAAGAAATTGATACAACTTCCTAGGTAAGTAAACCTTGTTATACATCGACCTCAAATTTTAATGATGATGAAGATCAACATTCCCCCACTCAAACATATTTTGAAACAGGTTCAGTAAATCACCAATTATTAACAATCAATAAAGACTATAAAATTGACATGATTAAATTAGGAGAATATTTGAGTCAAAAGAAAACCGTACTAAACGACGAGCATATCGAGAAAAGTAGTCCCCAAGAGAAAAGGATAAAATAATAAGAGAGTGGAAAACTTTAATGAATGAAATAATGAACTCGAATATGGATCTGATGTGTTAACTTGGTGACTATTTGTTGACTCGGCAGAAGAGGTGGGAGAACAATAATTTTCCTCTTCAGCTTCAGCTTGCTCATTTTGGTAAAAGAGAACTTTAAACCATGCTTCAATATAATCATAATAACTAAACTGAATTTGATGACTTGGAAGGGTTTTTAGAATGGAGGGATGGGATCCCTAGTCTTGAAGAGAGATTATATTATTAATGTGCAAGGAATGGTAAAGAATCCTTGATGAATTGTTGCGATCGGTGATTGCTTTAATACGAACTGATTCTGAGGAATAAAGAATATCCATATAATATTCTAAAGCAGTTTTGTATCTATCTTTTTCATGGATTGGTATTTGCCAAAATCCACTCTTCATGTCAAACTTGGAAAAAATAGTTGCTCGATTTAATCGATTCATGAGGTCACGTTTATTTGGAATTGGATATCTTATACATTCTAAAACTTTATTAAGTGGTTTGTAATTGATGACTAGCCTGGGTGCTCCGCGTTCTAATTCGGCATTTTTTCTGACATAGAATGCAGGGCATGACCAAGGAGATTTACTTTTTCTTATAACTCCTTTTTGTAATAAACCATTAATTTCATCTTTACATAGTTCCATATCTTGTTGATTCATTTGGATTGGTCTCGCTTGGGTAGGGATGAATTTTTCATTAAAATCTTTTATGTATGGCAAAGTTACTATATGTTTCTTTCTATGTAAAAAGGCATTTGGTAGATCGGAACTTATTTCATTTGTTAGTTTTAATTTGAAATTTTCTATTTTATCTTGGAGAATCTTGTTAGTAAGTTGATCTTCAATCCTTTTGTATCTTACTTCTTCATTTAAAAAATTTAATTGTTTTCTCTTGTATTGGAGACGGTTTACTGATATTGAAAAATCTTTGAGTGTTTTTAAATCTCTGACTTCTGGTTTTGAAAGAAATTCAAATTTTACTTGTTGGCCTAAGGATAGGGAGGTTATTCCAGTATCACTAGTTGTGAACGGATATAGAAGACAAAGAAAAGGGATTCCTAAGATTACCTTGTCAGTCATGTTTTTTACTAAAACAAAAGGAGTTTTGTAACATACATTATTTTGACAAATATGTGCTTTGGGTAGTTTGTATTTGATTTGCATTTTACTTCCATTGGCTGAGTTTAATCGTTCAGATGTTTTATGATAATACCTGGTTGGAATTAATCCTTCTTGTAGACAATTTAAATCTGCACCGGAATCAATTAATGCTATGACTTTTATCTCATATTCTTTGTTAATAATTAAGGTTACTTGTACATGCCATTTTTGTAAATTAATTTGGTTTATGATATTTTCTTGATGATCAGGTTCTTCTGTTGTTACTATTTTAGGTTCTTGTTCAGCTTCTGGATCACTTTCTTCTAAGGAGATGGCTTGTTGCTTTTGGAAAGTTTGGTCTACTTTTAAAATAGTGATATCTTGTTTTAATTCTTTACTTTCTATTTTGATGTCTTTGATATCTTGTTTAATTATGTTGACTTCTCGTTGGAGATCTTATAATGTAACTTCCTTGTGAGTTTTAAATCGTTTTAAAGTATTATCAAGACTTATCTTGTTTTGTGTATTTATACCACTTTCTTCTTTGGATAATAATTTTTTAAATTTGGAAAGGTATTGTGATTTTAATTCTCTATTTTCTATTATTCCAATTAAATCAATTAGTAATTCTTCCTGTTCTTCTTGTTTAGTGAGAACATTGATAGTTTTACAGCAGTTGTCTTTGCATCCTAATTTTATGTCTGGAGAACTAGAGTTTGTACCTGATTCATAGTAACTTGATGATTCATAATCAGTGTTTTGTTCACCTTCACTAGAAAAATTTTTTAGTTCAAAAATTTTGTATATTTCTTGTGTTACTTCAGATGATAGTTGTAACTGGTTAATTTTGGATTTTACCTTAC
The DNA here is from genome assembly GCA_949130495.1 of Sambucus nigra. NCBI lineage: Eukaryota > Viridiplantae > Streptophyta > Magnoliopsida > Dipsacales > Adoxaceae > Sambucus > Sambucus nigra. Next base: position 491,881,178 of record OX422209.1, on the reverse strand, counting down.
ATTCCGATTTGTAATGACCTGTTTTTCCACATTTATAACATTTTACTTTACTTTTGTCATTTTTCTTATATTGTGGATTAGTTTGTGGTTTTTTATGTTTTTTATAAAATTCCTTATTTTCTTTATTGTAAAATTTGTTATTTTTGAAATAGTTTTTTCTATGTCTTTTGTATTGTTTTGGGTATGACTTGTAATTTTTATTTCTTCATGGTGCAACAGGGTTTAAACCATATTGTTCACAAAAATTTCCCATTTCATATTTTGCCATTAATTTTTCTTTATTAGCCTGGTTGCTTATTTTCATATCTATACACATTTTTAATCCCTCTTTCTGGATTGTACTTATTATGTCTCCATATGTAAGATTATTATAATCAATGTGTCCATTTGTGTTACTCGGAACTTCTCTTATTTTATGAGCAAATAAATTTGGTAAACCATTAATAAATTTTTCTTTAAAAAATGGTTCATTACTATCGTCTCTAAGAATTACTCATGATGTGAAAACATCTTTGTACCATCTAAAATCGCTTAAAGTTGGGCATCTAAGGTTACTTAGTTGATCATGAATTCTTGAGGTTATATTACTCGGTGTTCCTAAAAAATGTTTTATTATTGTAAAAACTAGAGTGTTAACTCCATCTGGATGTGACACCCCAACTAATTAAATACCGGGTAGCTACTCCTTTATTAAATCAATACAAAATGCCAAGTTGGTTCAGTTAATAGAATCACTGTCGAAAACATTTAAATGATTACTAACCACCTAGTATTTAAAAAGTAAGTTGCCAAATTTTAATTAAGTCTGATTAACATGCAATAAAAGAATAATGGAAGAACAACATAATCCATTCACCATAACGAAGTAATGAAATAACCAACCAATGGTAATAAGTCCGGAGGAAAACTCCTCACAACAATCCCACAACTGAAAATAATAAGACAAGTCTGAATCCTGAATTAATTACATGCCAGAAGTCTGAATAACTGAAATAAATGAAATGTCTCTAAAAGAAATGGGCGACATGCCCTACAACTGATAAATGCTGAATATAGAGTCAAGATAGATGAAGCGTCTACAAGCAAAGTCCTGTAACTTCCACAAACAGCTACAGCTCGTCACCTGAATGAGGATCCTAAGCATGGTGTCCTTGTGGCTGGGCACCTAAAATGGTTTTTACAAAAATAGATTTGAAAGCAAATGGGTCAGAGCCCGAAAGTGGAAATCATTTTAAAAACAGCAAGTGTTTTACTAACATTAAAACATTAAATGCAAAATACATGTTAGGACGTACACTCACATGAAATTCTCACCTCTCGACTACATGTGCACTCCTAATGTACCGTACCCATCTAAATAACATACATATCTAACCAAACCGTAATAAGTTCTACCCCTTACTACTCGATTCCCATATTACATTCTAACGTTATCGATTAAATAGAGGGCTCTACTTAAACTCAGATTCTCAATTAGTAATACATTTCACTATCGGTTAACCCGTTATGTTTTCTCAAAACATTACCATAATTATATTCACAATATCAACATGAAGGTTCCCATTAATTAAGTGTATATTATTCACGTCATAAATATACAATACAAGCACCCCAAGACTAAGCTGCTGTGCACACATACTCTGCTATCCATCCCGGTACATCACGTACATAAGGATCACGCATTCCGAATCTCTCAGGAATCGTTCTCAGATAACAACAATCACAAACAATGGAGGCGAACACAGTCACATCACATGGGTCACGCACAAACCTGCGCTCCCACGATCAGCAGACTTATTAACATCCCAATAAGTCCTTCTCTGACCTATGTTCATCGAGGTACCAATCTAAATCCGGGCAACACAAGGATTAGAGGGCCCTAAGCGAACGTAAACCTCCCGTGATAGCAAGTATGGTAGGTATGCCATACACAAAATCATATACATGTACTAAGTAAGCACACATCTTAGTAATCACCATAATTTATTTATAGTACACTTCCTATTCTCGTACCGACATATAATGCTACACGATTTATATGTTCCCGATTTATATAATTATTTAGGCCGTGAATATCTCTCGCATCGTAATAGACACTCACGTCCTAATTCATAATTTCCGTTAGGTTCAACTACACTTCTAGGTTTTACTACTCATTATATCCCAAATATCCCAAATATATCAATTAATCATCAAGGAATTGTTATCTCTACATATCAACAAGGTTACGGGACACTCGGGATCAAAACAGGCTAAAAAGCCTAAACTGTCAACTCGTTAGAAGTCTCGTTCGAACGAGGCTGTTCGAACGAGAGTTCGTTCGAACGAAGTGGGCCTTCTAACGAGATCTCGTTCGAACGAAAGTGATCGAACGAACATCCCTCTCGTTAGAAGTCAAACTGTCAACTCGTTAGAAGCTCGTTCGAACGAGCTCATTCGAACGACCTGGGCAGGTCTTCTAACGAGTGGCCAGATTCGAGTCCAAATTTTCTCTATATCGTTTTTCCAACTTTTCTTCACCTCTAATCTCCTCTAAACATCAAACCAACAATTGTACATGGGTTCTAATCAATCCTAAATATACTTAGGTCATATATTAACGTAATTTGTGGGATTAATTTATCCTAAATCTCATTCAAATATTAAATCTCCACATCTTCTTTCCCAATCTCAAGAACATGAACCCTAGAAATTAAATTCATCCATAGGCATAAATAAATCCGTTTTTATGGTATAAAAGATGTATTTTTCACTGACTAATCATCCTAACATTGTTCTACATGCAATCTCCTCATAAAATTACAAAATCTCTACATCCAATTCAATGGGTTTTTATCATTCTCCAAGAACAATGAAATTCTGTCAATTTCCTACGTATGGAAGAAACATTCTTTGTAATAAATGAAATTAAACCACTTGCCTTATGTAAATCTCTGATTTTGATGTCGATCTGATGAATGCTTCTCTCTCTCTCTGCAGAATTCTCCTCTCTTCTTTCTCTACAAGCTTTCTTCTCCAAAGTGACAATGGTGGCTAGGGTTTGCCTTAGGAATTCTTTTGGAACAAATTCTAATAACCCCCGTACCCTATTTGGTTATTAGTGGGTTTAGTGGGTAAAGTCCAAATCAGATATTAATTCCAAATTTTCGTGGGTTTTAATTCCCAAGAATTCAAAATTACCAAACTACCCTTATACGTTGCCGGTGTGGCCTAAAAATGCCCCGGGACCCAAACCAAACCCCCGGCTAGTGTTTTCTGACTATCTCGACCCTTCCGGATGCGTTGGCGCACTCAAAACGACCATACGGTTAATAGAAATAAAATTCACTTTTTAATTAAAATAAATATATTCCGGACGCGACTGTTACACGCGTCTCAACAAAATTTCCCGAATTGTCGTATATCAATCTCACGACAAATTTAATAATGCAACATTCATATATAGCCATATATATTCATTAAAATCAAATACCAACTCGCATCTCGCTAGTATTTTTATCCGGATTAATTCCCAATTAATACACATTTAATTTAATTAATCCCCAAAATAAATATCATAAATATACGGGGTATTACATACTTCCCCCCTAATAACTGAATCTCATCCCGAAATTCAGAACTAGAAAGTACCTGGTAAGAACAACTCTGGATAACGTTCGCGCATCTCATCTTCGCGCTCCCATGTGGACTCCTCGACATTATGATGTCGCCACTGAACACGCACTAACGGAACTATCTTTGACCGCAGCTTCCGCTTACTTCGGTCCAAAATAGCAATCGGCCCCTCCTCGTAGGAGCTATCAGGCTGGAGATCGATGTCCTCCAAGGCAATGTGAGAATGAGCCAAATCGTCTCTAAGATATTTCCTTAACGAGGAAATATGAAACACATCGTGAATCCGATGCAAATGTTCCGGTAACCCAAGCCTATACGCAATTGGTCCAATCCGCTCAATAATAGGAAATGGTCCCACATATCTCGGTGCCAACTTCCCTTTCTTCCCGAAACGCATAATCCCCTTCATAGGAGATACTCTGAGCAAAACCTGGTCCCCCACTTGGAACTCTCTGAAGAACCTCTTCGCATCAGCATGGCTCTTTTGCCGATCTTGAGCTACCCGAATGCGACTCCGAATCAATTCTATCCTTGCCGAAGTATCCTGAATTACTTCCGACCCAAGTAGTTTGTTGTCCCCCACCTCCAACCAACATGCTGGGGAACGACAAGGTCTACCGTACAACACCTCAAATGGAGCCATGCCAATGGTGAACTGGTAGGAGTTATTGTAAGCAAACTCCACCAGTGGAAGATACTGCTCCCATCCACCCCCGAAATCAATGATGCACATACATAGCATGTCCTCCAACATCTGGTTTGTACGCTCGGTCTGCCCATCGGTCTGCGGGTGATACGCCGTACTCAACCGTAATTCCGTGCCCATGGCCTCCTGAAAACTCTCCCAAAACAGCGAAACAAATATCTTGTCTCGGTCAGACACGATATTTAGGGGCACACCGTGAAGTCTCACTATCTCTGCAATAAAGAGCTGGGCATACTGTCCCGTAGTGTAGTCTGTCCTTACGGGTAGAAAATGAGCGACTTTGGTCAACCTGTCCACAATTACCCAAATGGAGTCATGACCTCTCTGTGACGTAGGCAACCCCATGATAAAGTCCATGGAGATGCTCTCCCACATCCACATCGGGACCTCCAGTGGCTGTAGAAGTCCTGCCGGTCTCTGATGATCCACTTTTACAAGCTGGCGCATTTAGAAACAAACACGGCAATATCTCTCTTCATCCCGCTCCACCAATACTGTCGTCTCATGTCTTGGTACATTTTGTCCCCACCGGGATGTACCGCGAATCGTGAGCTGTGCGACTCTGCCACCAGATCGTGTCGCAATTCCTCCCCTTTCGGAACTACTAATCTTCCATCGAAGCGTAATCCCCCATCTGAGCTAACAGTATAGGATTCGGCTCCCTCTGCTTGTAATCGAACTATCACCTCCTGACAGAACGAGTCATCTGCTTGTGCCTTTACCACTCTCGTGATAATCTGCGGCGTAACAGTCATTACCGACATGAATGATCGGGCCATTGCATCCTGGTGTCCTAATTCTTTCCACTTTGCCTTCCACACCCCTGCCACCTCATCAATAGGTCTGCGGCTCAACGCGTCTGCTACCACGTTAGCCTTCCCCGGGTGGTATTGGATATGAAACTGATAATCTTTCACGAATTCAAGCCACCTCCGTTGCCGCATATTCAACTCCTTCTGCGTGAATAGGTACTGTAGGGACTTGTGGTCCGTGAACAATCGAAACTTCTCCCCCAAAAGGTAATGTCTCCAAATCCCAAGGGCAAATACCACTGCCGCTAACTCCAAGTCATGAGTGGGGTAATTCTTCTCGTGAGGCTTAAGCTTACGGGAAGCATAAGCTATGGCCTGACTCTCCTGCTGTAATACACCTCCAAGTCCTTGCAAGGACGCATCGGTTTAGACTAGATACTCAACTCCCGGTCTCGACAATGCTAACACAGGTGCTGAGGTCAACTTATCCTTCAACTCATAAAATGCCAACTGACAGGCATCACTCCAGATGAATGGCACACCCTTACGAGTCAGATGTGTGAAAGGACCTGCTATCTTCGAAAATCCCCGAATGAACCTCCTGTAGTATCCTGCTAGGCCCAAGAAACTACGGATCTCTGTCGGTGTCATGGGTTATCCCCACTCACTCACCGCGGATACCTTTCCCGGATCAACAGATATCCCCCGGTAGGAAATAATGTGCCCCAAAAACTGGACCTCCTTCAACCAAAACCCGCACTTCTTATATTTTGCATACAGCTCATTCTGATGTAGCGTCTGCAAAACCTGCCTCAAATGCTCTGCGTGCTCCTCCTCAGTCTGGGAGTAAACCAGAATATCATCGATGAAGACAATGACGAACTGATCAAGGAAATCTCTGAACACCCTATTCATCAAGTCTATAAACACAGCTGGAGCATTGGTCAAACCAAAAGGCATAACCCGAAACTCGTAGGAACCATATCTCGTTAAGAACACAGTCTTCGAGACGTCCTCCTCCCTGATACACAACTGATGGTATCCCGATCGCAAATTAATTTTCGAGAAGAAAGAAGCTCCTCTCAACTGGTCGAATAGGTCATCGATTCGAGGCAACGGATACTTATTCCGTATCGTGACCTTATTCAACTTTCGGTAATCCACACACAATCTCAGTGAACCATCTCTCTTCTTCATGAACAACACAGGGGAACCCCACGGCGAAGTACTCCTCCGTATAAACCCCTGACCCAACAACTGCTCAATCTGATCTAGTAGCTCTCGCATCTCTGCCGGAGCCATACGGTACGGTGCACGTGCTATAGGTCTCGCATATGGCAATAAGTCTATGACAAAGTCTATCTCTCGACTAGGGGTTAGGCCTGGTATCTCCTGAAACACATCTGAGTACTCCCTGACAACTGGGATCGAATCTAAAGGAATCACAACCTCCTTAGAGGTATCCTCCTCTATGTAATATAAATGAGTGGTCGAGCCTCCCTCTGGGCGAGGCATCGCCACTACAAACATCTCTTGCCCCAGAATGGCAAAAACAATGCTCCCACCGAAGCAATCAATCATGGCTCTATAATCAGCGAGCCAATCCATACCGATAATCACATCGTGCACATGCATATCTAATACCAACATGTCTGCAGGTAATACCAGACTACCAATCTCTACCCCTACTCCCCGGCATATAAAGAAAATAAGTGACCCACTCCCCAATGGTGAGTCTACACACATCACTGTGCTCTCTGCTGTGGCTAACAACCCTAAGGCTTTCACAAAATGTGTAGCTATAAAACAATGCGTTGCCCCCATATCAAACAAAACCCGACCCATAGTACCATGGATAGGAAACATACCCTCAATCGCGGGTGGTGCCTGTGGAGCTGCTGCCTGGTGGACGTTATAGACACGTCCATACTGTAACTGTCCCCGCTGCATAGGAACTGCTCGAATGGCCGGTAGTGCTGGCACCTGGGCTGGAGCTGGGAGGGCAGGTGGAAAAAGTGGCCTCTGTGGCTCATGTCAAGCACCCTGCTGCTGCTGCGGGGCCCTGACCCTATCAGGACAGTCCTGGCATTTATGGCCAGTCTTTCCATAAACGAAACACTTCCCCGGGAAGTTCCCCCTTCTCTGTCCCTGCTGTCCCTGGCCCTGCTGAAACTGCTGTTGACCATTCTGACCCTGTTGGTTCTGATGGCCGTTCAGACCCTGATGGCCCTGCAGGAAACCTCCCTGTCCATGCCTAAAATCTCCCGACCTGAACATCTTGTTATCCCTCTACTGGGAACCCTGGTCGCTCTTTCTCTTCCCTTGAACTGATTGTGCCCCACTGGCACCATTCCCTCCAGTCCTGCCCTAATGGCTGGACTCTCCCGATCGCTTGCCCTCAGCCATGTGAAAGCGGTGATCCTGACAGTGTAACAATGCAGCGTTAACCACATCAGAGTAAGCGGCCAACGATAGGTTCCCCAACAAATGCTGACGGATCCTCCAAGTCAACCCGTCTGTAAATTTCTGTATCTTCTTTTCCTCAGTCGGTATCTCATCCGGAACAATATTCAGAAGATTAGTGAATTCGGCCTCATACTCGACCACAGTCTTACCCTCCTGCTTGAGGCTCATCAACTTCCTTCTCATCTCCGTGTGAACAGCTGACGAAAAATATTTGCGGTCGAACCGCACCCAAAACTCCTGAATAGTGAGAGTGTCCCTCTCCTCCACGGTGGTAATAGACTCCCACCACTGCAGTGCAGACCCCACTAGCTTAAAGGTAGCTAGTATCTGCTTCTGAACCTCTGTGCACTCGTACATCCTCAGGTGCCTCTGAATATCTTTCCTCCACTGACTCGAAACCACTACATCGGAGCTACCTGCGAACTCCAGTGGGTGTGCTTTCTGAAAAGCATCACGTGCACGTTCCCAAGCAGACGGGAATGCATGTGCCTGAACTGGCGCGGCTATCGGCACCTGAGGTGGTGCCTGCTGAACTACGACTAGTGCGGCATTTACCGCCTGAGCCACAATGGCGAAAACTTCGGTGGCATTCATCGTGCCCTGAACTGGTGCGGGCTGTGGTTCTGGCGTTGCATCCCTGGGAATCCTTTGTGCACGTCGTGGAGGCATTCTGAAACAAGAATAAAGTCTATAAGTTCGCAGTTATAAACTCAAAATAGCTGAAGAACGTAGCATATACAAGAGAATACAACAGTCCTAAAATATAGGGCTCTACATCAAAGAAAGCTCAACGGAAACATAATAAGCCGTACAGATCCTAAAGGACACTAGAACCTGATGCTCTGATACCACCTGTGACACCCCGACTAATTAAATACCGGGTAGCTACTCCTTTATTAAATCAATACAAAATGCCAAGTTGGTTCAGTTAATAGCATCACTGTCGAAAACATTTAAATGATTACTAACCACCTAATATTTAAAAAGTAAGTTGCTAAATTTTAATTAAGTCTGATTAACATGCAATAAAAGAATAATGGAAGAACAACATAATCCATTCACCATAACGAAGTAATGAAATAACCAACCAATAGTAATAAGTCCGGAGGAAAACTCCTCACAACAATCCCACAACTGAAAATAATAAGACAAGTCTGAATCCTGAATTAATTACATGCCAGAAGTTTGAATAACTAAAATAAATGAAATTTCTCTAAAAGAAATGGGCGACATGCCCTACAACTGATAAATGCTGAATATAGAGTCAAGATAGATGAAGCGCCTACAAGCAAAGTCATGTAACTTCCACAAATAGCTAGAGCTCATCACCTGAATGAGGATCCTAAGCATGGTGTCCTTGTGGCTGGGCACCTAAAATGGTTTTTACAAAAATAGATTTGAAAGCAAATGGGTCAGAGCCCGAAAATGGAAATCATTTTAAAAACAGCAAGTGTTTTAATAACATTAAAACATTAAATGCAAAATACATGTTAGGATGTACACTCACATGAAATTCTCACCTCTCGACTACATGTGCACTCCTAACATATCGTACCCATCTAAATAACATACATATCTAACCAAACCGTAATAAGTTCTATCCCTTACTACTCGATTCCCATATTACATTCTAACGTTATCAATTAAATAGAGGGCTCTACTTAAACTCAAATTCTCAATTAGTAATACAATTCACTATCGGTTAACCCGTTATGTTTTCTCAAAACATTACCATAATTATATTCACAATATCAACATGAAAGTTCCCATTAATTAAATGTATATTATTCACATCATAAATATACAATACAAGAATCCCGAGACTAAGCTGTGGTGCACACATACTCTGCTATCCATCCCGGTACATCACGTACATAAGGATCACGCATTCTGAATCTCTCAGGAATCGTTCTCAGATAACAACAATCACAAACAATGGAGGCGAACACAGTCACATCACATGGGTCATGCACATACCTGCGCTCCCATAATCAGCAGACTTATTAACATCCCAATAATTCCTTCTCTGACCTATGTTCATCGAGGTACCAATCTAAATCCGGGCAACACAAGGATTAGAGGGCCCTAAGAGAACGTAAACCTCCCGTGATAGCAAGTATGGTAGGTATGTCATACACAAAATCATATACATGTACTAAGTAAGCACACATCTTAGTAATCACCATAATTTATTTGTAGTACACTTCTTATTCTTGTATCGACATATAATGCTACACGATTTATATGTTCCCGGTTAATATAATTATTTAGGCCGTCAATAGCTCTCGCATCGTAATAGACACTCACGTCCTAATTCATAATTTCCCTTAGGTTCAACTACTCTTCTAGGTTTTACTCCTCATTATATCCCAAATATCCCAAATATATCAATTAATCATCAAGGAAGTGTTATCTCTACATATCAACAAGGTTACGGGACACTCGTGATCAAAACAGGCTAAAAAGCCTAAACTGTCAACTCGTTAGAAGTCTCGTTCGAACGAGGCTGTTCGAACGAGAGTTCGTTCGAACGAAGGGGGACTTCTAACGAGATCTCATTCCAACGAAAGTGATCGAATGAACATCCCTCTCGATAGAAGTCAAACTGTCAACTCGTTAGAAGCTCGTTCGAACGACCTGGGCAGGTCTTCTAACGAGTGGCCAGATTCGAGCCCAGATTTTCTCTATATCGTTTTTCCAACTTTTCTTCACCTCTAATCTCCTCTAAACATCAAACCAACAATTGTACATGGGTTCTAATCAATCCTAAATATACTTAGGTCATATATTAACGTAATTTTTGGGATTAATTCATCCTAAATCTCATTCAAATATTAAATCTCCACATCTTCTTTCCCAATCTCAAGAACATGAACCCTAGAAATTAAATTCATCCATAGGCACAAATAAATCCGTTTTTATGGTATAAAAGATGTATTTTTCACTGACTAATCATCCTAACATTGTTCTACATGCAATCTCCTCATAAAATTATAAATCTCTACATCCAATTCAATGGGTTTTTATCATTCTCCAAGAACAATGAAATTCTGTCAATTTCCTACGCATTGAAGAAACATTCTTTGTAATAAACGAAATTAAACCACTTTCCTTATGTAAATCTCTGATTTTGATGTCGATCTGATGAATGGTTCTCTCTCTCTCTGCAGAATTCTCCTCTCTTCTTTCTCTACAAGCTTTCTTCTCCAAAGTGACAATGGTGGCTAGGGTTTGCCTTAGGAATTCTTTTGGAACAATTTCTAATAACCCCCGTAGCCTATTTGGTTATTAGTGGGTTTAGTGGGTAAAGTCCAAATCAGATATTAATTCCAAATTTTCGTGGGTTTTAATTCCGAAAAATCCAAAATTACCAAACTACCCTTTTACGTTGTCGGTGTGGCCTAAAAATGCCCTGGGACCCAAACCAAACCCCCGGCTAGTGTTTTCTGACTATCTCGACCCTTTCGGACGCGTTGGTGAAATCAAAACAACCATACGATTAATAGAAATAAAATTCACTTTTTAATTAAAATAAATATATTCCGGACGCGACTGTCACACGCGTCTCAACAAAATTTCCCGAATTGTCGTATATCAATCTCACGACAAATTTAATAATTCAACATTCATATATAGCCATATATATTCATTAAAATCAAATACCAACTCGCATCCTAGTATTTTTATCCGGATTAATTCCCAATTAATACACATTTAATTTAATTAATCCCCAAAATAAATATCATAAAATTACGGGGTATTACATTGGAATTCCCATTCCAATGTTTTCATCAAAAATTGGGAGGCCATTGGCATCTTGTTGGACGGCAAATTTAATATGTTCCTTTGATTCTTCGGTAAGATGTTTATCCCACCAAGATTTTAATGTACTGGTGAATCCTGTTGTTAAAAGCTCAACTATTTCTGTTTGGGGAATATTTTGATTGTTTAGGTAATTGTTGGAAACCACAGATATGTTTTGCATTTTATTTAATATTTCTTGTTCAGATAATCCATCTATGTTCCATTCATAAAGTCTATCCGATGAAACCGAGAATTGATTGTGTATATTTCTTTCTTCATATTGCATATCTGGGGGTGTTGGTCTTGTATACCAATTTTTTGTTAAGGTGGTTGGAGTTACTCTGGAGTTTTTTATTCTATTTAATTCAACATTAGTAAAAAAAAATTCAATAGTCTGGATATCTTCATCTGTAGTAGATTCTTGGGATGAGTCTGTTTGGTTAATATAGGTATTTTTGTTGATAGTTGTAATAGTCTTTGATGATTCTGCTTGGATATCTTTAAGCATTTTTTCTATTTTATCCAGAGTTTTCTCAGACTTTGTTTGTAAATTTATTCCTTTTCGGACCTCAGGAAGTTGTATTAAAGGTATTTCTCTTTTATATGGTGGGTTTGGTTTGTCTAACTTGTTTTCAATGGATTCTAGTTGTTTTCCTAAATTATTCAGTAATTGTTTAGTGTAATTATTTTGTTCAATAACTTTTTTGATTTCATCATTAGTAGAAGTGACTTTAAATGATGTAGCAACTACTTCTGTTCCCATGTGATTTACTAAAATGGTTTCTAGTGGAGGGTGACTAGACGAGACAGTAGTTTTTTCTTGTTTTGTCCATTTTACTTTTGTTAGGACATTTTTTTTGTGATAATATTTATCTAAATAGTCAAAGAACTTTATGTACGTTCTTATTTCATTCATTAAAGTTTTCCACTTTCTTATTATTTTATCCTTTTCTCTTGGGGAGTACTTTTCTCGATATGCTCGTCGTTTAGTACGGTTTTCTTTTGACTCAAAATCTTCTCCTAATTTAATCATGTCAATTTTATAGTCTTTATTGATTGTTAATAATTGGTGATTTACTGAACCTGTTTCAAAATTTGTTTGAGTGGGGGAATGTTGATCTTCATCATCATTAAAATTTGAGGTCGCTGTATAACAAGGTTTACTTACCTGGGAAGTTGTATCAATTTCTTTTAACTTAAGATTGCGTCTAGGTATTAGATCATCATCTTTTCTTGTTGAATTACTTGTTTGGGATTTACTATCATCTCTAATATGGAGATTTTTAAATCGTGGTTGATCAAAACTTATTCTAACTGATCCGTCAAGGTATTCTTTGATTCGTTCAAGATTAATAGCATTGTTTTGCATTTTTCAAGGATGATTTTCATTCTCTAATAACCAATCGTTTGGTAAATTAATATCTTTCCAATTTATTGACCTAGGGACTTGAATATTAGCATCATTTGTACTGCTTTGTATGAGTAGAGTTTTGTCTTTTGGACTTTTTACTAAAGCGTGGACATTTAGATTTGTCCTTAAACATTTGTAATAAATTCTATAAATTAAAGCAAGTGGTTTACTTCCTTCTAACATTTCATATCCAGATGTTTTAATATTTAGTGTCATGGTTTTTAATATGTGAGGGTCAGTTAAAATCAGGAAAACAATTAAAATGTATTGGACCATTAAAAAGGCTTGATTCCATCATTCCTAAAATACTAGTGTTGTAATTAGTATGTCTAGCATCTCTAAGACATAAGAGGATAGAGGCATTTATTCCTTTACTGGTTAATGGTTTGACTGCTACTTGTATTAATCCTATGTGTAGGAAATTGAATCCATTTTTTCTTTGTTTTGTAATAGCTTCCCTAGTTAATAGTTGAATTCTATCGTGTTCTTTATTTAAAGCATAAACATGTTCAACAGTTTTAACATTGTAATTATTACTAAAGGATGACTTTAGGAAACTAGTTTTGTAAATTTCTTTTGTTGGGACTTTGAGAATATTCCAATCATTTAAATCTAAATTTACTTCATCATAAACATGTTCTTCTTCGTTTATTATGTCTGGGCGGAGAAGCTAAAGAAGACCTAGAGCTAGAACTAGCCAAAGAATTTGATCTAAATAATCTATTCATTTTAAAGCTTGTGAAGAAACCTATTTTCTTTTTACAATTTTCATGTTTGTTTTCTCAAAATGTTTCAATACATACCCTCTCATACCTATCCGCTCAAGCCACTCTCTTGGGTCTTATTGTTTGGATACCAGATTTACTATTCAGGTGATCTAACAAGTTGGGATGATAAAACACAAAAGGTGTAAGAATCAAATCGATCAGAACTTGGCTTTAAAGGAGAACTGGAAATATAGATCAAACACAATAACCGGGTACTTGGCTCTGATACCAAAAGGGGAAGCATCGCATATAATAAAAACAGAAATTAATATTGAAAACTTAAAATTGAAATTACAATAACTGAAAGTAAACTTACGAAGATTACTGATTAATACAGTTGGTTGAATCGGATGAACTTGAAAGCATAATGTTTAATACAAGATGAAAATAATTAAATTTTTTAAATGAAGAAGTAAGATACAAAAGGATTGAAGATCAACTTACTAACAAGATTCTCCAAGATAAAATAGAAAATTTCAAATTAAAACTAACAAATGAAATTTGTTCCGATCTACCAAATGCCTTTTTACATAGAAAGAAACATGTAGTAACTTTGCCATACATAAAAGATTTTAATAAAAAATTCATCCCTACCAAAGCGAGACCAATCCAAATGAATCAAGAAGATATGGAACTATGTAAAGATGAAATTAATGGTTTATTACAAAAAGGAATAATAAGAAAAAGTAAATCTCCTTGTTCAAGCCCTGCATTCTATGTCAGAAAAAATGCCGAATTAGAACGCGGAGCACCCAGGCTAGATATCAATTACAAATCACTTAATAAAGTTTTAGAATGGATAAGATAACCAATCCCAAATAAACATGACCTCATGAATCGATTAAATCAAGAAACTATTTTTTCCAAGTTTGACATGAAGAGTGGATTTTGGCAAATACAAATCCATGAAAAAGATAGATACAAAACTGCTAGCTGATAGACTGTAAACCCGTGCGCCGGCACTGTTCATGAATAGTAACTTGTCGGGGAATATTTTAGTTGTTTAGGTAATTGTTGGCAACCATAGATATGTGTTGCATTTTATTTAAGATTTCTTGTTCAGATAATCCATCTATGTTCCATTCGTAAAGTCTATCCGATGAAACCGAGAATTGATTGTGTATATTTCTTTCTTCATATTGCATATCTGGGGGTGTTGGTCTTGTATAGCAATTTTTTGTTAAGGTGGTTGGAGTTACTCTGGAGTTTTTTATTCTATTTAATTCAACATTAGTAAATTGTTTTTCAATAGTTTGGATATCTTCATCTGTAGTAGATTCTTGGGATGAGTCTGTTTGGTTAATATAGGTATTTTTTTTATAGTTGTAATAGTCTTTGATGATTCTGCTTTGATATCTTTAAGCATTTTTTCTATTTTATCTAGAGTTTTCTCAGACTTTATTTGTAAATTTATTCCTTTTCGGACCTCAAGAAGTTGGATTAAAGGTATTTCTCTTTTATATGGTGGGTTTGGTTTGTCTAACTTGTTTTCAATGGATTCTAGTTGTTTTCCTAAAGTATTCAGGTATTGCTTAGTGTAATTATTTTGTTCAATAACTTTTTTGATTTCATCATTAGTAGAAGTTACTTTAAATGGTGTAGCAACTACTTCTGTTCCCATGTGATTTACTAAAATGGTTTCTAGTGGAGGGTGACTAGACGAGACTGTAGTTTTGTCTTGTTTTGTCCATTTTACTTTTGTTAGGACATTTATTTTGTGATAATAGTTATCTAAGTAGTCAAAGAACTTTATGTCCGTCACAACTAGCTAATAGACTGTAAACCCGTGCGTCGGCACTGTTCATGAATAGTAACTTGTCGGGGAATATTTTAATTGTTTAGGTAATTGTTGGCAACCATAGATATGTGTTGCATTTTATTTAATATTTCTTGTTCAGATAATCCATCTATGTTCCATTCGTAAAGTCTATCCGATGAAACCGAGAATTGATTGTGTATATTTCTTTCTTTATATTGCATATCTGGGGGTGTTGGTATATATATATATATATATATATATATATATATATATATATATATATATATATATATATATATATATACACACACACACACAGAGAGAGAGAGAGAGAGGACCTCTATTTGCATACCGCTAGCGCGGGACAATTTTGATAAAATATTAAAAAATTAAATTTGTGCTAGTTTTTTTTATATAGTTTTTAAACATTTCAGTATGGCCATATAAATAAAATCAACTCAAAATAATTTTTTTTACTATTTTAAAAAAAATTGATCAAACTTTGTTAGTTTTTAACAACTTAAAAATGACAAAGTTTGACCGATTTTTTTAAAATAGCAAACAAATTCATTTTGAGCTGATTATTTTTTTATGATCATATTGAAATGTTTAAAAATAATAAAAAAAATCATCCCAAAAATATTTTTGTTACTATTTTAAAAAAATGATCCTCATTCAGGGTCCTCATACTGGAACCCCACTTGTGTGTGTGTGTGTGTGTGTGTGTATATATATATATATATATATATATATATATATATATATATATATATATATATATATATATATATATATAGAGAGAGAGAGAGAGAGAGAGAGAACCTAAGATCATAGTCATTCCCATGTACACTGAGATGGGCAAATTGTGACAAATATGGACCAACAACCAAAGAAGGAATCAAACTCACAACATCCATCCCATTCTTCACAGCAAATTCTAAAGCATGTTTTTGTCCCTTTTGTGACTATTTTATTTAGTGGAGATGGACGAATGTGTGGAATATAAAAAAGTTGCGTAAGTGGAGAGACATAGTAGGTATAGAAATTATCTTTTGGGGAGATGAAATGACCCAAAAAATATAAAGGGAATAATTTTGACATAACTTACATTTACGTCAAGCCTTAATTACTGCCACGTGTCAGTCTCACATAATTTGGGACAACAATTTTTATATAGTCATATAGATTAGAAAACATAAATTTTAAATAAATAAATGTTACAAAGAAAGGAAATATTTTGAAGAGGAAAGTCATATATCTCACCCTCTATCAATTTTCTTAAAATCATTTTATTTTTGCACTAACATGAAAACGATTCTTATTTATGGATTTCAGTACATTGAGTCAGGCACTCGGTGATGTGGTGGAGTCTTGTATTGATGCTATTATTCTTGACTGCGAGTTTAATTTGAACTTGGTTTGGAAAATAATGCTCTCCTTTAAGCCTCCCATCATGAAATTTTCTAAATTGGAACATAATCCTATTAGGGAACTGTTAGAGTAAAATTTAATATATGGGCTTATATATAAAATAAATATGAATTATAGGCTATCAAATAAAAGTAGGTCAATTAAAGTGATTAATTTATGTTTTGGGGCCTTACTAATGTATTATTAAAGTGTGAGTTTTATTGTGTAGAGAAAAGCGTAATTTCTATTTTATGATGAGTTAAAATAGAAATATACGAAATATGAAAAGAAACAATTGTGTTATAAATAGGGGTCATGGTCCCCAGATCACACAACACCAATCTTCTGATTTCCATTGTCAGAGAGAAATTTAGAGAGGAAATAAAAGTGTTGATCTGGAAGAGCATAATATTTTAACTTTCTATCATGGATTCAGGTACGCTTTCGCAAAATCAATATTCATATTTCTTGATAATTCAATATGAATGTTCCTGTTTGTGTGATAGTTTTCACAAAATAGAAATTAATCCATCATGTGGTATCAGAGCTATTTCATGTTGAATTGTTGAGAATATATTAGGAAGGTATTGATATTAATTTCGGCTGCTAATATTTTTTCAAAAAGATTTAATATTTCAGAAAATTTTTGGATTCAGAAATATTCTCGTTTCATTACGATTCCAATGATATAAAATTCATGAAATTTGGACTAGCGGTTGATTTTATATAATTAGGTATAAAGGTTGATTTGATGGTAATGGAAGGTTAAAGGTTCGACTCATGGTGTTTCATATTTAAGACTCTTAAATGATGAAAATTATGAAGGATCTTAAGAGGTTTTTGTGACACCCCGACTAATTAAATACCGGGTAGATACTCCTTTATTATATCAATACAAAATGCCAAGTTGGTCTAGTTAATAGCATCACTGTCGAAAATATTTTTTTTAATGATTACTAACCACCTAGTATTTAAAAAGTGAGTTGTCAAATTTTAAATTAAATCTGATTAACATGCAATAGATGAAATATAGAAATGTAACACAACCATTCACGATAAAGTCCAACTATAATGAATCAACAATTAAAGATGAGTCTCGAGGAAATACTCCTCACAACAATCCCAATATGAAATAAAACAAGTCTGCATCCTGAATTAATTATAAACCAAAGTCTGAATAACTGAAATATAAAATGAAATGTCTCTAAAAGAAAGGGGCGACATGCCCTACAACTGATGAAATCTGAATATAGAGTCAAGGCAAATGAAGCGTCTACTAGCAAGGCCCTGTAACTTCCACAACAGCTACATCTCGTCATCTGACTGTAAATACTATGCATGGTGTTCTTGTGGCTGGGCACCTACAAATGGTTTTTACAAAAAGATAGATTTGAAAGCAAACGGGTCAGAGCCCGAATGTGGAGAGTATTTTAAAAACAACAAGTTCTTTAATAATAATTAAAACAATGAATGCAAGATACATGTTAGGACGTGCTCTCACATGAAATACTCACCTCTCGTCTAAGAGTGCACTCCTAACGTTCCTGTACCCATACATGTGTTATTTATCTAACTAAACCAACATAAGTTCTAACTCAACTACTCGATTCACAATATGAATTCCCAATGTTATTACTTAAATAGATAGCTTTACTTTGAACTCGGATTCTCAATGGTTAGCATTACCATTTACTGGAGGTTATCCCCTTATTTATCTTCTCATGGAGTTACTATAAATAATTCTCATAAATAAACATCACAATTCCTTTTTATTCAACCGTATATTATCCGCATCATAAATATACAATATAAGCACCCCGAGGCTAAGCTGCGGTGCACACATACTCTGCTATCCATCCCGGTATATCACGTACATAAGGATTACGAATTCCGAATCTCTCAGGAATTGTTAGGATAAACACCACACACAAAAATGGAGGCGAACATAATTCAACATATCCATGGTCACGTACATACCTACGCTCCATAGTCAGCTGGCTTAATAGCTCACAATTAAGTCATTCCCTTGAACTATGTCCTCTAGGTACCAAACTAAATCCGGGCACACAAGGATTAGAAGGCCCTAAGCGAACGTAAACCTCCCGTGATAGCAAGTATGGTAGGTATGTCATACACATAAGATTATATACTAAGCATGCACACATCTTAGATATCACAATATTAATAAAGGTATTTTCTACATCCTTATACCATTATTCCAATTGTATACATTTTTAGTCTTCCGATAATATATAATGTAGACTGTCGACACATCACACGCCATAGATTCTTATACTTAAAACCTATCTCAAAGGGGTTATTAAGTTTCCTATTATTCCCACATATTACATCATTATTCTTAAGGTCCTTACTTCTTCCCCAAACCTCAATTCATCAACTTATTCAAAATTACTCTATTAATCCTAATATTATCTCACTCATCGAGCTTCAATAGCTTTTAGAATAATTCCTCAAATTAAATTCTAATTAAGGTCCGAACTTGATAACCATACCTACTGGTCTTCCTTAAGTCTAAGGATATTCATAAGGTCTCCAATAATATTTTCCAAGGGTTAACATCATTAAAATTTAACTAGGGAAATTTTACTCTTTCTGGGAAGGTCGATCGATCGACCTTGACCTTCGATCGATCGATGGTGGTCGATCGATCGACTGATGAATGTCGATCGATCGAACGCGCCAGGTAGGCTGCGGACTGCTTCGATTTTCAGTTTTCAAATCATCTCAAAACACCATTAACAAGCATGAAACTCTAAGATAACGTTATAATATCATCATACAACCATCCTACAGCAGTGTTAACGTTCAAAAACCAATAATTCATCATTCAAGGGCTTTGTTTGGATCAAATCTTCATCAAGAATTCCAGTTTTCTATTTCTTTCAAGAAAATTAATAAACTTCTTCTAAAATACGTTTTTAGATCATCAATGGTTCTGTTTTGAATACATAATTCGTCCAGAAAGTTTCTACATGCAATTCCTAACATAGTTCATAGTTTTAATCCTCAAATTCATGGGTCTAATCAATCTTCCAAGATAAATTTGATGATAATCCTAAACTTGGAAAAGCATAGCATTGAATCAATTATAATTAAACCACTTGCCTCTAATCTTTCTCTGAATTTGATGGTGAATCTTGAAGGCTGAGTTGTCCTCTCTCTCTCTCTGTAGAATTCTTCTCTTTCTCTCTCTCTCTACAAGTTCTTCTCAAGATGATAATGGAGGTGGGGTTGGTTTTTGCCAAGTTTAAGGTTTCTAAACTTCTCCCGTAGCCCACTACCTAGATTGGGGTTGGAAATGGCTTAGTGGGTTAAGACTAAGTCAGATTTTTAACTCTAATTTTCGTGGGTTTTAATTCCCAGATTTCCGAAATTACCAAAATGCCCTTTTAAGTTACCGGTATGGCCCAAAAATGCCCCGGGACACAAACTTAACCCCCGGCTAGTGTTTTCTGACTATTTCGACCCTTCCGGATGCATTGGTGCACTCAAAACGACCATACAGTTAATAGAAATAAAATTCACTTTTTAATTAAATAATTACTTTCCTGACGCGACTATCACACGCGTCTCAACAAAATTTTCCAAATTTTTGTATTTCAATCTCGCGACAATTTCAATAGTTACAATATTCGTATATTGCCATATATACACATTATAATCAAATACTAACTCACATCTCGTTAATATTTTATCCAGATTAATTCTCAATTAATTCACATTTAATTCAATTAATCCCATAAATA
Organism: Sambucus nigra; assembly: GCA_949130495.1. Classification (NCBI taxonomy): domain Eukaryota; kingdom Viridiplantae; phylum Streptophyta; class Magnoliopsida; order Dipsacales; family Adoxaceae; genus Sambucus; species Sambucus nigra. The sequence goes on along the minus strand of OX422209.1, from coordinate 491,860,721 downwards.
AATATCGATAAAAATGCAGGGTATTACAGTTTTGAACCCATGACCTTTAAAGTCTGGAGCCAAAGGGGTTTTCAACCCATGACCTTTAAAATTTAAATTCAAATTTTGGTGTATTTATATATACATTTCGAGATAAATTAATTTAAACAATATGTCACCAGAGTGACCTCTTTTGTTCAAAAAATTAATTTTACTTCGAAATATAAAAAGAATTACGTGCATGTAATTTATGTGAATATTAATCGGCCCAAAGGAAGATTATTTTTTAACAAAATTACATGTGCCACTTTAATAATAAGCACATGATAATTATTTAGTCTTACATATGAATAATAAATCGGTCCAAAGGAAGAATTATTATTCAATATGTTCTTATTATCAGTGTTTGATTATTAGGGCAAGATATCACTTACAAGTTAATATTTTTTCCAAAGATCAAATATTAATAGAGTGTCCGATATCTTAAAATGGGATTTGTCGTTTATTTGAATTTATTTTTGATTTAAGACTTATATGAGCTAGTTTTATTTGTTTATTGTTTTCTGATTCATCTATCAGTATTAATTCTATTCTCATGCTTAATGGCACAAACTTTATGTCATGTCAAGAGAACCTTCATATAGTTCTCGGTGTCATGGATCTAGACCTTGCATTAAGGGTTTCTTCTCCTGCACCTCTTACAGATAAAAGTTCCTATGATGACAAAAATGACTTTGAAAGGTGGGAGAAGTCAAATCGCATGTGTTTGATGATCATAAAGAAGGCCATTCCCGAAGTAGTCAGGGGCACAATATCGAAAATGATAAAGACAGCCAAAGAGTTCCTTGAAGAATTTAAGAACAGATTTGCCAAAAATGAAAAGACTGAAACAAGTACACTTTTGACAAGTCTCATCTCAATGAAATATAAAGGTAATGGGAACATTAGGGAGTACATTATGGAAATGTCTCATCTCGCTTCAAAGTTAAGAGAACTTAAGCTTGATCTCTCTGAGGATTTTCTTGTGCATTTGGCTCTGATATCTCTTCCCACATAATTCAGTCAATTTAAGGTGAGCTACAACTGCCAAAAGGAGACTTGGTCTCTTGATCTCATCTCCCATTGTGTGTAAGAAGAGGAAAGACTGAAGCAAGATAAGACAGAAAGTGTTCATTTGGATAGTACTTCCAAGGACAAGGGGAAGAAAAGAAAGAAGGATAAAGAAGCTGCAGTGGTTCGATATCCAAAGAAACAACATAAAGAAAAAACTATTGATGGTTGTTTCTTCTGTGGAGCTGGGGGACATAGGAAGAAGCAATGTACCAACTATCATGCTTGGCGTGTCAAGAAAGGTACACTTATTAACCTAGTTTGTTCTGAGGTTAATTTGACTTCAGTACCTAAACACACTTGGTGGATAGATTCTGGTGCAACCACTTACATCAGTGTGTCTAGGCAGGGTTGCCTGAGTTTTCGAAAGCCAAATGATGGCGAAAGATACATTTTTGTGGGCGATTATAAAAAGGTTGAAGTTAAAGCAATTGGGATATTTAGGTTATTATTGAAGTCTAGTAATTATTTGGATTTGAATGAGACATTTATCGTACCGTTATTTAGACGGAATTTGGTTTTTATTTTTGTATTGGACAAATTTGGTTATACTTGTTCCTTTGGAAATAATAAATTTAGTCTTCTTCATAATTCAAATTTGGTTGGTATTGGTTCTTTATCTTATGTAGATAACCTTTATATGCTTGATACTATTGCTTTATATCATGAAACCTTGCAATTAATTACTCGAGGTATTAAAAGAAAATTAAACAATGAGAATTCTGCATCATTATGGCATAAGAGATTAGGTCACATCTCCCAAAGGAGAATTGAAAGAATTGTGTCAGATGGAATTCTAGATTCCCTTGATTTTTCAAATTTTAAAATTTGCAAAAATGGCATAAAGGGAAAACAGGTAAACATAAGGAGATCTGGTGCTAATAGGGCTATACACGTCTTAGAACTGATACATACAGATATTTGTGGTCCATTCCCTACTGTTTTATGGAACGGTCAATAATATTTTATCACATTCATAGAAGATTTTTCACGTTATGGCTACATTTATCTCATCCATGAAAAGTCCCAATCTCTGGACGTGTTCAAGTCATTCAAGGATGAAGTTGAAAATCAACTCAGCAAAAGGATTAAAAGCGTCAGATCTGATCGTGGTGGTGAATACTACGGTAGGTATGACGGTTCAGGTGAACAACGCCCAGGACCATTTGCTAAATTCCTAGAGGAGTGCAGTATCGTCCCGCAGTACACCATGTCAGGTTCTCCAAGCATGAATGGTGTTGCTGAAAGGCGAAACAGAACGCTTAAAGACATGGTAAGGAGTATGATCAGTTACTCTAACTTACCAGATTTACTCTGGGGTGAAGCATTAAAGACTGCAATGTATATCCTTAACAGAGTACCAACTAAAGCAACTGCTAAAACTCCTTTTGAACTTTGGGCAGGCAAGAAACCTAGTCTGAAGCACCTTCATATTTGGGGATGTCCATCTGAAGCGAGGCCTTATAGGCCACATAAAAAGAAACTGGATTCCAGAACAGTTAGTTGTTATTTTGTTGGATACTTTGAAAGATCTAGGGGTTACAAATTTTATGATCCTACTACCAAAATAATTTTTGAGACTGGAAATCCCCGGTTCTTTGAGGATGTTGAGTTTTTCGAGGGGGATAAGGTAAAGGATTTTGGTTTTGAAGAGGAATATGTTGATATTCCCACAGCTGTTATTAACATTGATCAGGATCCAATTCTTGACATTGTTCAATAATCAGATCCTAATAAAAACAATATCCAAGAATCTCCCATTCTAAAAGAACAAACTCTACCACCTCCAGAACCTATGCCATTAAGGAGATCCACTAGAGAAAGAAGAAGTGATGTGCCAGATGATTACATTGTATTTCTCCAAGAACATGAGTTTGACATTGGTGTGGTGGAAGATGATCCGATCACCTTCCATCAAGCCATGGAAAGTTCTAAATCTCAAGAGTGGATTGATGCCATGAATGAGGAGATAAAGTCCATGAAGGACAATGATGTTTAGGATCTTGTCCCATTACCTGGAGGTAAAAAAAATCATTGGTTACAAATGGATATTTAAAACCAATAGGTATTCTAAAGTTGATGTGGAGAGATACAAAGCCCTTCTTGTCGCTAAAGGCTTTACACAGAAAAAAGGCATCGATTATAAACAGACTTTCTCTCCGATTTCATCGAAAGACTCTTTTAGGATAATAATGACACTTGTGGCGCACTTTGACCTTGAGCTTCATCAAATGGATATTAAGACTGCGTTTCTCAATGGTGACATTGATGAAACAATATATATGGTGCAACCAGAAAACTTTGTGTCTGAAGATGCAAAGAAAACAGTTTGCAAATTAAAGAAATCCATTTACGGGCTTAAGCAAGCTTCTCGTCAATGGTATTACAAGTTTCATCAAGTTGTCATCTCGTTTAGTTTTGAGATGAATCTGGTTGATGATTGTATATACCACAAGTTCAGTGGGAGTAAGCATATTTACTTGATTTTATATGTTGATGACATTTTGCTTACCAACAACGATATAGGTATGTTGCACGAAACCATGAGATTTCTTTCAAATAAATTTGAGATGAAAGATCTTGGTAATGCTTTTTTTGTGTTGGGTACAGAAATACACCGAGATCGCTCTCAGAGTACACTTAGTTTATCACAAAAGAGATATATCGAGAAAGTTCTTAAAAGATTTGACATGCATGATTATAAACCAGGTGACACCCCTGTAGCTAAAGGAGATAAATTTAGTCTCAGTCAATGTCCCAAGAATGATTTTGAGATTCGGGATATGCAAAAGAATCCTTATGTGTCAGTAGTAGGAAGTCTTATGTATGCTCAGGTATGTACGCGTCCGGATATTGCGTACATTGTTGGCATGTTGGGAAGATACTTAAGTAATCATGGAAAGGATCACTGGATAGCATCCAAGCGAGTCATGAGGTACTTACAGAGAACAAAAGACTACATGCTCACCTGTTGGAAGTCATAACAGTTAGAGATCATCGGATATTCTGACTCCGATTTTGCTGGATGCCAAGATAGCATGAAATCTACTTCAGGTTATATCTACTTACTTGCTAGAGGTGTTGTATCGTGGAAGAGTGTTAAGCAGTCTATTATAGCTTCTTCCACCATCGCAGCTGAGTTTGTAGCTTGTTATGAGGCGTCCAATCAAGGAATATGGTTGCGAAATTTTGTCACGGGGCTGCGTATTATGGATGGCATTGAAAGACCACTTAAGTTATTTTATGACAATAAATCAGCAGTACTGTATTCCAACAACAACAGGAGTTCTACGAAGTCAAAGTTTATTGACATTAAGTTCCTAGTTGTAAAAGAAAGAGTTCAGAGTGGACTTATATCTATAGAGAACATTGGAACAAACTCCATGATTACGGATCCGATGACTAAGGCATTACCACCTAAGGTCTTTTATGAGCACACTACTCATATGGGTGTAATTTCTTTTCAGGATATGTCAGTTTAGTGGAAGTTCATATTTTATATGCTTTCATAGACATATTTGATTTAATGGATATTGTATGGTTATTTACTACAGTAAAGTATTAAGTTTATATTCACTCTGACTTTATATGGTTTGATCTCACTAAGATTTAAGGAGGACCAGTTGGAAATAGGTATGTTAAGGTCACACTGCATGAAATTTCCTTGCTACACATCCACACTTGATCTTTGTCATTAGTTGCATTGATATATGGGATCATTGATGGGTCTACTTACGAAATGTGTAATGACGATCGCTTTGATTCTATATTGGTGCAATTAATGGACAAGATTGTTAAGATACATAAAGTTTTGATAGCTAAAACTCATGAGCTCATAAAGTATAATTCAAATTTATAAAGTTACATATATATATATATATATATATATATATATATATATAGCCCAAGTGGGAGATTGTTAGAGTAAAATTTAATATATGGGCTTATATATAAAATAATTATGAATTATAGGCTATCAAATAAAAGTAGGCCAATTAAAGTGATCAATTTAAGTTTTGGGGGCTTACTAATGTATTATTAATGTGTGGGTTTTATTGTGTAGAGACAAGTGTAATTTCTATTTTTATGATGGGTTAAAATAGAAATATAAGAAATATGAAAAGACACAATTGTGTTATAAATAGGGGTCATGGTCCCCAGATCACACAACACCAATCTTCTGATTCCCATTGTTAGAGAGAAATTTAGAGAGGAAATAATAGTGTTGATCTGGAAGAGCATAAGACCTTAGACTAAAATATTTTAACTTTATGTCATGGATTCAGGTACGCTTCCGCAAAATCAATATTTATATTTCTTGATAATTCAATATGAATGTTCCTATTTGTGTGATAGTTTTGACAAAATAGAAATTAATCCATCAGGAACTTCATGAACTTTGCCAATCATATAATCGGGATATTCAGTTTCTTGAGAAAAATGAAGATGGAACATATATTCTTAAAGTGAAAGTAAGTGGGGAAGGCATTGCTGTAACTGCAAGTTCTACTAACCCAAGTAGCATAGCTGCCAAAAGAATGGCCTCAAAAGATCTATTTATGAGGTTTGATGATGCTGAAATTAGCACCACCAGATAAGGTGTTTTCAGGCTCAATCTATCAACAACAATGGCAGCATAGTTATGTAAAAGGTAAGAGAATGAGATGAGGAGAAGAGGAGAGAGAACCAGAATATAAGTGGTTCAGTATAAATTGGCCTACGTCCACTGTATATGTGAATAACCTCACTGTAATAAGGCACTGATGGCCATGGATACAATCTCTCAAGCTTTTTCTCTCTCTACTATGTATCTAGACAGAGTTTTAGCTAGGGTTGTGTTTTTGGATCCTTTGCAAGGTAGAGGATGACCTCTATATATAGTACCTGGGGGGTATAATATACCACCCATGCATGCAATGTGCATGTGTGTGATAGCCTCACCAATATGGGAAATCCATTTGTCACTGTCACATGTAGAGAATGATGATGCAATATTCTCCCCACGTGTGGGGAATAATCTTGTTATAACTGATTTGTGTCCACGTGCCCTTATCCAAATATCAGCAGATGCTCGACTATTGCGCCTAGTGTATGACCTCGGCCTGGGAGAGGCCAAGGTTGGTAAGTCTAGGTACTCGTTCAGTCCGAGTATTCCATGGAGGTCTCGGCTTAATCCCAGCCGAGACAATGGACAAGGTCGGCCTGGGACGAGGTTGGGCTGGGGTGTTTAGAGTATCGACTAATGTCTTGATGAGGTTGTTGGTGGCTTCCTGTGAGCTCGGCCTATGTCTGGACGAGGTTTCCATTCCAAGGTATACGAGAATGTTGTTGATCCTTGTGATGTCCCTTGGAGAGGCTCATGGAAGTGTCGGCTTGGGCCGACCTTGCTATGACCGAGTGCTAATGCCGCATACCCAAGGCTTGTCCAACATCGGCCATGATCTCGATCGAGGTTGGTGTCTTCGGGTCGAGGTCACACTTGGGGCATATCAATCACCCCCCAGCCCTTAGTGAAATGCGAAAGCAGGTGACTGTGGGATTCGCACATCTTCGAGGCCTTTCCAGTATGAGCCAGTATTTGCTTGAAACTTGTCTAGTGTTGATGTATGGCTTGCTTGGGAAGCGTTTTGTTAGCCGCCTTTGGTGCTTCCAAGGCAATGATGGGCCTTGGGAGTCGAGCCTGCATATTTAAGGGTTTTAAACCTTTCCTTTTCCCCCCATCCTCAATTCTTTCTTCTGCGCAGTTGCACTCCAGCCATTTTCTCTCTCTAAAAGCATTCTTCTTCGCGACTTCTCTACAGAGGTTATTGGTGGAGCTCTCTTGGGTTTTTTTCACTTTTCCTTGTCGTTTCATCCTCAGGTATCTTCTTCCCCTCATTTGCCTCCTTTTTCTCTGCTTTTTCCTTTTTATTTGAGTTTTTCGGCGAGTCTTTGGGTTTTTCGAGGAGACTTTGGGTTTTTTGGTGAGTCTACCATAATTTCAAACGAACTGTTCTTATTAGGTTTGAGTAATTTGATCTTTAGAATCCTTTGTTTTATCATCCAATCTTGTTTGTAGTTTAAGCCATTTTCTCCAAGTGCAGTGTTTGTCTCTGATGCTCAGACCCCTATACCAAATTCTTGAGGAGTTCCCCTCCCTTAGGGAGAAGGCTTTAGAAAAAATCAGACAAATAGAAAGAGCACAGGAGGAGGCCTGTAGGTCTCAAGAATTCCCTATTAGACCTATCTTCCCAGCACCCCTGAAGGTGATATATCCTGATCCTTCAGAGTCTTTAAACCAATCAGAGGTTCCTGTCGACCCTATACCAATGTCTGAGTCTGAGTCTTCTACCTCAGACCCCATGTCTGTGGATTCCTTTCAGGAGGCCATGGACTTCTTAATTCATCCTGATCAGGCCCCTGATCAGGCTGAAGTCTCCAGCCGGGTCTCATCTCATAACTCCTCATGGGCCTCAGCCTCTTCCTTAAAAATTTAGATCGTTGAGCCGAGCGTGTACATCCCACCACCCCTTGACGCCATTCCTCTGTCGGCCATCACCGGTGTCGAGTTCGCTCAAAGGTTCCCGGGTAACCCATCAACATCTGCTCCGGCCGACGTTGAGCAAGATGATGATGAAGTTGAAAGTCATGTCGACATCTCTGAGGCGGTCGAGATCGAGAGTATTGTAACTGAGGTAGACCTCCTCTGCTTCAGATACCTATATTCCATCAGTCCCTCCATAAAGCTAAGAAGACCTCTGAGGGAAGAGAGGGCTTTTCACGGCTGAGACGGCGAAATCTGCTTGTACGAGCAGATGTTCAAGTTGGGGTTTCGTCTACCCATCCATCCAATTATCAAATTTATCCTTGCCTATATCAATTTGGCCCCCTCCCAACTACCCCCTAACGCCTGGAGGGTCATAATAGGGGACATAATCTTGTGAAGGGTTGTCCACCACTTAGACCTTCCAGTTCAGGTCTTTGTTGGTTGTTGTGTTCCCTCTTTTGCCAAAAATCATCCAAGCTACTATCATTTTGTAGCTCGAAAGCCAGAGAAAAAGATGCTTCAAGTAACTCAAACTTCTAACCACAACTGGAAGCCACGTTACTTTTTTTCCTCTTGACAATGGGAATTTGGCCCATGTGCTCCCTCGTCCGTTATGGAGCCGAGGATGCCCCTTAGGTGGGGTAAGGTCACAATGTCTACGAGGGCTGACCCTGGTCTGAGCCCATCAAACCTTCAGAAGGTGAAAGCCCTTCAAGATCAGGGGGTACATGGTATGTTTGTCATATTCGAACACTTGATGACCCCGCATTACCTCTGTGAGACAGGTCTGGGTGGAAGTCCTCTTTCTAAGCTCGGTAAGCGCATTTTATTTGTAGTTGAACCTCTGAGTTTATCTATGTCTGATCTTCTAACTTAGATCTATTGATTTTTGCAGAGAATCCGAAGGATATCTCAGACGAACTCTGGGAGATGGATGCACCCAGTTTGACGAGACTCGCGAAGAAAGATGGACTCAATGCTCCTCCCCCCAGCTCCCTCTGCCTCGAAGCCCCAAGCCATAAATAAGAGGGCTCCAGTTGATCACGCCCCTGAGGATCAGAGGCCAAAGAAGAAGAATGCTAACACTTCCATCCCCATCTCTTCAGCAGACGCTCTGTCAGCTCGTCTAGAGCAGTTGAAGATTACTGATAGCATAGTCGGCCATAGTCTTCGGGCCCTAGATGCCTTCGGCTCTACAATGATCGAGGACGATAAGCGCTTCTTCAGGTCACTTGATACTCCTTTGCTGGTTGAATTCGGCATTCACAGATCCATTCAGGTATGACCTCACTTTTCTTTCCAGTTCCTAAGTGTAACCTCTGATTTGTCTTTTGCTCATTCCTGATCGCAAAATCTTCAGGGCTTGGCAGCGATGCACCACCTCTCCAATTGGAATCTGAGGAAGTTGCCCCTTATCCAGAAGGGTCAAGAGGCTGAGAAGGTCCAGAGTTATTTGAACGCAGAGATCAACCGGCTTAAGTTTGAGTTAGGTGAGTCAGACAAGAAGGTGAAGGGACTAGAGAAGGAGGTCTCTCAGCTTAATAAGGACCATGCTGCTACCCTGAAGGCCAAGGATGATGTACTGCAGTAGAAGGTCAGCTCGGCCGTGAAGGCAGCCCTAGATGATGCCTCAGAGGGGATAATAGACGAATATAAAAATTCTGACGAGTTTATGAGTTTTGGATTTGAATACCTTGAAAGAGCTATCAAAGCCACTATCAAGTGGGCTGGTGTCAGGGAGAGGGAGGCCGGTACTTTGAAGTCCTCTGACTTCACAAGACTTGGTTTTGCTGATCCTCAGTTTTCCCAGGCCCTTCAGGAGGTTGATGAGGAGGCTTCCGCACCTACCGAGACTGCAACGATCGATAACACTGAGGTTAGAGGGGCAGACGTTGTTGAGGTGACCAACGTTATCCAACCTAACCAAGCCGAAGATACCAACATTCCACCCTCAAACCCTTAAAAGAATTTCTCAACATTGTAACCCCTAATTTTGTAATCTCTGAATATTTATGAATGAACATGGCTCTTTTCCATTCTTTGTAATCTCTGCATATTTTTTTATCTCTGAATATGTTATTCTCTGAATGTGTTATTCTCTGAATGTGTTATTCTCTGAAGATGACCATCTTCTTTTGTTGTATGTGTGTCATGATGTTTTTGCTCAAGCTTATGCAATGGTGTTTAACTAAATCAAATTAGTAGTCTGAGCTCAGACCTCGTCACGATTGAATGGTGTTATGAAGGTCTGAGGTCGGCACCTAAGATGCTACCCACATAATTAATCTCACCAAATTAATGATGTTAAGGGTCTGAGGTCATCCCATTATGGTGTCTGACCTCAGACCCCGTCACCATTGAATGATGTTGTAAGGGTCTGAGGTCATCACCTAAGATGTTATCCTCATAATTTATCTCACCAAATTAATGATGTTAAGGGTCTGAGGTCATCCCATTATGGTGTCTGACCTCAGACCTCGTCACCACTGAATGATGTTGTAAGGGTCTGAGGTCATCACCTAAGATGTTATCCTCATAATTTATCTCACCAAATTAATGATTTTAAGGGTCTGAGGTCATCCCATTATGATGTCTGACCTCAGACCTCGTCACCACTGAATGATGTTGTAAGGGTCTGAGGTCATCACCTAAGATGTTATCATCATAATTAATCTCACATAATTAATGATGTTAAGGGTCTGAGGTCATCCCATTATGGTGTCTGACCTCAGACCTCATCACCACTGAATGATGTTGTAAGGGTCTGAGGTCATCACCTAAGATGTTATCCTCATAATTAATCTCACCAAATTAATGATGTTAAGGGTCTGAGGTCATCCCATTATGGTGTCTGACCTCAGACCTCGTCACCACTGAATGATATTATAAGGGTCCGAGGTCATCACCTAAGATGTTATCCTCATAATTAATCTCACCAAATTAATGGTGTTGAGGGTCTGAGGTCATCCCATTAAGGTATCTGACCTCAGACCTCGTCACCACTGAATGATGTTGTAAGGGTCTGAGGTCATCACCTAAGATGTTATCCTCATAATTAATCTCACCAAATTAATGATGTTAAGGGTCTGAGGTCATCCCATTATGGTGCCTGACCTCAGACCTCGTCACCACTGAATGATGTTGTAAGGGTCTGAGGTCATCACCTAAGATGTTATCCTCATAATTAATCTCACCAAATTAATGATGTTAAGGGTCTGAGGTCATCCCATTATGGTGTCTGACCTCAGACCTCGTCACCACTGAATGATATTGTAAGGGTCCGAGGTCATCACCTAAGATGTTATCCTCATAATTAATCTCACCAAATTAATGGTGTTGAGGGTCTGAGGTCATCCCATTATGGTGTCTGACCTCAGACCTCGTCACCACTGAATGATGTTGTAAGGGTCTGAGGTCATCACCTAAGATGTTATCCTCATAATTAATCTCACCAAATTATTGATGTTCAGGGTCTGAGGTCATCCCATCATGGTGTCTGACCTCAGACCTCGTCACCACTGAATGATGTTGTAAGGGTCTGAGGTCATCAACTAAGATGTTATCCTCATAATTAATCTCACCAAATTAATGATGTTAAAGGTCTGAGGTCATCCCATTATGGTGTCTGACCTCAGACCTCGTCACCACTGAGTGGTGTTGTAAGGGTGCGATCATACCAGCACTAATGCACCGGATCCCATCAGAACTTCGCAGTTAAGCGTGCTTGGGCGAGAGTAGTACTAGGATGGATGACCCCCTGGGAAGTCCTCGTGTTGCACCCCTCACGGAGATACCAACCTCGGTCGAGATCATGGCCGACGTTGGACAAGCCTTGGGTATGTGGCATCAGCACTCGGCCATATCAAGGTTGGCCCAGGCCGTCACTACCATGAGCCTCTCCAAGGGACATCACAAGGATCAGCAGCATTATCGTATACCTTGGAATGGCAACCTCGGCCAGACATAGGCCGAGCTCGCAGGAAGCCACCAGCAACCTCATCAAGACATTAGTCGATACTCCAAACACCCCAGCTTAACCTCGTCCCAGGCCGACGTTGTCCATTGTCTCGGCTGGGATTAGGCCGAGACCTCCATGGAATACTTGGACTGAACGAGTACCTAGACTTACCAAACTCGGCCTCTCCCAGGCCAAGGTCATACACCAGGCGCGATAGCCGAGCATCTGCTAACATTTGGATAAGGGCACATGGACACAAATCAGTTATAACAAGATTATTCCCCACACGTGGGGAGAATATTGCATCATCATTCTCTACATGTGACAGTGACAGATGGCTTTCCCATATTGGTGAGGATATCACACACATGCACATTGCATGCATGGGGGGTATATTACACCCCCCAAGTACTATATATAGAGGTCATCCTCTACCTTGCAAAGGATCCAAAAACACAACCCTAGCTGAAACTCTGTCTAGATACACAGTAGAGAGAGAAAAATCTTGAGAGATTGTATCCATGGCCATCAGTGCCTTATTACAGTGAGGTTATTCACACACACAGTGGACGTAGGCCAATTTAGGCTGAACCACTTATATTCTGGTGCTCTCTCCTCTTCTCCTTATCTCATTCTCTTACCTTTTACATAACTATGCTGCCATTATTGTTGATAGATTGAGCTTGAAAACACCTTATCTGGTGGTGCTAATTCCAGCATCATCATTTTGGCGTTGTCTGTGGGAAGAGAAAAGAAGCTCTCTTCCTCTTCTTCAGCTTAACCTCACCGGAGACTCTGGTGGTGAACCAGGCACCGCCCCTTGCGTGGATCTGCTTCACCATTGAAAGAGGTCCTCTAAGGTACTAAGCTCATGTGCTACTCAAGCTCTATATTGTTAACATATGGCACCGGAATTACCACCGCCTCTTCCGCCACCTGGGGGTGGAGGGCCTAGTTCCAGTCAGGCACCCCCCAGTCCGAAATGGGGGAGGTAGTTGCAGACTTGAGATCTTTAGCTGCAACATAACAAGCTATGCAGGAGCAATTTTCACAGCTCAGCCAAACTATGATGAGGCCACCTGGAGTCTCACCGGATATGATCACTCCGACGGCGGTGCAGCCTCATCCTGGCTCCAGGGGACCACCCCAGGCACCAATGAAAGACCAGCCTGCACCCCAGCGGAGAAAGCACGTTGCTGACCCTAGGCGCTTGCACCTGAGGAGGCAAGGAAACCCTTGCCCAGAGGACAGGTATGATGATCTAGAGGCGGAAGAAGCCCCGGAAGACTGTTGGGAGCCGTATGAGGTGTCAAGTAACATTGTGCGACCTCTTCGGCAAAGTCAAGGTTGTGTCGGCAGAAGAGGTGAAGAGGCCCAACAAAGAGGTTCATCATTTGATAGGTTGAGCAGAGGGTCGGCCTTTGAGAGATTAGGCCCGATGAATGACCTAAGACAGAGACTGTCGAGATCAAGGAGCGCAGTAGCCTCTCAGAGACGGAACAGGCAGGGTCGGCCAGATCAAGGCCGACACTGTGAAAGAAGAGGCAGGGAATAGGAAGAGGTTAACAAGCGATGTATCGCGGCAGGGGAACCCTCGGTCCATCCCATGGAGGTGGCAGGGGATAACCTCGGCCAAGTCGATGGCAGAAGACCATGGAATGACTCTATCCAGCGCCTTGAGGAGAAGATAGGAGACCTCATCAAAAGCAGGGACCCATTACAAAGGGGTTACTCAGAGAGCTCCCTATTTGTGGCTAGGATAGTGGGTTTCCCAACCCCAGCTAAGTTCAAGCCTCCTACGGTGTCTCCCAAGTATGATGGCAGCACTAACCCTGTACATCATATCGAGATGTACTAGTTGGCAGCAGACATCTACTCGATACCCGATGAGATGAAGTGTAGGGACTTCTCTAGGACCTTAACGGGGGCGGCGCACAGTTAGTTCGCCTCCCTTCCGAAGAACTCAATTGAGAACTTCAAAGGCTTAGCTAAACGATTCATCCACAACTTCTGCTTTGGGTTGAGGCCTCAAAAGAAGACTACCCACTTGCTATATGTCAAGCAGGCCAAGGATGAGAGCCTAAGAGACTACATAGAGAGATTCAACAAAGAGAAGTTAGAGGTCGAAGATTATGAAGAGAACATAGCCATGACCGCCCTTATAGGAGGTCTTCAGAAGGGGAACCTGTTGTGGAAACTTACGAAAGACCCCCGTAGGTCTATGGAGGAGCTGCTGGCAACCGCAGGGAAAGTAATGAATGCGGAAGAGGCAATGGCCACAAAGTATGATGATGAGAACCGTAGTGGCAGTGGAAAGTCCCAAAGCAAGAAAGATGAGAAGAAGAGGTCAGGTGATGACAAGTTCGCTCACTATACACCTCTGACTGTAAGCTGCGAGCACATCCTCAATGAGATTAAGACTGACAGGACTCAGAGATGGCCAGAGAAACTGAAGGCCCCACCACATAAGAGGAACAAAAACCTATGGTGCGAGTTCCACCAGGATCATGGCCATGTCACGGACAGATGCTTCGCCCTGAAGGATGAGATTAAAAATATGCTAAAATCTGGAAAGTTGAGGAAGTATGTGGACGGTAAAACTCCTAAGGGTGTAAGAGATAACCCTAAGAAAAGGAGAAATGATAGATGCCATGACAATGTCCCGGCCATAAGAGACGATGATTCATAAGGTGATGATGAAGACGATCCGGATCTTCCGCCGAAAGATGACAACACCCCGGTGAAGAAGGTCGGTACGATCTCATTTGGTGTTGTCACCATATGTGGAGAATTTACAGGAGGTGGCTCTGAAGTAGCTGATAGGAAGGCTCACGTAGTAGAGGCCAGGTCAGTGGCCAATCTTGAAGTTGTGAATCTAACGTCTTCCGATATAGTGCAGAAGAGGAAGAAGGTAGACATGGACACCCTCGTAGTTGAGTTCTCCAGACTCGACTTCAAGGGTATCTTAGCCCCCCATGATGACCCTCTGGTCATAACAACAAGGGTGCATGGGTGCGAGGTGCAGAGGATCCTCATAGACTGGGGGACCTCGGCGGACGTGATGTTCTGGCCTTTCTTCAAGAACCTAGGTCTTAGCAGAGCAAGGCTGGTACCCTATCATCACCCATTGATAGGATTCAGTGGAAAAAAGGTCCACCCCTTGGGCATGTATGAGATGGACATACAAATGGGTGATGAGTGGCCTGAGAGGCTGACTAAGAAGATAAATTTTTTCATCATGGACGAGAACGTGTTTTCGGCGTATAACCTCATCGTAGGAAGGGTGGCCCTTAAAGAGTTTGAAGTTGTGCCATCGACGGTCCATCAGATGCTAAAATTCCTGACTCCTTATGGGGTAGGGGAAGTGAAAGGTGACCAGACCACAGCACGAGAATATTACTTCAACTCGGCCGAAGAGAGAGAATCCCATAAGAGGGCAACCACCACTTATAGCATCGATACGCTTGACCCAAGAGATGAAACAATGTTGAAGAAGGGAGACGTCACGAAAGAGGTAGAATCAATCGTCCTCAATGAGGACGAGTCGAAAAAAAACGTCCAGGTTGGGAAAGACCTAAAGGCAGAAATCAAGGAAGAGCTGATAAACTTCCTCAGGAGGAGACAGAGTGTCTTCGCATGGAGTCACGCAGACATGCCCGACATCGACCTGAACTTATGAGTCACAGGCTCAACGTGACCAAAGATGCCAGGCCAATCAAATAGAGACGAAGAGTTTATTCCAGGGAAAAGTACAACGTCATCCGAGAAGAGGTCAAAAAGTTGGAAGAGGCTGAGTTTATAAGAGAGGTTACATATCCGGAATGGTTGTCAAATGCAGTCATCGTGCCCAAGGCCAATGGGAAGTGGAGAATGTGTGTTGATTTCACTGACCTGAACAGATCTTGTCCAAAAGACAGCTCTCCCTTACCTCGGATAGATCAGATAGTGGATGCGATGGTGGGACATGAGCTCATGAGCTTCATGGACGCGTATTCAGGCTACAACTAGATCTTCATGGATGAGGAAGACTCGGAAAAGACGGCCTTCATTACCGATAAAGGGATGTACTGCTACAAAGTGATGCCCTTCGGCCTGAAAAATGCAGGGGCGACATACCAATGTCTTGTTAATAAGATGTTCGAAGAGCAAATAGGTACGACTATGGAGGTGTATGTAGACGATATGCTAACAAAGAGCTTGAAGGCTAACACTCATGTAACGTATCTCGAGAAGACCTTCGACATTATGGACCCATACAGAATGAAACTCAACCCCGCAAAGTGTGTCTTCGGAGTAGGAGCTGGGAAGTTCCTAGGATTTATCGTCAACCAGAGAGGGATTGAAGCGAACCCTGAAAAAATCAAGGCTTTACTTTACATGAAGACACCGAGGAGTATCAAAGATGTTCAAAGACTTACAGGGAGAGTGGCTTCCCTTAACAGGTTTGTTTCTAGGGCAACAGACAAGTGCCTTCCATTCTTTAAGGTGCTGAGAAAGGCCTTCCAATGGGACGAAGAGTGTGAAAAATCCTTCAACCAACTCAAGTCTTATTTAGGGTCTCCCTTATTGCTGTCTCGGCCTGTAGCATAGGAGAAATTATACGTGTATCTGGCAGTCTCTGAATCAGCCATCAGCGCAGCCATAATACGGGAAGACACTGTAATCCAAAGGCCTATATATTTCAATAGCAAGGCCCTTTAAGGGGCCAAACAGAATTACCCTCGCATGGAAAAGCTAGCTTACGCGTTGATACATGCCTCGAGAAAGATAAATCCTTACTTCCATTCCCACTCCATGGTTGTCCTCACTGACTCCCCACTAAGACAGGTCCTGCATAAACCTGAGAAGTCCGGGCGATTGATGACATGGGCCATTGAATTGTGGAAGTACGATCTTACCTACCAACCTAGGACAGCCATCAAGGGGCAAGAACTCAGAGACTTTGTCGCTGAGTTTACATGGGAAGAGGCCGAGGCAGAGAATGGCCTAGAGGGTGTTAAAAACCGCGGTGTCTTCCAAAATTCGGAAGAGACAACACCAAACATCTTCCAAGATCAGGAAGAGATCGCATCCAACGGAGCCAGGAAACAAGTTGCGGAAAATGAGGAAGATCGATACCTCTTCAAAAAAAGAGTTATGACGGAAGGGGTCTTCTCATCAGGTACGGATATTTGGAGCCTCTTCGTTGATGGCTCTTCCTATAACAATGGAAGCGGTGCGGGGTTGATACTCTCAGCTTTAGATGGTGCCAACATTGAATACGCTTTATGATTCAACTTCCGAGCTTCTAACAATGAGTCCGAGTATGAGGCTATGATAGCAGGTCTCTCATTAGCAAAGACTCTTTGCGTAAAGCGACTCCTACTCCACAGAGACTCGCAGTTAGTTGTCAATCAAGTATTGGGAATCTATGAGGCCAGAGATGAAAGGATGGCCAAATACCTGAAAATGGTGAAAGCAATGTTAGAACATTTTGAAGAGGCAAGACTGAAGAGAGTGCCTCGACATAGTAATAGCCACGCAGATGCATTGGCAAGGTTGGCCTCGGCAATGAAGACATATGTTAGAAGGACCATTCCGATCGAAGTCTTGGGGAAGGCAGCCATTGAGCAAGAAGAGGTATATAACCCTTGTCACAATTTTAATTTAGGAGACTCATGGATAGACCCCCTCTTTAAATATATCAGAGAGGGAGAGCTGCCTGAATCCAAGCTAAAAATGCAGAAATTGAGATATAAGGCTACCAAGTTCTAGGTAGTAGGAGACGTCATGTACAAGAAAGGCTTCTTGCTACCTCTCCTCAGATGTGTGCACCCCACAGAAGTCCACGGGGTCTTACGGGAGGTCCATGAGGGTTCTTGATCTAGCCACATAGGGGGAAGACCCTTGGCCAAAAGAATCATCACCCAGGGGTATTGGTGGCCAACCCTGTCCAAGGACGCTGTAGCCTACGTGAGGAAATGTGATAAATGCCATAGGTTTGCTTCCATCCCTCATCAGCCTCATCAACCTATGACGTCAATCACTTCTCCATGGCCATTTTCAATATGGGGGATTAACTTAGTAGGGCCCCTGCCAAGAGCTGCCAATAATTATAGATTCTTGATAATTGCCATCGACTATTTTTCAAAGTGGGTGGAGGTAGAACCGATGATAACGATCACGGAGCAGAAGACCTTCCAATTTATTTGGAGGAATATCATATGCAAATATGGCCTCCCAAACACTCTCATCTCGGATAATGGGACCCAGTTCAAGAACTCCTCTTTAGAAAAGTATTGCCTAAGAGTAGGAATAAAGCAATTCTTCTCATCTCCTGGCCGACCTCAGGCAAATGGTCAGACCGAGGTCACACTTGGGGCATATCAAGGTTGAAGGAATGTATTTTACGCCTTTTTCTTTACTCTTCTTTCCTCTTATTGTAAATGAAAAGTCATGAGATTAATTCAAAATAGAGAGAGGGAAAATGAAAGGACTTAGAAAACAAAAGATCGTACAGATGAGTGGAGAAAGGGATAAAGATGAAAAAAGTTATAAAAAAATTAGAAGATAATTTTAATCTAAGATTCATTAAACAAAGTGACAAGTGTCATCTTCTAATAATTTAGGACTTCTATTTTATACATATACATAGATTAGATTCTCTATGTCTCTCTCTGTATCTCTCTCTATCTCACAAATCATGAAATGACCAATAAACTTTTGTCTCTCCACTTATTTGTCATATTTTTCTCTCATCTTCTATACAATTTCATCCTATGAACTAGAAAATCTGAACGCTACCCTTTGTAAATCTCTCTCTCACTCCTCACCAAACTACAATATTTGTCCTTTCCTGTAACCACTAATCTGACCGTCATGATAAATTTATGCAATTTCTCTTCCCTCTTAAATATCCAAATCGTCACACTCGCTCCTCAAATCCTATTCATTTTTCATATTTTCCCTTTTCTCTTCCACCCTATCCCCCTCCTTTTATCCATTCTTTGGTAGGATGAAGAAGAAATGTTACTGACTTCCCACTATCCCCAACAGCCCATTATTGTTTTATTAAGTTCTTTTATTTTTGTTATTTTCTTTCAATATTGAGAAAGAAAATGTATAGCATGGATCTTTGTTGAAGCTTTGACAATTATGACCATCGGAGTGACGAAGACAAATATGACATCTGATAATTAGTCATCGATGATTTGAGGATCATTACGACTCCATTATTATAGTCATATCAGTTCTTCGAAGATATAGACTGAGCTTTCCAGAATCCGATTGCGAATCTTCCTATGACGCTTGGAGAATGGAAACATTATGTCATCCGTTATTTTTAACATCGCTAGCGTATCCCTTTCCAATATGATTCTGGTAGAACGGTAGGTTTTCAGTAGTGTAGAGCCGACTTCTCTCGCTTTAAATACTTTATTTTTTACCCATATCCTTTTGTGTCTCGTTTTAATTTTTAGTTATTTTCTTTCTAAATGTGTAGTCATATGAGGATTTTTAGTTATTTTCTTTCTAAATGTGTAGTCGTATGAGAATATTATTCCCGTAATAATATGATGTTAGGATACTATATACTATCATGTCGAAGTCATGTAGTCAAACAAATAATTAATTAGTGGCCTATTGAGTTTTTCACTTAACGAAAATAAAGTGGAATCAAATCTGAATTACGAAAAAGCAAAAAATGAGGCATTATAAAATATGAGATGAAAAGAAATGTTAATATTACAATCCACTAGAATTTCATAAAAATTCAGTAACAAGAAAAAAATTACTCTAAGAAAACATGTAGCACCCTAACTAAGACTGAAGGAAAAAGAATAAACTATCCAAAAAGACCCGAGACTATTATATTTAAAAGATTAATACTCATTAAGGTAACATTGTTTAGTTGTTTTCTCACAAAATCTCTAACGAAGAAATAATCTTTTAGATTGAATTGTTAAAACTAGTATAAAGATAAGAGTTGTATTTTTTTCTTTATGATATTTCTTAGTCTATTTCCATTTAGATTCATACCTTGTTTATATTTTCTCCTAATTTTTTAAACAGTGTCATAATTTTCGATGGAATTCTAAAAGGGGGATTGCTTTGACATTTCATTTCCACTTTGATATTTAAATATTTTCCATTTTCAGGAGATATTTTTCTTATTTATTATCGTTGTGAGGATTTCGAGCCTCACCTATAACTTTAATAGAAAGTGAATGTTCGCCCAAACACTCAATTCCTCGTTACGCTAGAAAATGGGTGTTCTTATGTTCTAAAATTGTTTCTGAAATTCTAAAATGATTATAAATGTTCTTATGTTCTTGTTTATAAAAAGATTCTCTATTGAATCTAGTAAATATTATAAATCGGAAGCAATTGCATTCAATTCTTCTCAATAATCAAGATATCCGTGTGGAATCTCTATTATGAGAAATTCAATAGAGAATCAAATATGCTTTGGTTCATCAAATGGGTCATTTAACCAACTTATGAGGTGAAAATAGAGATGTGAATTTTTCGGACACTTACATATTAGTTCATAGGTGCAGATGTCCAATAAACAATTATTTTAGCACAATAAGTTGAAACTATAATATTTCTCATAAATAAGATATACGTACTAAAATATTGTGCTACTGTTCTACTGATGGTGTGTCCATTTTCATCTAATATTGTGAATGTGAGACATATATTCCACAAGAACTCGTGATATGATCTTCTATATATAAGTCGTACTATACACACAATATCACGAATAAAAGACACAAGCAATATATAAATAATGCAAACATCATGACACACATGGTTCTCATTTAAATGGGAAAAACATATTTATTAATCAAGTAATAAATTCATAACGAAAAACTATTATATAAAGCATGATTTTTGTTTATTTCTCCAACAATCTCCCATTTAGACTAAAAAACATGTTGCAATAAACCTCACTCCCACCTCCCATGATAAATACACATACTAACGTATATTTTTTGTAATTATTGTCTGACTAGAAATCTGAGTCAGTGTACCCAATGGGTACAAGACTCGTTGCTTAGTAAACTAGCATGTAATATTTTATCCTTTTTAGGTTCTTGAGTATGTCTTTACTGTATTCTAGTGTTAGGGCCCAAGGTTAGCCTAATATCTACTAACCATGCCAATAAGAAAACAAACATCAGGTCAATTGAATAACATAGCATACATAAGACTCCCAGCCACTGAAGCATATGGGATATCCTTCATTTCCTCTATCACCTCAGTTGTTTTAGGACATTGATACTTAGATACATATATTCCATGTCTTAAAAGGAGTAACCATTTCATGGAATATTACATGCTAAATCTAGCAAAAATGGAATCAATATAAGAAGGTTGTGATAAACTAACATCTTGTTCTTGTGATCTCGCATAAGCTTGATCACAAGGATGCGGTTGGATTCTCCCGATTCCTTTATATCAGACTGGATGGATAACCACACTCTCATGGTAGACAACACCCTAACATCATTTCCAATGAGTAAAATATCATCCACACATAGTACCACAAACATCACCACATTTTTATTTCACTTCTTGTACACATAGGCCTCATCCAGGCATTGATCAAAACCAAATGATTTAATTGGTCGATAAAAATGAATGTTCCCTGATATAAATTCCCATATAAATCAATAAATGGACTTATTAATCTTACCTAGATTTTTATCTTGGTCTTCATCTACAAAATGTTCAGGTTGTACCATGTAGATGCACTCATCAAGATTCCTATTGAGGAATGCAGTCTTGACGTCCATTTGCCAAATTTTGAGATCGAAATGAGTTGTAGTAGACAAGAAAATCTATATGGACATTAGCATAACTACTGAAGGGAAAGTTTGCTCATCAATGATCCCTTCTTTCTGAGTAAAATCTTTCACTACAAGCCTTTTCTTGTAGGTTTCCACTTTCCTGCCCACTACTATCTTTTTCTTATAGACGAACTTATATTATATTAGCTTTATCCAGTTGGGTGGATCTACAAGATTCCAATCTTGATTGGAATACCTAGATCCTATATCAGAATTAGAATCATTAAGCCAAAAATCTACATATTTATCTTAGATAGCCTCATTAGAGTTGCAGGGGTCAATTTCAAGTTCATCAGGGACTTTATCGTAAGACTCTTATAAGAGATAAACTATTTTGGTTGATGAACAACCCTCACACTACAAAGAGGTAGTCCTTGTGCTGGTGTACTAGTGTTGACATGTTGTATTGTCTCATCATATACATATGGTGTTGAAGAAATTGATTGCTCTCCTCAAGAATAATTTCACTTTTGGGTTTGTGATCTATTATATAATATTCTTCTAAGAATCAAGTATTGGTGCTGATAATGACCTTCTGATCCTTAGAATAAATAACCATTGGTTCCTTTGGGGTATCAAACAAAGAAACACACTTATGTTCTTTATTCCAACACATTAGTATCCCTCTTCATCACATGTGCGGAACTACACCTGATCTAAATGTGCCACAGGCTGGGCTTATATGGAGTCCATAATTTCATAGGCATATTAGGGATCACCTTTAAAGGTACAAAGTTTAGTATATATGTTGTCATTTATAGAGCTTGTCCATAAAAAGAATCGGGGCTATTTGTAAAACTCATCATACACCTAATCATATCTAAAGGAGTTTTATTCCTCCTCTCTATTACACAATTTTTTTTGTGGCATATTAGTTATAGACAACTGGGATGTGGTCCCTTCATTATCTAGATACTGCCCTGCCCTTAGAGATACTCTCCGTCATGATCCAAACGTAGTGTCTTTATACTTTTACCTGAATTCTTTTCCATTTCCTCCCTATACACTTTGAATTTCTCAAAGGATTTATACTGATGGTGAATTAGGTAAACATACTTGAACTTTGAGTAGTTATCTATGAAGGTCATAATTTATTCAAATCCCACTCTTTTTTGAGTTTTCATAGGCTCACATAGATCAGAATGAACCAATTCTAACAGTTCTTTGACTCTATAGCCCTTGGTCGAGAATGGTCTCTTAGTCATTTTGCCTTCTAAACAGGATTTAAATAGAAAGTTCCTCCAGTTCTAATGATCTTAGTTTCCCACTTGGGACCAATCCACGAATCCTTTTAGACTAATATGACCAAGGAGTAAATACCGAAGATACAATTTGTTTATTTAGGAAGATTTCGTTATCTTTAAACTTTATCTAGTTGAATTATGCGAAATACAATTATTGTGTAGCAGAGATAGGATTCACAATACAAATATTATCCACCAATTTATCAAAACAAGTAAAATATTTATTTTTCTTAAGAATAATTGTATCACTAAAACATATTGAATATCCATAAAGTGCCAAACTTAAAACTGAAATCAAATTCCTTCTACTGGAAGGTACCTAAAGATAGTCTTTTAAAAGCAATGTTTTATTACTGTTACCCCCATAGAATCTCCCATAGTTAAGTACATCTCTTAACAGCATAGCCTCCTAGTTTCCTAGAACCCCTTTAAAGAGTTGCATATATGATCAATTGCTTTTGTATCTATACAGATGGTATCGGTAGTATGAACCACAAAATATGATTCAACAATAAGTGAATGAAATATACTTGAATTGTTCTATTTATTCTAGAAAACCAAATAGTTATACTACCTGTTAATACTAAATTTAATCTACTGATGTGGACCAATCCTATGAAGACACGTGGCTATCTACATGGCAACTACAAACACTTCTGAGGAACCCACTCACTCCGAGGAACAAGACTACAATGATGAAGACTAGTTCCCCGAGGAACACTGCTTACTCCGAGGAACTCATACAATCCGAGGAACAAACCTCTCCGAGGAACTCTTGAATACCAAGAAGCTTAGGCGGTCCGAGCAGCTCAGGCGGTCCGAGCTGCATCTCGAACAAAGCATTAATAGCTGGATAACCAATAGTTCAACTGATTCATTAAATGCTTATCATTCAGACGCACACACAAAGAGGGCATTAAATGTATTACCCTTTCATATGTATAACATTTAATGTAGTATCCTTTCACATTACAGCCTCAGGGCTATAAATACATTGTACAATCCTCATTGTAAAAGGACCCCCAGATCGTAATTTCTTGAGATAACTTGTAATCGAGAATTCCCATACAAACAGTAATACCAAAACAGTGGACGTAGGCCATTCTTATAAGGCTGAACCACTTTAAAATTCTTTGTCTCATTTACTTATCTGTGATTGAATTATTAGAGTGATCTAATTTTTTACATCAACAGATTGGCGCTGTCTGTGGGAAACGACTGGTTAAATCGTTTTCTCATAAAAAATACTCCATTACCAATGGTAGATATTCCTGAATCCAGCAATCGAAACGCTGGAACCTCTCCAAATCCATCTTCTACACCAATTGTTCCAGATCTGACTGGAATAATGGCAAATCTATTGTGACTCCCAAGTATGATGGGAAGACTGACCCCGTCCTTTGATGGTCTTGAGGAACTTTGATGGTCTTGAGGAACTTTGATGGTCTTGAGGAAATTTGATAATTACACACCTTTGAAGGTAAATATCAACCACGTCCTGGAAGAAATTAAAAACACCGAAGAGTTAAACTGGCCAAAGAAAATGAAGGCAGACCCTGACATGAGGAATAGGGAAAAATATTGCGAGTTCTATAAGGATTATGGCCATATGACTAAAAATTGCATAGCTCTTCACAATGAGATTGAAACACTCATCCGACGAGAAAAGCTAGCGAAGTATGTTGATCGGGGAGGTGAAAGAAGAAACAACGACCGAACTAGAGAGAGATCTGGATCTCCTCGTCGAGTAGAGGAGAACAAGAAGAGAAACCATGAAGTTGAGCCAGAAGATGACCCCGGTCTTCCTAAGAAACCAAGGCAGCCAGAACGAGAGGTATTTTCGATACGCTTTGGGTCATTTGATTATAATATTATTACAGGGGGAGATGCAGGAGGAGGAGACCTTACTGCAGAAAGAAAATCTTACCTCAGTGAGGCTCAAGCTTGCTCGTACATTCAGCGAATAAATTTAGCCGAGGAAGATCGCCCGAGAAAGGTGAACAAGGAGAAATTGGTTATCGGTTTTTCAAAAAATGACCTTGCAGGTGTTTTATATCCTCATGATGACCCGCTGGTGATCAAAATGAGAATAAAGGAAGTCATGATTTCAAGAGTGCTGGTCGACAATGGTAGATCGACAGACATGATGTTCTACTCATGTTTCGATAGTTTAAATCTAAAGCTATCTCAACTGGAGCCTTACCACAGATCCCTCATCGGTTTTGCTGGTGAGAAAGTATTTCCACTTGGGACGATCAAGTTGGATATATTCATTGGTACGTGACCTGCTTGTCGAATAGAAAGAATACGTTTCTTCGTGATGGATAAGAATGTCCAATCATCGTACAATATCGTCATGGGAAGAGTAGGATTGAAGAAGTTCGAGGTTGTACCATCTACAGTGCATCAATGCCTAAAATTTCCAACAAACTTTGGAGTAGGAGTTGTGAAAGGTGATCAGAAAGTAGCTCGGGAATGCTATTATTCATCCATCGAGCAAGAAGAACTGGAAGAATCAAAGAAAAAGACCATTACCTATTAAGTGGATGAAGGTGCAGAAATTGAAACATTGGATCTTCGAGATGAGTCTCAACTCGTGAAGGGTCAAGTGATGGAAGCTACTGAAAACATCATTCTGGACGACGAGCACCCTGAACGAACTACTCGAATAGGTTCATCGTTGGAAGCCTCATTAAAACAAGAATTGATAACTTTCCTTAGAAGCAGAAGACAAACTTTTGCATGGAGTCATGAAGATATTCCCGGGATAGACCCAACCTTCTTATGTCATGAGCTCAATGTTAATAAGGAGATCAAGCCTGTGAAGCAAAGAAGAATAGTATTAGTCCTGAGAAGAATCAAGCTATACAGGAGGAAGTCGAGAAGCTCCAGAAATCTTGCTTTATTGAAGACGTTAAATATCCAGACTGGTTAGCAAATGTGGTGATGGTAAAAAAGAAGAATAACAAGTGGAGGATAGGTGTAGACTTCACCGACCTCAATAAAGCATGCCCAAAGGATCACTTTCCACTGCCCCGAATTGATCAACTAGTGGATGCTACCTCGGGACACGAGTTGCTGAGCTTCATGGATGCTTACTCTGGTTACAATCAGATTAAAATGAAACCTGAAGACAGGGAAAGTACTTCTTTCATTACCCCTATGGGAACTTATTGTTATAATGTTATGCCTTTTGGTTTGAAAAATGCAGGTGCGACATATCAGAGGCTGATGAACAAGGTCTTTGCTGAACAAATCAGTGACAATATGGAAGTATATGTTGATGACATGCTGACAAAAAGCAAGAAAGCTGCCGATCATCTAGTTGACTTAAGTCAGAATTTTGATCAACTAGATAAATATCAAATGAAGCTGAACCCGACGAAGTGCATCTTTGGAGTACGAGAAGGCATGTTCCTCGGGTACATTATCAATCAACGAGGCATTGAAGCAAATCCTGAAAATATCAAAGCTCTATTAGGGCTGCGATCTCCAACGACGAAGAAGTAAGTACAGAGTCTCACAGGACGAGTAGCGGCACTCAACAGATTTGTGTCGCGAGCAACTGATAGATGTCTCCCATTCTTCAAGAAACTCAGAAAGACTTTTTAGTGGAATGATGAATGCGAGAAGGCTTTTCAAGACTTGATGAAATACTTGGGAGCACCTCCACTATTGTCCAGGACAGCGATGGGAGAAAAATTATATTTGTACCTTGAAGTGTCCGAGAATGCAGTTAGCTCGGCGTTGATCAGAGTGGAGAATGGAGTGCAAAAACTAATTTACTACACAAGTAATGCCTTCCGAGGAGCAGAGATCAAATATCCAAGGCTGGAGAAATTGGCACTGGCACTGATTGAGGCGAGTAGGAGAATTAGGCCATACTTTCAGGCTCATACCAT
The DNA here is from genome assembly GCA_949130495.1 of Sambucus nigra. Taxonomy (NCBI): domain Eukaryota; kingdom Viridiplantae; phylum Streptophyta; class Magnoliopsida; order Dipsacales; family Adoxaceae; genus Sambucus; species Sambucus nigra. The sequence goes on along the minus strand of OX422209.1, from coordinate 491,834,169 downwards.
AGTAGTATATACCGATATGCCACTGAGGCAAGCCCTGCATAAGCCGAAAAAATAAGGAAGATTGATGTACTGGGAAATAGAGCTCGGTGAATATGATATAATTTATGAACCCAGATCATCATTAAAAGGGCAGGCTGTAGCAGATTTCATAGCGGAGTTCACCTATCCTGATACCCCCGAGGAGAAAAAGTTACCCGCTGATCAACCTGTGGATGTTACAGGGTCAACAAACACAAGCTCGGACCAATTCCGATTGGTAAGAGGGCATGTGGATGTTACAGGATGTGATGCAGAGATAGTTGTGAGCACTCTGGACGAGGAACAAGAGTCGCTCGCTGATAAACCTGTGGATGTTACAGGATCGACAAACACTAGCTCAGACCAACTCCGGTTGGTAAAAGGGCAAGTGGATGTTACAAAATCATTAAATTCGAGCCCAGACCAACTCCAGTTGGTAAAAGGGCAAGAAAAAATGATCGACGATGAACAAGAAAAACCTGAGGAGCAAAGGAAGGAATAAATATTTCACCGAGGAACTCTGTCAGATCAGAAATTTGAAGACGAGTTACCTATATGGAGGCTATATGTAGATGGCTCATCTTGCACAATCGGCTGTGGGGCAGGGATCATTTTGAACAGCCCGGACGAGGTCGATATGGAATACGCCTTACGTTTCCAATTCAAAGCTTCCAACAATGAGGCTGAGTATGAGGCCATGATTGCAGGACTTGGTTTAGCAAAAATTATGGAGGCGCAACAGGTCATTGTTTTCAGTGACTCTCAATTGATCATAAACCAAATTATGGGAGTATATGAAGTTAGAGGAGAATTAATGATCAGATATCACGCAAATTCAAAGGAGCTGGTGTCAGAATTTGCCTCTATTCAGCTGGTCAGAATACCAAGAATGGAGAATGCGAGAGCAGACGCATTAGCCCGACTAGCATCAGCCACTCGCACCTAGCTACGATGAACAATCCCAATTGAAGCGTTAGCTGGTCGGAGTATAAATGAAGATCTGAAGATGATCTTTATCACCCTTTATTTAGGACCATCTTGGATGGATCCCATCAGGGCGTATATCGAGGAGGGAGAATTGCCAATTGACAAACTCGCAGCTAAGAAATTTAAGTTTATAGCAGCTCGGTATGTGTTAACTAATGGTATTTTATATAGACGAGGAATTATGGAAGGTTTGTAAAGATGCGTACATCCCTCCGAGGTGAAAGAATTAATTGAAGAAATCCATGAAGGGTCTTGTGGAGCACATGTAGCAGGTCGGACGCTTTTGCAAAGGATGATGACGCAGGGATACTACTGGCCGACGATGAGGGTTGATTGTATTGCCTATGCCAAGAAGTGTGACAAATGCCAACGCTTTTCCTCCATCCGAAGAACTCCACAAGCATTGTTGACACCCATAACTTCCCCTTGGCCATTTTCCATGTGGGGAATTGATTTGGTTGGACCACTGCCAATGACCCGAGGAAGGTTCAAGTACCTCGTCGTCGCAGTGGATTATTTTACTAAGTGGGTAGAAGCTGAGCCACTAATTGATATGACGTACGAGAAGGTGTACCAATTTCTTTGGAAGAACATCATTTGCCGATATGGTCTCCCGCATGCCTTCATCACGGACCATGGGACACAATTTGATAATGAGGAGTTTGCCGCCTATTGTCATCAATCAAATATTTTGAAGGTCCACTCAGCACCAGGCCATCCTCAAAGAAATGGACAACCTGAAGTGACAAACAGAACGCTGATGAACGGTTTGAAGAAAAGATTGGATGATGCGAAAGCAAACTGGATCAACGAGTTACAATCAGTACTCTGGGCTTAGCGAACTACTCCCCGAGTAGCAACTGGAGAATCACCATACATGCTGGCGTTTGGAAGTGAAGTTGTCATACCTGCCGAGTTGGGCCTCCCAACACACAGGATACTGAATTTCAATTCCCCTATCAGCGACTTAATGAGAAGACTGGATTTAGACATGCTCGAGGAAGTCAGAGAAGAAGCTGTCATTAGAAATGCTGCTTACCAACAGCGAACAACTTTGTTCTACAACAAGAGGGTAAAGAAGTGTGACCTGAAAGAAGGAGACAATGTGCTGAAGAAAGTAATTCAAAAGCATAACAAACTGGAGGCAAACTGGCATGGACCATACCGAGTTATAGAAGTTGTTCGACCAGGAACTTATCGAATAGCCACTTTAGAAGGCGAGGAGTGTAAGAATGCATGGAACGCAGAGCATCTGCGGAAGTATTATCAGTGATGTATATGTAACACAGTTCCATCAGTATGAATAAAATGAAGATATTCAGCCAAAGTCTCTCCTTTTATTGAAAATTTTTCAGGGAATACTAGTGCTACGCACTACTCGGCAAAGCTCGGCAGACTACTCAACGAAATATTCCAAACTGTACGAAGTATGGTTGGTTGGGGATAAAAACCCACTAACTGTGGTTGGTCGACGAGGAGAAATATTCCTAAAAATGCCAACCTGTTTGGCTAGGAAACGACATATTCCAAACTGTACCAAGTATGGTTGGTCGGGGATAAAAACCCACTAACTGTAGTTGGTCGACGAGGAGAAATATTCCTAAAAATGCCAACCGGTTTGGCTAGGAAACGAAATATTCCAAACTGTACCAAGTATGGTTAGTCGGGGATAAAAACCCACTAACTGTAGTTGGTCAACGAGGAGAAATATTCCTAAAAATGCCAACCTGTTTGTCTAGGAAACGAAATATTCCAAACTTTACCAAGTATGGTTGGTCGGGGATAAAAACCCACTAACTGTAGTTGGTCGACGAGGAGAAATATTCCTAAAAATGCCAACCTGTTTGTCTAGGAAACGAAATATTCCAAACTGTACCAAGTATGGTTGGTCGGGGATAAAAACCCACTAACTGTAATTGGTCGACGAGGAGAAATATTCCTAAAAATGCCAACCTGTTTGGCTAGGAAACGAAATATTCCAAACTGTACGAAGTATGGTTGGTCGGGGATAAAAACCCACTAACTGTAGTTGGTCGACGAGGAGAAATATTCCTAAAAATGCCAACCTGTTTGGCTAGGAAACGAAATATTCCAAACTGTACCAAGTATGGTTAGTCGGGGATAAAAACCCACTAACTGTAGTTGATCGACGAGGAGAAATATTCCTAAATATGCCAACCTATTTGGCTAGGAAACGACATATTCCAAACTGTACCAAGTATAGTTGGGGATAAAAACCCACTAACTGCAGTTGGTCGACGAGGAGAAATTATCGACCTTGGTTGGTCGGACACATTTTATGAAAAAGACAAAAATTTACCAAGTATGGTTAGTCGGGGATAAACTCTCACTAACCGTAGTTAGTCGACAAGCATAATTTAAGAACCTTGATTGGTTGATACTCGTGAATTTATTATTACGTGATCGAGCAATATTATTGAAACTTGGAACTTTTTAATTATTACTGAATTGATCGACGAACATCACAATATTGTTATTTTTAACAGATATGCATAAATGCAAAGTGTTGATATTTACAAGACAATAGCAATTAAGATTTACAAACAGAAATGAAAGTTTTTCATTAAATTCGAAATAAATTACATTCATGATAAAATGAAAGTTTCATTGATATGTATGCTAACTATTACATCAAAAATTTCTATTCTACTGGTCTTTTCCCCTCAGCTTTTGATGTAGGTTCCTCGCCAGCAGGCGGATCATTTAAAGACTGAGGAGAATTGATGAAGTTCAAATCCTTCAGCATCCTGACGTTCGTCACAGAAGGTCGATCTAAAAGATGCTCAGGACGAGATACCTCAATTTGAGAATGTAAATTGAAGTCACCGAGGTATTTTGAAATTAAGCTCTGAGGAATAGCACGAGCTGGGATCCATTCCATGTCCAAATTTTACGGTGGCACAGGCAAGTCGAGCAACCCGGGATCATGGTAATCCCACATATAGTGTCCTTGTTCGAGCTTCAGCACACCTAAGGCATTTAGTCAGCCTTGTTTGTAGCCCTCATTGTTGGCATTCTGGATACGATCGTCCAAGTGGAATAGTGCTTCGTTGTATCCGGCCATCCAGAACTCCCTGGGCTATTTGTGGAATTGATATGCTAGCCTCTCTAGCTGCTCATGGAGACTCTTGATGAAAATCTCCTTATTCTCCAAGACGGACTTATGTGCAGAGAGTTGTTTTTCCCAGTCCCTAATCTTCTTTGACATGTCAGACAAAGCCTGGTTCTTCGCCATTAATTGGAAAGCTTGGTTCTCTAACGCAGACTGAGTTCTCTGTTCCTCGACAAGGACCCGAGCTACTCTTCCTCGTCCCTGAGGAGCTCTTGCTTGACCGCGAGAAGATGTGGAAGGGATCGAACTCTTCAAGGTGTCCAATTCTTCCCTCAACTTGGCATTCTCCACTTTTAAGAATGAAAATCCCTCGTCAGTCACTGGGATTAGGGTTGTTGAAGAAGAGGCTGCAGACTTCAACTGTGATAGCTCTTTTTGCAAGTTGTTGTTCTCTTGCTCCAGTAGCTTGGCAATCTGTCTGCACTCCTCGACCTCACCCTTCAAAGTTCTCTCCCTTACATCATACCCAGCAAAAAGCTTCTCGTAGCCCTTGTCAGCAACGATCAGCTTGTACTTTTTCTCATAACTCTCATGCAACAAGGCAGTGGATTCTTTATATTGAAGCTGAAGGTCTTCAAGGGTGCCTTGGAGATCCTCGATCATTTCGTAGTAAGCCACATTATTGGCCACCGCTCAATCAAGTAGACACTTTAGGTACTGATATGCTTCCACTGCCTGTTCTGAAGCATCCTGGCCAAGGATGTCGGTAACTTGTGCACCACTCAAGTCTGTGTGACCAGCCTTAAAGTACTCATTGCACTATTGCAGAAACAATGTATCATGGGCAGATAGAAGATCCATCCTGGACAAAAACTAGCAGAGAAAGAAAAGCAATCATCAATAAGAAGAACAAGCAGAGTATGAATAGAAGATGAACAACAGTATGCAAGAAAATTCAAGTTTTATTAGATCATAAAATTCAGAATTACAAGTTCTGGATTACATTGACAAAAGAAGAAAAATATAAAGATAAGCCCGAACAACACTACACCTTTTCCTTATCCCCCAAAACCTTCTCGGCAGGTTGGGAAGAGGGAACTGTGGGTTATTCGGAGAGCACCAGCTGTTGCTCGAAATAAGAAACGACTTGCTCGACAGCATTTTGTATAGTTAGGGGGTGATCTCCCATCACCATTTAAGACTCCTCAGAGGTAGCTTCGTCCTCTTATAATTCTTCTTGAGTAGGAGGGGGACCAGGGATATGTCGCTGGAAGAGCTTGGATGATTCGTCGACCTTCATTTCCTGAAGGGCAGCAACCCATCCATCCCTAAAATACTTTAGACTGCCATAGTCCACTTGAGATACCATGGCAGCACACCCCTTATCCCAGCCAGAGCTGAAGGACTTCTTCACAGAAGCTTTCCTCTTGGTCTTCTCCAAGGAAAGCTTCTCGGACAGCAGGTTCTCGGCAGCCTTCAATTAATTTTCTACCTCCTCCTTCTGTCGACCTACTTCCTGAAGCTGGACCAACCTCTCCTCGGCAGCCTTGAGTTTATTTTCCAGCTCTCCAGAAGCTTTGAGCTTCTCTTCGATCTCTTTATTTTCCTTCTCCAAGGCATTATTTTTCCTCTCTAACTCTTTGGAGTCTTCAACAACTCGAGCTTTATCCTGCTCGGTGGAGGAAAGCTTCTTCTCCCATATAGCCATATCAGTGGCATATGTCTGGCGAGAATCTGCCAGAGATTTTTTAGCTTCCTCCAAAGCTCCCTCCACGCTGGACGAGGAGCAAGAAGCCTTAATCGCTTCATCCTTCTTTAGGATTATGTTGAAGCAGCTCGTCAACTGTAAACAAAAAAAGAAAGCAAGTTAGAAATTGAAGCAACAAAGGAAATATGAAAATATTAAAGTAAAGAGACTTACTGAAGCAAGGTGACGAGCAGATAAAGAAGTAACCATGTCCCAAGTAAGATTATCTTCAGTACCTTGGACCTCGGGAATGGTCAACGACTTTACCGACCTCATAGCAGAGCTCGGGGGAACAAAAGTGGGAACTCTAGTCCCAGCAACTGGGGGCTGAGGAATGGTGTCAGCCAAATGTACCGAGGAGCTTTTCTTCAGCCTCCTCGGGGGAACATTTACGGATTCAACCAGGGATGAATCCTTAGTCGGTGATATCACAATCACCTCTCCAGGAGCAGTAGAGCTGCTCCGAGCCACTGCGGGCTTCTCGGCGACTTTAGCAGGAGCAGCTAGAGGAGATGCACCAGTTTTCTTTGTCCCCTTCCTTGGGACATCAATCCTAATCCTCTTTACCTCCCCAGAACCGGAGGCAGTTTTCTCAAACAGAGCAGGAGTTCTTCTCTTCTTCATCCTTTCGCTCAAAGTAATATGAGATTCAGGCGAAGAACTTGTAGAGGCTGGTACTGGCTCTGCCTCACTAATCACAGGATGAGCAGTGAAGGAGGTGGTGTAGCTCTTATACTGGAGCAGATACGAATCCAACCTAATGTGCTCGTCTGCAACACTTTGATGAAGACTCCAGATAAGTTTCAAATGCCTTATATTGACATCTGCTTCTTTTGGGTACTTTCTTTTGTTATGAACTGCAAATAAACAAACATTGTTATCAGTGGCGCATTTTATCAAACACAAAAGAAACATGAATTTAAAATAAATAAAATGAAATAAAAATAACCTATTCCATTGCCATAAGGAGGGCATCTGGGTCCCTTGTAAACCCCATCACCAGTCAATAGAGGGTGTTGCCAGTTTTTTATGGCAACCCCATGTTCAAAATAATCCCTGTTGGCATCAGGGAGATTGACTACTAAGGCTCTGTTTAAAAATCTAGTTTTTAAATAATAAATATTTTCATTGACTGCCCATCTATAGCAGAACATGATTTCTGGGATTCCTATACGCGTTCCATGCACTTGATTTAATCTATGCACCCCATTAACTATTCTCCATGTGTTGGGGGCTATTCGTGCAGGAACAACGTCGAAGTACTGACAGAATTCCAGACACAAGGAATTGGGTGGAAAAGAAAATCCACATTCAACAAAAAAGAGGCTGGGGAACCAATGTCCCTCAGCCAAATTAAAATAATCAGAAGGCTCGAAAAGTTTTTCCAAGACAACCCAAGAGGGGATGGAGAAATCAGAACGAAGTTTCTCAAGAGACTCAACAAGGTAAACCATGGTGAATAAATAAATGAAGAAGAAGGAAGAAGATCTTACAGAAAAAAGACTGAAGTTGTTGACAACGAGCGACGGAAGAGATGAACGCACAAGAGAGTATAAGACAATGAAAAACTCAAAAGACGAAAATTTGGAAAGGTAGAAGACGATGGGAGTGTCTGTGAAGTTTAAATACCTTGCCTTGGGAAATGGTGAAGTAATGATTACGAAAAAGGATGATTACGTTACCGACGGCTAAAAGGGCATTAAATATTGGCGCGGGAATCAAAGTGGGCAACAGCGGCTAAAAAGACGAAAAGTAACGTGAGAATCGAAGCACGCAGAAAAGTCCCAAAAAGCATGATTCTACGAATTTGGAAGGAGAAATAAATACAAGGGAAATGCTCCTAAACATCAGGAAGACTATTTAAAGCTACCATATTCCGAGAAAGAATGTTCCATTCTCCTCAAATTTCGAACTATGAAACATTGGGGGCTTCTGTTAATACTAAAGTTAATCTACTGACGTGGACCAATCCTATGAAGACACGTGGCTATCTACATGGAAACTACAAATACTTCCGAGGAACCCACTCACTCAGAGGAACAAGACTACAACGAGGAAGACTAGTTCCCAGAGGAACACTGCTTACTCCGAGGAACTCATACGATCCGAGGAACAAACCTCTCCGAGGAACTCTTGAATACCAAGAAGCTTAGGCTGTCCGAGATGCATCTCGAACAAAGCATTAATAGCTGGATAACCAACAGTTCAACTGATTCATTAAATGCTTATCATTCAGACGCGCACACAAAGAGGGCATTAAATGTATTACCCTTTCATATATATAACATTTAATGTAGTATCCTTTCACATTACAGCCTCAGAGCTATAAATACATTGTACAATCCTCATTGTAAAAGGACCCACAGACCGGAATTTCTTGAGATAACTTGTAATCGATTATTCCAGTGTCCTGACCACTTGCAAATAAAATACTTGCCCTTAGTCTTTTTCAATCTTGCTTGAGGCCCAAGAGTTGCTTGAGATACCATAACCTATTTATGAGCCTTTTATGCTTCTTATTTCCATTAGACTTAGAAGTGTAACCTTTTTAAGTAACAAAGACACTTCCAAACTTTCTAATGAGACTCTCAGTTGCTTCAGTTCTTGAAGTATTTCCACTAAAGAGTAAGAAAGTTTGTTCATGTTAGGTAGCGATTGGATAATGTTATCGACATGGATTTCCCCATCGATTTTTGCTCCAAGGATTTTAAGATCATTGAGAAGATCGATCATCTTTTCAACTTGATCCCTCACTAGGACATATGTGTGTTCATCATGTACTTCATGGAAACTTGCCTCGCACTATGATCTTGATCCCTAAACATATTTTTGAGGTCCATAATCATGTCATGGGCACTAGTCATGAACTAATGTTGATTTTCCAAAACATTTGACATGGATGCCAAAATGTAGCATTGTGTCATCTCATCAACCTTGATCCATTTTTAGTAAGATTGGGTTTCCTTTTCAGTCTCCCCCTCACCAGGTTGCTCAAGACAAGTATCGATGATCCTATACTTGCAACCTTTAACAATCAACATATATCTAAATTCCTTTTATAGTAAATGTCATTCGGTCTAGTTACTTTATTTTCTTTGAGAATGACATAAAGATAATTGAAAGATCTTTCCAATTTAAAATTGAGAATCGAAAATAAAATTAAATATTACAGGGCATAAAATGTTTTGAATTCAAATTTAGAATTAAAAACCCCTCTACTAATTTTAAAAGAATTCGTCAGCATTATAATTATCGTTAAATAGTATCCCTTGGTGGGAAGACGTTTACTTTTCAATTACCAAATTAGATAAGCCATTTCCTTTTAATTTTACCTTTTTAGACAAATACTATGCCAAATAAAGTTAGATAGTCGACTCTTTGGTCCAACAAAATAATAGCAGTGACTTCGATGGGGTAAGATACAATTATTTAGTGTCTAAGTGTGTACCACCAATTAATTTTAGACTATCTCATTTTTCAATGGAGCTCTCCATCGGGGATATTTCCTATGCAAATATGAGCCTCAAACTGTCCATACAAGAAACTTATACTGTCAAAACACAACTAACCCTCTCTAATGGGGAATATTAGATTAATTGACATGCCTACAAATTAATGCTGGAGACCGTGGGATTTTCTCTCGACAAATTCCCTCTCCCACTCAATAATTTAGCAAATTTTGTGAGGGTTTTAAAAAAATGTCCAATTCTAATTAATTTGAAATATTAGAACACTTAATATATATACAAGGACACCCTATTTTATATATATATATATATATATATATATATATATATATATATTAATATATATATATCAAGCATATGTGTGATAACTAAAATTTTGTATTCCTATGAAAAAGAAATATAATGTTGAAAATTTAATTTAATTTTCTAATTACAGATATTCTTGTCCACAAATTAAATTAAAATATATTAGTCACATGGGCATCAATATAATATAAGTTCGTTCAATTATCCATGTTGTCCATGATATTAAGGGTACCTCTAAAACATGTTAAAAACCCAATACATAATGGCAATAAAGATCATAAGAGAGCATGATAAAAAAAATTCCCAACTATTATGGTCATGATGCAACCTTGATATAGAAACTAATACGCTCCATATTCTCAACTATGAATATTACCGCGGATTGTTGTGGCCAAAACCCCTTCGACCAAAAAAAATTATTTAAAAACCAACCCGAAATTCCTTTATTAGAAACTATGTATGTGTCCATTTTGAAAAACACTTTGTTTTACAAATCATCTCAGAAGCAATAAATCAATTACATCGGTCCTATGCATCCTTTTAGGAGTTCTCGTCATACATCAATATGATGTAAAAAATATTAACCACCAACAAACCATCATGGGATTCATTCACATAAAATGATAAATTAAATATGTGACCATAATAGCGCGATAAGAATGCTACAAAATAAATATTAACATAGTTTTATTTTCTACCCAACATGATTGTATTAAACCTATACGCGGCATCAATAAGGCTCTGATACCAATTGTTAGAACAGTTTCCCAGAAACGGTTGATATTAGGTATTAGTTAAATAATGAAAAATATATCTAAGCTACATGGAGGAATAAGGGTTTTAGTTATTGATGAACCCACAATAACTGATGCACAAGAAACCCCAAGTCCTATATTATATTTTTTTTATGCCTATGCTAAGAAAAGAGTGCACTCATTGTCTTCGTGATCACTGTTCACCTATCTATATCAGTTTCTCATAATTATGAATTTGACAATTCAATAGAGAGACGAAATTGAGGGGTTGAGTTGCATATTTATATTGGCTATAGCAGGGACATCAGGAGTTGGAAGTATGTGGCTCCTAATGGCTAGGAAAACCTAGTCTGACTCGACTCCTATTCCAATTCCATTAATTATAATTAATTTTATTAAATAATTATATTTGCATCCTCACTCCTTGAACTCAAATTATATTTCGATCTCCGTAATATTAATTTTTTACTATCCCAAAACGTTAAGGTTATTGATACCCATTAATAAAATAAATTACTGAAAATTTATTATAATTAACTTATTTAATTCCTTGAGCAGTTGAACTTAACTTATTTATAATGTTGGATTAACATAATCCACCAGCAGAGTTCGAAACGTACAAAACATTTAAGAATCTTAAGAGGGTATCACTAATTTATACACCGAGATGTAGATTCCATCCATAATTGACTTTCACCATCCACTAATAACCACTACCCACTCTATCAAGCATATTGATAAAAAAAAATGAATCTCACGAATCATATCAAAGCGATAATCAACTAGTGCACGTGTCCATTAAGTACAACATGATAAGAGCTCAAGTAAACTTAATAATTATGAGGTGTACAATGTCTTATGAAATTAGTAAAAAGACAATGACCTCCAGGTGGTCTAGGTAAATAGACAAAAAGTATTCTACCACAATAATTTGAAACTATATTATGTAATACCCCATAATTTTAAATGACTTTTAAAATGGGTTATATTTTAAATTAATGGATTAATTGGATTTTATTATTAATTAATTCATTCGAGTTTTATCCAGACGGTGGATATTAAAATGGATGATTCTGAATAGTACTTAAAGATATTTAGGTAATATATGAATGTGATGTCATTGATATGACTGTATGATATAAATTCGGTAATTTATATTTTTAGTCAGACGCGATATGGGACGTGTCAGGACTAGTTTATTAAATTAAAAAGAAAATTTATTTTCTATCGATCTAATAGTCATTTCGACTGTGTCGTTGCGTCCGAAAGGTTCGAAATAGTCAAAAAATCCTATTTGGATGTTAATTTTGAGTCTCGGGTCATTTGGAAATGAATAGACAACCCGAAAGGGCATTTTGGTCATTTTCTAGGGGGGATGAATAGTGATTTCGGGTTTGTCCTATTATAAGTATTGGTAGATTAAGTGTATGTGGGTTATTCATCTCCTCTTCACAAATTAGAGAAGCCATCTTCCTTGAGAGAGTGAAAGGGTGCTTGGGAAGGGAAAAGCCTACTTGGGAAGGAGAAGAATAAGAACCAAGATTCACCACCACCAACCACCACCGGAGTTTGACCGGAGAAGGGAAAACCAACTGAGATATACTACACCAAAGGATCAGACCTTCAGTTAAGGCAAGTGTTTGATAATTGCAACTTAAGTTCGTATATTGTCCATGTTAGAAAATTATGAAAAGAGAAGATTATTCTTGTTTGGAAGAAATAATGGAGTGATTAAATGGATTTCTGGAAACTGAAATGATATAGGAATTTAACTCATGTTATAGGATGAAAATAATCACCAAATAATCATATATATATGGAAGAAAAATCTGAAAACCATTGAAGTGTTCTTGAAGTTAATATGTTGATGATTTTCTGGAAAATGAGGAGATAAACATGCTTTTTAATCCAATCCCTTGATGATTCTAGGATGTTTAGAGTATTGGAAATCGTTCATATATGTTGATATATCATGTAGAAATAATTATAACTCATTTTGGAGGCTAATATGAAGGTTTAAATGAGTAAAAATGGTGAAACCCGTAGTTACAGAAAATGCAGCAAACCAGGCTTGGACCTGAGGGATCGATCGATCGACCCCTGCCTTCGATCGATCGACCTCCCCAGAATATGTAAAGTTGCTTCTTTTTAAATGTTGATTCTTATCCCAAACCTTTTGTGGATCTTTGTAGATGATTATTTGGATATTATGGGACTTAGAAAATATCAGTAAACCCTTGATAAGATTTGAATTAATTTGATTTGGATTCAAGTGATTAAATTGATGAAAATTATATCGAATGGAATTTCGGTTGCTAGATTCATTTGTTAAATTATAAATGGAGATGTATGAGGATTAAAGATAGGACCAGTAGGGGTGATTTAATATAACACCTGGGTATCCTTAAGTTTAGAAGAGGATTTAATCCTAAGTGAAAGAAGATGTGTTTATAAGAGATTTGAAACTATCGATTTTAACCTTAAATTAAAAGGAGAACTAAACTCGTAGTAGTTCGGGAGAAATAATGCTATGGACCAGTAGGATATTAGTGACTTCTTACTGAATATATGTTGAGGAAAATCCTATTTGAATCTTGTGTATTGAGAGAGGGTAGCCTTAGGGTTACAATTTGAACATCAAGGACTGAGTTTAAACTCATTATTGATTACGCAAGGAATGAGTGTGATACAAGAGCGTAGTGGTATGACTCCTGGATAGAGATTGGAGTTTATAACACATGTGGTTGAAAGAAGATATGAGGTTATCCCGATCGCATAGTTAAAGTTGTCGGACCTCCTCGATCGACAAAGTTAAGTAGTAGTGTATTGGAGGGGTTCCTTGTTTGGATTTCGCTTTACGAGACGCTCCGCGCATGAACCTTAATGACGTTGAGAGTGGAGTTATTTTATAGGATGCGTGGATAATAGATGGGAGTTTTAGAACACATATGGTTGAAAGAAGATATGAGGTTATCCCGATCGCATAGTTAAAGTTGTCGGACCTCCTCGATCAACAAAATTAAGTAGTAGTGTATTGGAGGGGTTCCTTGTTTGGATTTCCCTTTGCGAGACGCTCCACGCATGAACCTTAACGACTTCGGGAGTGGAGAGATGTTATAGGATGCGAGGATAATTAAATTATGAAGTAAAGATATGATATGTTAATACGTGGGATTTAAAAAGGGATATAATGCTACGTATGGGAAATATCTTAGGGTAGTGATATTACCTTATTGATATTATGTTATAGGTATGATAATGCCTATTTGATTGATTGATGATTTATGTGTATGACATACCTAGCTTACTTTCTATCGGTGGGAGGTTTGCGCGTGAGGGCAGTCATATCCTGATGAATCCATGGGATCTTTGATTTGTCGCTCGAGAACATAGGTCTATGAAAGACTTATCGGGGAGTTGATAAGTTCGCTGACTGTGGGTACGTAGGTATGTGCGTGACCCATGGATACGAGAACTATGGTCCCCTCCAAATTGTTTGTTGTTGTTTGTGGTTCGTGGAATCTTACCGAACCTTTATTCCCCTATTCGGCGACCTGCGATGATGGGAAATGATAGAAGAGTAATGCATTGCACCGCAGCTGTGACTCGGGGTGCCATATTATATATGAATATATATATAATGGATTAAATGATTAAATGGATATATTGTGGTTAAATCTATCTACGGTGATAATTGTAGATAACGGTGAATAAAGAAAGATAATGGAATTAAGTTAATGAATGTTTATGCTTATAGAATTGAAAAGATTAACTCATGTTAATGAGAAACAATTCATAGTAATGAGTAATGATTCATGTTAATGAGAAACTAATCATATAAAGGAGAAATGTAAATGAATAATAATATGACGTATGGTATGGGACATACGGGGATTATGATATGGGAATGGAATTATAATATGGAGACTAGAAAAGAGGAACCATTAACTAGGAGGTTAATAGGAAACGTTAAGTGTGCACTCTAGTTGAGAGGTGAGAATAGCAAGTGAGAGTTGGATCTAACATGTACATAATAAATGCTTTATTGCACTTGTTAAATACTTGTTGTTTTAAAAATCATCTACACATTTGGGCTCTGACCCGTTTCCTTGCATATTTTCTCTTCTATTGTATCTCTATATCAGGTGTCCAGCAACAGGGATGCCAACTTTAGCGGATTATGACAGGCGATGGATTTATGGAGTTTTTCTTAGACGTCTATCTTCATTTGATTCACAGTATTCTTAGTTAGGGCTTGTCGCCCAAAGGATTTCAGTTATCATTTTCTGTCAAGTCAAATACTATTGTATTCGGGACTTTTTAATACATTTAACATTGTTGGGATTATTGTAAAGGATTTATATTATTTGGGAATGTTTATTCCAATTGCATTTAAAAAAAATTTAGTTATTTATTGTATTATCAGTGTTGTAGTATAAAATATGTAGTGTTATTCTTAAACTAAAAATGGTTTTGTTGAAATTGAAATTTGGAAAGTTTTTAACACCAGCTTAATTGGGTATTGGGTGAGTTGTAAATGTTTTCGACAGTGATGCTAAGAATGAGCCAACTGTATATTCTGTTTTAAATTGGTATGGGACTGGCCACCCGGTATTTAATTAGGCGGGGTGTTACATATTATTTCCCATAATCAAGATAGACTTACTTAAACATTGTGCGGCAACCCTATCGATAGTGTGTCCCTTTCCACTATAAATAAGAGATATATATTCCACAGGAACTGATGATACCATTTTCCATATGTAATCCGTACATTACACACCATATCACCTACTATGTAAAACAAAAGACACTAGCAATACCTAAATAATGCATACATTATGCCATACATGATTCTCATTTAAATGGGAAGAATTAACTTATTAATCAAGTAATAAATTAATTACTATAACTATTATATAAATCATGGTTTTAGTCATGTCCCCCAATAACCATTAGAAGTTACTAATAACATAGATGATGGGGTGTCCTACGGTAAATATAACCCAACAACACTAAAATAGGCATTGCATGGTGGTGTACCTAAAAGCCTAGTCGAAGCCTCTTCTAAACATTTCATCACTATTATGTTGGAGTTTATGGATCAAAATTGTGGTTGGTGAGTCAAATATTATGAGCATGAAAAACATAGTTGGTGGTATGTGGTATGTATGTCAAAACATGACATATGATTGTTAGGTACGTACAATTAGAATAGTAACTTAGTTGTTGCTTACAATTGGAATAGTAACTTTTATCTCAACGATCCAACCATATTTTTATCCAACGAATGTGGCTAACTTAAAACATCTATAAATTATATTCATTCATTCATTCTAAAATATGAACAAAGAGCAAGCAAGAGAAAGTGGGAGTTATTTTTTAAGTTCTAGTGTGAGATATACATGAGAGATGGATAGTGTAATAATTTGTGTTTCTTATTTCTCATAATTAAGATTTATCCCCTCCTCATATGGACGTAGATGGTTTGGTGAACCATATTAAATATTTATGTCTCGCTTGTGTTTTGTCATGATCTTTATTTATTTTCATAGTGTGTTTCAATGGCCATTAACATAAGTACATGTTTGTATACGATCGAAGGTAGGGGATTTAGTATTAAATCCTAACAATTGGTATCTGAGATTTAGGTTAATACTTGGCGCATTTGTTTTCTCTAATAGATGACGAATTTATAACTACGGTTACTCCCGCAATTGCTTCTAGCTCTAAGAAGTGGAATCTAAGTTATGGATCCGGGAGTACTATGAATTTTGAAATAAAGACTTTTGATGAAAAGATCAATTTTAACCTATGGCAAAGGCAAATGTGTGGTTATATTATCCAACGTAGAATGGAGATTAGTTTTTTAAGGAGTGGAGAAGAAATCAGAGGACATGACTAATGACGATTGGCATGACATTGATCCAAGGGAAAGCTATTCTAATGAGATTAATATCCCAAATGATGTGTTGAATCATGTTATTGAAGATACCACGATGAATGGCATGTGGGATAAGATTGAGGAGATATTCTTAGGGAAATCTATGTCAAATAAGAATTAACTAAAGAAGAGGCTCTTTAAGTTGGAGACTGAGGAAGATGAGGATACGTCAAAGCATGCTAATATTTTCAAAGCTTTAATGAATGACTTGTGTTCAATAGATGTTTAATTCAGCGAGAAGGATCGAGCTTCACTGTTGTTTGCATAATTGCCTGATTCATAGGAGCATTTTGTCACCACCCTTATATTTACGAAGACAAGTTCAATGAGGTTGTGCATGACATCATCTCTCATGTGACGATGAAGAAGAAAGATGGTGGAAAAGGCACATTTTTCCATAGTAAAGCTTTAACGGTTAGAAGTGGAAATGGTGGACAAATAAGGAAACGAAGAGCCACTATGGATCTAGGGAGACTAATAGGTCTAGATCAAGTGATGGTAAAAGTGGTTCGCAATGTTATAAATGAATGAAATGGGTCTATAAAATATGGGAATGTGCTTCATGAAATAAGAATGAAGAAAATGGCCAAGATAATGCTACAACAAATGATGCATGTTATATTTAATTCCACTTGAAATTGGAATAATAACTTCTATACATGAACCTCCTAATATATAAACCAACTAAATGCATGTATTGATCAAATACATATGTTTCTAAATACATGAGCCAACTAAATGCATGTATTGACCAAATATATACGTGTCTACATTAATCTAGATGTACATTAGATATTAGATTTGGGTTTTACACATCATTTTGCTCTAATATTGATAGTTTTGATTCATTCCAATATAAAAGAAAATGCTATATGACATTGACCGACGTCAAATTTTATGTCGTAAAAGAGGTGGGAACAGTTAAGATGATGATATTTGATAGTGTAAAACTTACTTTAGGTGGTGTGTCCTATGTCCAGGGTATGTACAAATCTAATAACCACTAGCCAATTGGATTTTAAGGTCTATTAGGTATGATAGAAGTTGGAGTCATGAAATTAGAACGTGGATTTATCGTCCTAGCAAGACGAGAAAAGAGAGATGTTTTGTATCGTCTGATTCAAACTATAAGTAAATAGGGTTCATAGGATAGCAATCATTTGGTATGTTCTTCATCAGTGGGTACAACAATAAAAATACGGGTGTTATGTTTCCAGACAGTGGGCGAGGGTGAGAAATGAAAACCTACTAGAGAAGGGGAAATTATGAAGTTTCGCTTCAGAGTCGACAAATAAAGAAAATTGCGGATGATACACATATGCATTAGCTAAAATTAATCAAGGTGAAGTTAGGACCTTATTTCTTAATTTAGATGTGTAGCAGGGCACATAGAGAAAGGTCAATGGAGAATGTTTCTGTTTGATGAAAATGAGAAGACATGACAGAGGGTAATGGATAATTTTTTTATCAAGATGGAGTCGTGTTTGATGACTTGAGGATTTACAAATTGGGGCTCTCTGCATTCAGTGATCTTGTGTTTTTCGCAAAGGTTGAGATTTTTTAAATAGAGATTGGGATGATTTTTGGGTTTTGGAGATTTAAGCAAAATTAGCCAAACTGTCAACTCCAGACAGGCCGAATCGATTCGGATTTGGACCGAATCGATTCGCATAGAAAGACCTTTCAAACTGTATTAGGCAAAATCAATTCGGATTTAGACCGAATCAATTCGCTGGTCCGAATCGATTTGTAAATTGGGCGAATCGATTCGCCTTAAAAGATATTGGAAATTTTCTTCCTTTAAGTTTACAGGAAGTTAATTATAAATTTGGAGGTTATTTTTGGGGATTCTAGATATGACATTTGGACTCCCAGACGATGGAATTGAGGGTGAGTAAACCTTGGATCGAAAGAGGGAACCTCAAGTTAATTTGTGTACAATCCGGGATATGGATTTAATGAATGTTTAAGATGAGTAACAATGGCGAGAAGTCTACGGCAAGCGTATGTAGATATATTTATGCGATTAGAATACATTTGGTCCGATTGCATTTAAGTAAATCTTAGGAGGCAATTAGGATGGAATTTAGGTTATGAGCTAAAGAGGATTGAGCAGCTATACGATACGTCTATTGATGACTATTACTATAGGTGATGCGATACATATGGAATGAAGATAAGTGGATAGTAAACTTATTTAAGTATTATAAGTTGGTATAATTGGGATTATATATAAATCCTTAGAAGTGATATGTATTTTATATATATAGGAGTTGTTAATATATATATATATATATGTACGATATGAATATAAGTATATATGTATGTGACTGGTAGATTTGTACTTTAGAGGCTGGTTCCACGGGCTTTCTCGGGCATAGGGATGGACAACCAGATTATATATTTTCCTCTAGTGCCATCCAGGGAGGTTGAGTGATGTGGGTGAATCACCTCGCATGAGGAGAAGGGTGAGTATATCCCCGAGTCATATCGTCCTGCATACGAGTGTGATGTTTACTCCACTTTCAAGCGGGAATATGACCGCCTCCACCATTTAGTATTCTACCATGATCAGGAGTGAGTCTGGCTCGGTACCATGGTTTATTGATCAAACCCGAATGTGGATGGACACTTGAGTCTTTATCATCGAGCTATATCTCGGTGGGATGGTTATTATACTTATGATTGTAATAGGTATAATTATACTTGTTGTGTATAGTTTATTACTTGTATATGAAGACGAGATATCATATAGATTTGACTTGTGTAAAGAAAAAAATGAATAAGGGTTTATTCTTCTTCTGGGAGACTTATGTCCGGATTAATACAATGTAGATCGTATATTAACATGATAATTATGTATATATACGACACTTGATATACTAAAGAGAAAATGGTATTTTAAACTAGTGAAAGTTACGAATTATGAACAATATGGGTATATATATATAGAAACGAGAACTATATATATATATATATATATATATATATATATATATATATATATATATATATATATATATATATAGCACATTGAGGATTATATCGACTCAAAGCCTATGCGATAGCTTATGGTATAACTTACCTTACCTCATGCAGAGTAGGTGATAGTTATAAGGTTTTAGAAGATGGGATACTGAGATTATTTAGTCATGGTAACTTAACTAGGTTGTTTAAAAATATATACGATATGTGCACACTATTGGAGGAGGGGTGGGGTGTATCTCATGGGAGTGCGATACCAATTTAAATATGAGAGACTTCATATTTTAAATATGGCAATTAAGCACTTGCCAAAATATTTTTCAAACTTTGGCTCTAACCCGTTTCTCTATTTTCCCTCTCTTGCTATATATGTATATATTAGGTGTCCAGACACATGGATGCCTGGATGATGATTCTTTCGAGTCAGACGTTTGCTGCAGCAGTTGTGGATACATGCAGGTTTATCTTAGACGCTTCTATACTTGTGATCTAGGTAGGACACATTGTAGTAACATTTGGGTCGGTATCCCAACTATATTCGTTTATTCCTTTTACCGCCTTTTAGTGCGGCATTCAATTTGGTTGTATTATGTTATACCGAGTGTTCGATTATTTTACTTCATTTTAGTTTTTGTGTATATAAACTGTTGTGGTTCATTTGGTAAAAAGATTAGTTAAATAAAATTTTGACGCCCATCTAATAAGTTATTAGTAATTAAATTGGTTTTCGATAGTGATGCTGAGAATGAACCATATGAGACTCCTGTTTTAATTTGGCATAGGATTGATCACCCAGTATTTTATTAGGCGAGGTGTCATAGATGGTATCAGAGCATCAGGTTCTAGTGTCCTTAGATATCTGTGCGGACGTACTACCCTTTCAGGGTTGCTTTTTATTTGAGATAGAGCCTTATTATTAATATTGTTAATTCCTATTGTGAGATTTCGTTCTCCTGCTATTATATAAGATTATAGTAAATCTTTTGAATGCTTGTGTGAGATTCGTGTGCTGATCGATGAAGGGAGACCAGGGAAGTCTCCTACGAGTGTAGTAGGAGGCAGGGCTTAGTTAGAGCTTTAAGTTGAAGTTACGAATGGCGATCGCAGTTGAGGTCACTCCCTTTATGGCATTGGCATGTATTTCTACAACAACTACTAAAGTGCAGTAGTTATATTTATCCACGTACCGCTATAGTAGAGAGTGGTGATAAACTTGACTCACCCAGTGAAGTTAAATTTGGAACAAGTCTGGAGGGTCTTTGATAAGGACCATTTGTTGAATTTTATGTTATGCAAAGTCATTGTAGCATTATCCAACGGAAGTAGAATGTTCAGAAGCTTTGGCTTAGAGAAGGGTATAGGAATGCCCTGATGTGAAAATTTAAGGAATTTTTTTTTCACTCGTTGGAGAAATGTTGAAATGGTGGGAACGGTGGTTCCCATATTTGGGGGAGCAGAATGTTTTGCTCGTAGAGGAATCTTATGAATGGCTTTAATCGCGAGTTCCTTTAAGTTGTCGAAATGAAGAGAATGCAATTTCTGAATTTCTCACATGGAGATCGGTTAGGGGTCGACAGTGAACAAAGTAGTTTTTGGCTCGGTTAAGACAAGTGTACTATGTCTGGGAAGCCGTTTAGAGAAACCAGAGTTTTGGCAAAGTTGTTATTATAAGTTTCAACTCGGATGAAGGAGGTATATTTTGTGTGGCAAGATTGAGTCACGGTATTTTGTTAGCCGTAGATTCTTGTGTGTGATTCGAGTTTAGTGGTAGTATCGGTAATGTTATAGAGTCATATCTATATGTTTTTCCGCGGTAGCGGGGTTCTATTTTCCTTCATTCGCTGTAAAAGAGGGTGTTGATATTTTGAATTTATATTTGGTTTGTACTGCTCATTTTGTATGTAGATATTATACTTATTTAAGTATTATGAGTTGGTATATTTGGGATTATATATAAATCCTTAGAAGTCATATTTATTATATGTGACTGGCACATTTGTACTTTAGAGGCTGGTTCCACAGGCTTTCCCGGCCATAGGGATGGACAACCAGATTATATATTTTCCTCTAGTGCCATCCAGGGAGGTTGTGCGATGTGGGTGAATCCCCTAGCTTGAGGAACAGGGTGAGTATATCCCCAGGTCATATCGTCCCGCACATGAGTGTGATGTTTACTCCACTTTCAGGAGGGAATATGATCGCCTCCACCATTTAGTTTACTACCATGATCATGAGTGAGTCTGGCTTAGTACCGTGGTTTATTGAGAAAACCTGTATGTGGATGGGCACTTGAGTCTGCATCCTCGAGTTATAGCTCAGTGGGATGGTTATTATACTTATGATTGTAATAGGTATAATTATACTTGTTGCGTATAGTATATTAGTTGTATATGAAGATGAGATATCATATAACTTTGACTTGTGTAAAGAGAAAAATGAATAAGTGTTTATTCTTCTTCCGGAAGACTTATATCTGGATTAATGCAATGTAGATCGTATATTAACATGAGAATTATATATATACAACACTTTATATACTAAATAGAAAATGGTATTTTAAACTAGTGAAAGTTATGAATTATGAACGGTATGGTTATATATATATATATATATATATATATATATATATATATATATATATATATAGCACATTGAGGATTGTATCGACTTAAAGCCTATGCGATAGCTTATGGTATAACTTACCTTACCTCATGCAGGGTAGGTGATAGTTATAACGTTTTAGAAGATGGGCTAAAGAGATTAGTTAGGTAGTGTAGCTTAACTAGGTTGTTTAAAAATGTATACGATAGGTGTGCACTATTAGAGGAGGGGTGAGGTGTATCTCATGGGAGTGCGATACCAGTTTAAATATGAGAGACTTCATATTTTAAAATATAGCATTTAAGCACTTGCTAAAATATTTTCCAAACTCGGGCTCTGACTCGTTTCTCTATTTTCCCTCTCTTGCTATATATGTATATATATATTAGGTGTCCAGATAGAGGGACGCCTGGATGATGATTATTTCGAGTCAGATGTTTGCAGTAGCACCTGTGGATGCATGCAAGTTTATCTTAGACGCTTCTATCCTTGTGATATAAGTTGGAGGCATTATAGTAACATTCGTGCCGATAGCCCAACTGTATTCATTTATTCCTTTTATCGCCTTTTAGTGCGACATTCGATTTGGTTGTATTATGTTATATCGAGAGTTCGGTTATTTTACTTCATTTCAGTTTTTTTGTATATAAACTGTTGAGGTGATTTGGATAAAAAGATTAGTTAAATAAAATTTTGATGCCGACCTAAGAAGCTATTAGTAATTAAATTGGATTTTGGCAGTGATACTGAGAATGAACCATATGAGACTCTTGTTTTAATTTGGTATAGGATTAATCACCCGGTATTTTATTAGGCGGGGTGTAATAAGTTCCTCACCGAAAAATAAGACCAATCATGCCAAAGATATCTTACCCCTGAAACAAAAGTTCATAACACAAATAATGGACACCTATGACTTGGGGACTATACGTTCCCTGCTTTTCAAGCCAGGGGGCCTCACCCATATCGAGCAACTTCCCATGATAGCATATGCTAGGTATGTCTAACTAATTATCAAATACACGAGATATATATATAAAATCATCATCATACACACCATCTATATTTGTATGCACATAATAATTATCCCGGCTATAAGTATAAACACAAACAATTATAGTCGGTTATATACTAAAACATTCCCAATTCAGATTACGGTTCAGTTGATCATACGAACCATTAATGTTATCGCATTTTTGATTTAATCCTAAAGTCCAACATCACTAAGTGTACACTACCTCTATTTTATTGACCCATAAATATCTCAAAATAGAAATCCCTATGCCAGTAGGATTCCCCACTAAGTTGATACGGTAACATCAATTTGTACTCTCTCGAAATAACCCGATACGGCCCCAATATTTCATCATATATGAAACTCCCTAAAAATATCTAAACCTTACTTCTCGTATCATATTAGAATGTTCCTAATCGATAAACACAATCGGAACGGAGAGAAACTCACTCTAGAAAAACCTCGCAAACCCCCTCTGAATCGATTCGGTCCTAAAAGAGAATCGATTCTCAAGTATGTGAATCAATTCGGTGCAAAGGACCTGTAAGTCTACTACATACCGAATCAATTCACCAAAGGGATGAATCGACACGGTCCGTTCAGCAAGCTACGAAATGACTTATTTTCTCCCAAAACCCAAATTTTCAAAACCCAAATATATCATATGTCAACCATCAATGTTCAACCCAATCATATTTCTAATATCAAAACTCATTATATATATCAACCTAACTAACTATACAACCTCAAATCCATATACACACACCTCAGATGCAAGATTTAACCAAAATATAGGTTTTTAACATATTAACCCAAAATCCATATTTTTCTCCACAAATCATGAAATAAATTACACACAAAGATTATTTAGAAAGTTTAATCACTTGCCTCAAAGTTGTAGAGGTTGAATCTTCCTCGAAATTGCGTATTGGTCGGAACCTCCAAGCTTCTCCTCTTTCCTTTCTTCCTTTCCTCTTCTCTCTCTCTCTAGGGCTTTCTAAATCTCAAGAATGAGATTGTTATCTCACGTAGGTTTTATAAGCTTTATCTCCAAACTACCCGACTTTAAATGATAATACACACTTTAAATTACTCGTTTACTCCAATTCAAGTCAAACTAACTTAAAATATTCCAAAACCTAAATAAAACCCAAGAACAGTCATTTCGACTATCTCGACCCATCCCGAATCAACCGTGCTATGAGAATCGTCATTCAGAATACTTTATAACATCCTCAAATTTTGACCTCATGTGCCAAATTTAAAAGTCTCCAATTTAAGTAAATATTATTTCTCCAAAAAATAATTAAATTCTAAGTCCTCAAAATTACGGGGTGTTACACTTTTGGTATATAAATATCTTTTTAAATAAGTGTGCTCGTTCTACTATGTTAAGTATGTTTTCAACATGCCTTAACCATATTCTCTTTCACAGTGATTGTCTTACAAAATAACTATTTACGGTCACGTGCTTGGCCTTCAAGCTATCTATATATTTTGACAAGCCTTTGTATAATTTAATATAAATAAAAGTTGACAAGGGTCCAATACACAATCTCATTTCAAAAGAAGTGGGAATTACTGAATTTATTATCAAAAAGTGTTGTATGCTTCCATGTCACTAAGCATTTATGTTAAATGTATTTGAAATTAATATTTTAAGTTGGAAATGAATTTTTTAATTTCAATTATATTAAAATCTAAAAATTTTTATTTCTTTTTAATGTGGTCATAATAAGTCAGTTATTTAATTACGTTTGAGATAAATGCAAAAATTAAGAGATTCGGTTGGTTTCTATTTTTATGCCAATGGTGGAGCCTAGAAAATATGACATTATTGACTAGAAATTTCGTCCTTATTCCCCCCATATATTGAGTTTCCTTTCTCCATCTAGGGTTACCTCATAACACTAAATATCTGAGGTGGAAGAGAAAATCCAAAATATACCGTTTTTGTATTTTCTCAAAATTTTGGGCACATACAAAGGCATAATTTTGGGTTGTTTCAAGGAGCTTTTAAGAGAAACATATTAGAGAATTCAAGTAACAATTTCAAATATATTCAGCACTATATCTTAAACTAGCAATTGGCAAAGGTTGGTATTCGAATTATCATTATATAACATATTAAGTTAGTAATTGCATGAAGAATAAACATCCTGAAAATCATATTAAAACTATTTTAATCCCTGATTTAATATGGGGGCTTATATCTTATTTATGAATACAAAACAATATAGTATAACAAGTAGTATCAGAGCTTAAGATTTATAATCTCATTGTAGTCATATTTAAATTTTTTCTTATAACAGTATGGATTAATGTATGATCAAAAATCTAAAATCTAAAATTCTGAAATTCTAAAATTAAATATTAGAACTCATGAAAATTGCAGGATTTGAAACTCATGAATGACAGTATTTTAGAACTTTCATATGATTATTTTTAGGACTGTTGTGAAACTGATATATGTCATTTATGATTCTAGTTTTTAGTCCTTAAATCTGTGTAAAACCCCTCCGAAAATTATATGTAAAATAGTTACTATTCTATGTATAACATCCCCTATTCATGTGATTATAGTCCCTAATCTGTCCCATTAATGATTCCCATGTTTTATGTCCTTTAATGAATTCTGATAAACACTTATAATGATTATGTTATGGAAGTAAATCTGTTTTTAAAATTAATTGGGTGAAAATTGAGATTTACTCCAAAATAGTTTTGGCCTAGATTTGTTTTCCTGCAATGAATAGTGTTTTTCAAAATTTGGGTGTCCAATTGACTTAATACTTAGAAGGTTGACTGGAAATGTGCCAATGATCAAATTTCGCGAACTTTGGTCACGATGTAACGTGTTTTTCGATGATATGAGGCTATTAAGGGATTCAAAACCCCATTTTTGGTAATAATATTAAGACCTATAACTTTTGATAGAAAATTGATTTTAACGTTCCACAAAAAGTTTTGGTTTTCTAAAATGATTTACCTTGATTATATAGTGAAAATTCAAAATTTCCATTTTCGAGAAAAATCAAAAGTTCTTACATTTTTTGTAGTTTTTATCATCATATGAGCAATTTTATTCTGTTATAATCATTTAATGTTTATGCATGATGTGAATTATAAACATAGAATATAATCGTATTAATGAATATTAAATGTATTTTGTTAAGTCATATAAGTAAATATCCATTTCAGTTGAGTCAAAAGATGAACACAGGTTAATAAGACTATATGTGAGAATGTTACAGATATAGTCATTTAGTTAATTCTCATATTCGTTATAAAATTGGATTAAGGAGAAACGCATGCTAAAATCAGGATTAAACAACGTTTGACCTATTTTTGTGAATATCGAATAGTTCACATTAAGTCCATTAATCATGGTGTGAAATCTTAAGGCAATAAACACAGATTCCAAAACTATGGGACCATGATTAATGAAATTAAATGGCAGCATAACTTTGTAATGTCAATATTACATGATGACTAATATAGATTTCATAATAGTGGGATTATTTAAGAAGTCTACCAAATTATATTAAGTCAAAAATTCAGTATTAACCCTCGCAAATTATTGTATTGTGAATTTTTTTTAATAAGTGAACATTATTATTATGTTGCAGTTGCCCTCAACCTTTATTCGAATGCTTAATCATATTCAAAATTTGGTGGATCAAACTTTTATGAGTGGAATGAGAAATTCAGTTTGGGGGTTGTAGACCTAAACATGGAAATGTGTTATGAACCCAATGTTATAACTAAAAATAGTAGGGAAAACAAAATTATCGTCCATGAAGCATGGTAAATATATAACAAGTAATCCCTTATGTTTATGTGAATTTGTGTAGATGCTAACACAAAGACCTCCTTACCTGTAATGATGAAAGATAAATAGTATTTAATCAATATAAAACAACGCTTTTGTACTTCTGATAAATCCCAAGCCGAGAAATTAACGGGTGACCTAACCAGTATGAGGTTCAATGGGACTCAAACCATTAATGAGAACATTATTGAAATGACAAATCTTTCTTCTAAACTTCGAGTTTTGGAATGAATGTGGACAAGTATTTTCTCATCCACTTCATCCTAAAATGCATACCTCTTGAGTATGGGACTTTCCAAATCAATTACAACACTCTTAAAGACAATTGGAATATAAATGATTTGCAAAGCATGTTCGTTTAGGAGGAAAGCAAACTTGAGAAACATAATTTTCATGTATCTAAAGGGAAGGCGGTTAATTTGATGGTTAAAGGAGATGGTTTTAAGAAAAAGACTGGAAAGGGCATTAAAAAAGGTCCTGGGCCATATCATCAAGCTGAACCTTCATCATCCTACGGGAAGAAGGAACGACAAATGTCACTTCTATAAAATGAAGGGCCATTTCCATTGATTGTCATAAACGCATGGCTTGGTTAGAGAAAAAGGTTAAGCCTTTTATTTTTATATGTTTCGAATCAAACCTTATTAATTATCCTTCTAATAACTCATAAATTGACGCTGGTTCTATTTGTCATGTTTCTAATTAGATCTAGGGATTCATTACGATCGATAATACAAACCCAAGTGACAATTTTCTTTACACGGGCAATCAAGCAAAGGTTAAAGTAACAGTTGTTGGAGTCTTTTGCTTGATTTGAAGTTCTTATTTTCATTATATTTGCAAGAAACACTTTAATTTCCCTCTATATCTAGGAACTTAGTTCCAGTTTCTAAACATTCTCTAGATGGTTTTGTAGTTAAATTTAAAATAATTTCTTTGGATTGATTAAATTTTCTGTTAACTTTGGTTCTAAATTTTTAATAGACGGTTTACACAATTTAATCTTGAAATGATTTTTTTTCAATCCTTAGTAACCCTGCATCCTAATGTTGGTATGAAACGTACACTAACTAATGAAAAATATTATTATTTATGGCAACAAGTATTGGGGCACATATCTAGGTCAAGAATTAAAATAATTATTAAAGAAGGAATTATCCATAACCTGGATAAGGATGATTATGGTGTATGTGTGGACTATATTAACGGCAAACAGACGAAACATATAAAGAAAGGAGCCACAAGAAGCGCCCAGTTACTTGGAACAATACATACAGATATACATGGACCTTTTGACGTTCTATTTATTGGTGGGAAAAAAATATTCCATTAGTTTTATTGATGATTTTTCACAGGTATTAAAATCCCGAGCTAAAAGCTCTGATACCAATTTGAGAATGCTTTATATCAATTATTTATAGGATTCGAAAATTTCCAATTTTAAATTTATTTAATTAAAGTCAATCTTCAATCTAAATTAACTCGACCCTAATCATGCATCTATATGGGTAAATCAAACATGCAGCCAAATATTAAGCGATAAACAAGTTTCAGGAAAAAAAGCTTTCGGGTAAAAACTTGTATTTTACTATCTATCATAAATCGCAACTTACAAATTACATAGAAAAATCTGCAATGAATCTCCCAGAGAAAATTCACATAGACTGTACCCTAGAACCAACAAAGATTACCTTAAGAACCTAAAAAACCGCAGCTCCTTTTTCAGTACTAAATACCCTCGAGTATCCTTAAATGACCTTAATCGTGAGTAAATAGCTCCCATAAGAAATATCAATCCAGCAGTAGAGAGATCTTCTTTACAAGAGAAACTTCGGCAAGAAGTGTTTTGGGTTCTAAATGATTCAAAAATATATATGGGATCTTTTGTTTGAATCAAAAACATGAATTTGCCCCCAAAAGTGAAGACTAAAATTCTCCAGATTTGCAGTTCTCATTTGGCAAAAGTCTTAATGAAAAAGTCTTCCAAAATAAGTATTCATAGAAAAAAAACATTTGAGGCGACGGAGGTCATGCGAACGACATTGGCCTGCCATTTGAAAGACATTAAATGTCGTTTGAACAACTCTTAAAATGACCTTGAAAAATTCAAAATAACGTTGGGTCGTTTGAAGCACAAAAGTAATGACCTATCTAACGACATGTGATGTCATTAGAAGGGGTCGTTTAAACGACATAACAATGCAATTGAACGACATCGCTTTATCATTTTAATGATAGAAGAGAAAAAATAATATTTTAAAAAGCACCTCTACAGGCCTTCTCTAAAATATTTTTACTTAGAAAAGGCCTCATTTTGATAAAAAGCAATTTAAAAAAATATTCCATTATTATCGTAAACCAAATTCAAAACTTTAACACAATCATTACCAAAATCAATCTTGTAGATGTTCGTTGTTGAAGAACCTTGATATTCGGATCTATCATCTTGAATAAATGATCGTGAACTTGTCTCGATGGTTGTAGCGATATACGATATACTTACTGTAAAATCAGAACGATGAAAATTATGTCGCTAGAGTACATATTGCATGATAAATCTCAATCCGTGAATATAGTTGAGATATACAGAACAGAGGTTGAGAGACAATTAGGTAAAAAGGTAAAAATTATTAGGTCCAATAGAGGTGGTGAATTTTATGGAAGATATGATGAGTCAGGGCAACTCCTTGGCTATTTTGCTAAACTCCTAGAAAAATTTGGTATTTACACCCAATAGACAAAGTTGGGATCACCTTGGCAGAATGGTGTAGATAAAATGTGTAATCATACCCTTATAAAAATGGTCATAAATATGATAAGTGGGGCTAAATTGCCAATATTTTTATGGACACACGCTCTTATGACCGCTATGCATATCTTAAATCCGGTTCCTAGTAAATCAGCTTCAAAAACCCCTTTTGAAACGTGGAAATAATGGAAATATAATTTAATAAATCTATCTGTATGGGCTTGCCCAGAGAAAGGTAGAATTTATAACCCTCATGAAACGAAATTAGATCCTAGGACATTATCTCGTTATTTCATTGGGTATCCTAAAAAGTCAAATGGATATAAATTATATTGTTCGAATCATACAACTAGAATAACATTAATTGAAGATGGTGAAGTCAGTAGGAGTTAAAGAGAAAAAGAACTCATTCAAGAAGTCAGGGTATAAATTCATACAGCATGAGTTCATAATGTAACTGTTGTTCCTAATATTTTTGTTAAGTCGATCATTGGACCGATTAATGAACTGGTCATTGACCCAACCAAGAACAATGAACAATGAATGAATGATCAACCACCTGAACAACCACATAATAAGACTATACACTACAAGAAAAACACTTTTTTATGACGGTCTAAACAATAATTTAATGACATTTATTACAAAAATGCCATTTAATGATAATGTTATTATTAATGTGACATTTATAATATAAAATAACATTTTATACAAATTAGTATTATTTTTTATGATAGTTTGAATATAAAAATCATATTTGATTATAGATACTGTGACCTTTTTTATGAGTTTCTAATATAGGTGTACATATTATGATCCTTTTTTCTCCTCCAAAATTTATAAGCGAAGTCCCCCCCCCCCCCCCCAATATTTGTTTTGCTCTTTCACAATACTTGGTCCCTCCAAAATTCTAGATGACCGTCGAGACTCCCTCTCCCTCTTGTTCTCCTTTCCGTTCTCTCTCTCTCACACTCTCCTCTCCATTCTCTCAAGATGGTACATTTGCGTACTCTATTTCACGTTGTGACTGATTGTGCTTTATTACGATTTGTACTCTATTTCACGTTGTGACTATTTGTGGTTTCTTATGTTGATTTTGTTCTCATTATCGTACTATGTTTCATGTAAATTCTTTCTCACTAATTGTGTTCTTATTTTCGTACGTTAGTACTTTAGTTTTCTTTCTCACGTTGTAACTATTTTTTTTAAAATTTATATGCTTTCAATAGGTTTAAACCTATAGTGATGCATCATCTTTTACATATGTCATCATCTATTATCTTTAAAAGTTGTCATTTTCAATAGGTTTAATTGTTTTTGTTCGGTTTCACAACTTAAAATCATATTTGATTAAGTTTTAGTATATTATGTTTACACCTGTTGTGATAGCGTTTCAATAGGTTTACACCTGGTTCCTTAAGCTTGGCATCTGGATACGATAAAATTGATGCAACATTGTCATTTTGATTAAACAACTGGTTTGTCTTCTAATTGAAACGTTTTTTTTATTTTACAAATTGGCCAAATACTGGTAGATTAGGTTCTTACAAGTGAAAGGTTTGATGTAGAAGGAAATTTAAATGATGTCGTAACAAATTTGGGATCCGTCCACAAGCGTTTTCGGTTTAATTACTATGTTATAATGTCTTCTCAATGCAATGTTGCCTTTTTTGTTACTAGTATTATGTTTTAATAGGCCAATTACTTTTTATCTAGAAAATTATGTTATAATAAGCTGGTTTTTTATAGATCATTTATAGAACTCATTCAACGCTCCCATCCTAGATGATCGTTTTCGAATGGATCCAATTCTTGATGTTTTTCATTCTCATTGATCCCCCTCCCCCGACGGGCTCTTATTTTTGCCCACAAAGCCAATTTCATATTGATGTAATATTTTTTTTATTAAGTTCTATAATGGTAATTTATCATAACATATGAATAAATTACAAGGATTTTAGAGTATGATATTATCTTATAGGCATCAATATCAAGTTTGATTAACTATATCACACCACCCTACAACACATATTGGGTATCTCATACATTTACTAGGTTGCCTTAATATTCCTAAGAGATAAAAGATATTAGGGGTAACAATTTTTCTCTCAAGCTGGTATGGTTTACAAGTTAAAATTTTCTCGCTGAGTTTCAAAGAATATGTCCGGTATATAATTATGTAATGATGCATTACCAAAATAATACAAATTTATTATAATTAAATAATACTATGTACATTACCTGTTTAAATAAAATTAATTTAGTTTAGATTGATTGTGTTATGTCTCACATGTGTTACATAATATTAATCAGTTTAGTTTAGATTAATTAAATAATCAGTTTAGATGAATTAATCAGTTTAGTTTAGATTGATTAATTTTTGTATATTACTTATGTTATATTTCACGTTATGTTACGCCATATTAATCAATTTAGTTTAGATTAATTAATTAATTAATCAGTGTAGATTGATTAATTAGTTTAGTTTAAAATGATTTTGGTATGTCATATTGAGTGTTACGTCTCACATTGATACGTGTTTCACGCGTCTCCTTCTCTCTCTTTCTCACGAGTTTATAACGATCCATGATGTTTAGATTGATTGTGTTTAGGTTTTAAATCTCTGAAGATGATTGATTTTGATTTACTTCTGCATGAAGATGATTGATTTTGTTTTACTGTTTCAAAATTTGAATTTTTATGTAGAGATGTTTAGATTGATTGTGATTAGGTTTTAAAGCTAATGATTTTCATTTGCATAAGATAGAGTACATTATCATTTATTAAAGTGATTTTGAAGAAATAGTTTGAGCTTTTGAGTTTTGGTTTTGAATCTAATAATTTTGATTTGTATAAAAGACAGTTGAGTTTTACACATTTGTATTTTTCAAAGATTCTTCAAAAAAATGTTGAAAATCATTTTAATTGATTGAGTTCAAGTTTTTAATCAAACGATTTTATATGAGAAACAAATACAAAAGACGCTTATAAATTGTTTTTTTTTCTGGCAATACAAAAGACATAGCAGCTTAAGATTTTATGGCACATTGATTGAGAATTTTTTTTCCCGGTAGAGTGATTTGTGTCTTTTTAAAGATTTTCATTAATTTGAATTTAGGTTTAGAAGGTAATCAGTTTGATTTAGAAATATTCATCTTATATGATATTGTTGATAGTTGATTTTAGTTCATTCTCAATCTGAATCGGTCTATGAAATATTAATCGATAAAAAGTTATTTCTCTTTCTCTAAGGACAGTTATATTTCGTAATATTTTTTTGAATTATAAATAGTTTATGGTGGATTGAAGATATCTTTTATTTCGCTTGTCATGGTTTGAGGCTTCCATTAACTTCTTCATGTTTTAACTCTTCTTAATTATTTATTTAAGCTTGCATTAACCTACTGTCATTCTAATTTTGTTCTTTCCCTCAATTGTTTACAGATATTCATCCACAAGAGTCCTATTTGGATTTCATTACTTTTTTCACTGTATTTGATTAGTGATAAAATGTGGTATTGAACTTAGAAGTTAACATTTTTTTGTCTCCTTGACCTATTACATCAATACTTTCCCCTTTAACCCAGAATAAAAGAATTTGTTTGTTGATCTTAGTATTAAAATTCATGGCAATGATCTTAATTAGCTCATAAAGGACGACCATTCGATGTTATTAGGCATTGGGGTGATAATCGGGTTGTGATGCTTTGGGTTCACATACTAGTTTTTCGTAACAATAAATATAAAACAAGCATAATTAATGAATTGTGTCAACTGTTGTTCCATAATGGGGTTTTCTAAACATTTTCCACTTTCTTAGTAAAACGTGTTGTCGTACGAAATAATTTTACCCCAGCATTGCCTTTTGTTTGATTTTGAATGTTTTGCATAAAAATTCTTACTTATTTTTGTTTTTATATGTGATTATGCACCCCTAGAGCTCGAGTTAAAATGCCTCCATTCCGTCATTTATCTTTGGTAATAATGTTAATGTGTGTCGGCGATGTTAATATTATATCCTTAATAATATTATGTGTGACTTAAACTAAGATGAATCTTATAAAACACATGCATACTTTACGAATTGGAAAATACAAAATTAATATGATTTGACGGTTGTGTTATTTAATACGAAAATCAAAATTGTACAACAATTTGAGAAATGGGAACAGACATGTCATCGATGTATTTTGATGTCTAAAAATGGAATAACACCAATTTTATAATCACAGATAAAAATAATCGAAAGAACTCAGACCACACAAAGGAGACAAAGATTTTAGAGTGGTTTAGCTGTAAAATAGCCTATGTCTACTATTATTGTTATTCAATAGTGTTTACAATATCACAATATAGTGTGCATATGAGTGATTCGAGTCGTTCCTTGAGCTAAGGGATTAGTTTGTTTTTATAGGGGTGCAAAACCCTAGAGATGGAGCATCTTTATTTTGCTAGGAGTTTACATCTGTATATAATAAGTAAACCTCTTGGAATTTAGTGCTGGTTAATACCCCTATCTGAGTAACTATTGTTATTCTTGATGGTTAGCCTTTTAAAGTTGGTCAGCATTCCAGTCGACTAAGGGTCTCTGAGGCTGATCAGGGTGGCTGTTCGGCCATGTTGGATGACAAGTGGATATTCATCATTGGTCCCCGTCGGAGTATAATTTTTACGTACAACAAAAGCCCGCAATGCTCCATGATTGATGCTTTCATCAAAAGTATGGAGTGTTTAGCCCAGGAAGTAGCTTGGCATAGTGTTTTAGTATTTGATCGGCAGATAACCTCCTATACTTGTAAAAAATTCTGCTTGAACTCTTTGATGATGTAATTTTTGTGAATAATTCGATCTTTTTTTAACCTCCAAAAGACACAATCATCTTTTAACGCTTCAGAAAGCGTGCAACTAATTGTAGTATATGATTTGTTCAGTTAATCATTTATTTCACATTTCTCTAGGCAACCTATAAATATGTACGAAATTTTCCTCTTTCATTTCTACCTTAAATCTTCTGAACTTTAGTTTTCTCTTTGCTTTCGATTTTTTCTTTGTGCAATTATTTGCTGCCATTTTTCTTCAGTTCTTGCTGAATCCTTAGATCCCTGTAAGATTTCCTTCTTTTTTCTTTATTTTATCGTCTTTTCTTCTGCTTCACCATTGTTCACATCGTTGATGAGAACTCCTTAGATGAGTTTAGGGGGAAAAAGGAAAATTTCATCTTGGGTATACTTAGAGATACCCAGGGGTCCTATTGATATTTATTCCCTTTCTAAGGGTCACTAGATCCCAACTTTATTTATATAAGAGTGTGGTATCACCTTTCCACCAAATCCCTTTTTTCTTCAATTTTGCAAACATTTCGACTTAGTTCCTGCTAGGGTAGACCCCAACACTTAGAAGGTTATAAATGGGGTTCATAGATTAAACAAGATTTATGGGACCCATATTGGGATTTTGTAGCTAGTGTTTTGTTACAACTAAGTAACTTTGGAAAGAGTATCTACTATTTGAAGACTAGGAAAGCCAATAGTGCTTTAATAATAAATTTACTTGATTCCAATAAGGATTATTGGGAGTACGATGTTATTTTCAGGAACTGGAAATATTCTCCTCTCTCTACTAGAGTGGATTATACTAGTCCTAGAGGTCCCCAATCAGGATGTGGCATATATTTTATTTTGTTAGTGATTTCTCCTTTTTTGGTTTGCATTTTGATATTTGCTGACTAACATTGTTGTTTCTTTTTTATGCATAGGAACGTAAGAAATGGTGACCTAAGGATAATGGAAAATCAGCCTTAACGACCTTAAGTTTTTATGGGGATTGAGCTAAAATATTGGAGAAGAACATCCTACGGTTGCATCATTATTTCTCGAATATAAAAGTTCCATCACATCTTTTGTTACCCAACCTATCGTTGATTTGCCCCCAGTTTTTGTCAACCTTGGGGAAGATCCTATCCCCACCTCTTCAGCTGTTGATTCTACAGGTGTTGATGTTATTCCAGGAGAAACTTCTTCCTCATTTGAGTCCTCGGATGTTTCTAAAATTACTATTTATCCTTCTATATATATGATTAAGAGGAAGATGCCTAACTTGATGGGTGGTCCCTTATCTCCTCCCCCAAAGCCACTGATGTTGACAAGAAAAAGTCTAAGGCCATGGACAATAAGCCTGTTGGTGGTGATGACACTCACATCGGGGAGCATCAGTTGAAGAGGATGAAGATAG
Organism: Sambucus nigra; assembly: GCA_949130495.1. Classification (NCBI taxonomy): domain Eukaryota; kingdom Viridiplantae; phylum Streptophyta; class Magnoliopsida; order Dipsacales; family Adoxaceae; genus Sambucus; species Sambucus nigra. The sequence continues at coordinate 491,798,459 of OX422209.1, read as the reverse complement.
GTTTAACTGATCCTTTAAAATAGGTCCAAAAAATACAAGCCGAGCAATAAGCATCAATTGCTAAAAAGTTTGTTGATTAACAAGAGTTAGTAAGAAAAGTCTAGGTTGACCTTGACATTGGGTCAGACTCTTAGACTAGATAGGGGTTTGTTTAAGTTTGGAACATTTCCTACTCATAAATTTGCTTCAACCCCTAGGCTGACTTAAAGAGCTTACCACAACTTGGCAGTGGTAATTTTTTTTACTTGTTTGTCCCTTTTTTTTAGGATGAATTCATTTGACCCTTTTCCTTTATTTACAATTCCCAGTTGATTTTAACTAGATGATGGAGAAGTACGACCAACTTTTTTCTACTCTAAGAGAAGTTAAGGAGGCCTATTAAGGTCGTAAGAATTCTTTAGAAGAGTCCTAATAACATTCAAAATCAAAGAAAAGGTCTTGGGAAGAAGAGTTAAAGAAGTCCAATGATAGGGCCAATAATACTGAGGGAAAAATAAATGCTACCGTGGAGAGAGTGGAGGATACTAAAGGCAAGGGAAAGATTATTGAGGGGAATCTTGTAGAGGTCACAACTCAAGACAAAAATTCTAAATACAAAATGACTAATCTGGCTTCTAGGTTTATTTCTTTAAAGGCCAAAGGTAAGGCTACCTTTGATAAAGGTAGAGAAAAGGCCATGTTTACTGTCTCTGCTCAAATTGAGTATGGTAATAATTTTTTCTTCAAGGAAGGGTGGATTGAGGCCTGGAAGTTGGTTCGCACCAAATAAATCTCTGAACTCTTTGCAAGGCATGATCATAGTACTCCTCGCAATCTTGATGAGGAATTTGACAATGAGGAGGGATCATGTGAATCTTCTTTTATGCCTCCCGAGTCTTTAGTGGTGCCCAGCACCAGTGCCGACCAACCAGATGCTGTCCATGATCGGCCAAGGATAAGGAGAAGGTCTAGACAGATAACTTTTTATTAATAAATGAAATAACAAATTTTTATCTCCACTTTTTGTGCCTTTGAATGATCTTGATTTCTTATTGAATTGTATTATTTACTTCTTATGTTGTCTAATGTCCTAGATTTGTTCTATAAACTTTATATATATGTGTGTGTGTGTGTGTGTGTGTGTGTGTGATTTTCTAGCTTAATGCTAGGAATAAAGCCATAATTTCTTCTGCATTTGATCTGCTTAGGAGAAGTAGGAGCATTCTAGAAGATGGTCATGTTCCCAATTGTAAGGAAGACTTAACATGGTTGCTCAGCCCTGATGTCTCCTACCAAGACAAAAAATCACATATCAATCTCCATTGCCTGTTGGATAGGTATGTTGTTACTAATATTGCATACTATGAAATGATTGAGCAACAGTAAGAAGATCACACATGGTCCAAATCCCTACTCCATGCTGATTATGAAGCCAAGTATAAGGATTTAAGTTAAGGATGAGGTTTTGACAAGAAGTTGAAGGATATCACTTATGCTCTAACCAAGAAGGAACTGTCTTTGAGATAAGATGTGGATATTGCTCGTTCAATTGCTGCCATATTAGAGAAAGAAAATAATGCCCGATGCGATGAACTTGACAGCTTGAAGAAATCATCTCCCACTATTCCCAATGAAGTTTCTTCCTTTTTAGAGAAAGAAAATGCAAGATTGTTGGAAGAACTGGAAGCGCTTTAGTAGAAAATAACTAAATCTAGGCAAACTTCTAGACAAAGGACGGTTGTTCCACCTACTATTGAGGAACAAAGAACTAAGAAAACTCTTTTTGGCCAAGCTACCTAGTTGAAAGAAAATGATGCTACCATTGCTGACCAAGCTACTCAATTGAAAGCTAAAGACAATGTTCTTAAAAAAATTCAAAATCAAGTGGAGAGGTTGACCTTCTAATTCCACAAACAGCCTAGCGAGGTTTGGATGGAGGGTTACAATGAGGCATTAGCCCACATGGATAAACGCCATCCGCAAAGATATTGTGAAGGCTATAAATGAGGATGGTCCCACTTGCTAACTTTGCTGAAGTGTGATTAGAACAATACCTTGTGGCATTAGAATGACCCAGGTTTCCTAGGCTGTGATAAACCTTCGTTCAAATTAGACATAACATGGATTCTTCCTGATGCCATTCCTAAATGCCTGATAACTAAGTATCAATGGGATTGTGGTCTCCATGATGTGCATGAGATAGTACGACCACCACACTTGCTTGATAGGCCAAGTAGCATTAATAAGAAGATGTTAAGGGACTTTAACATAATCAACTCTCCATATACCTTGGATGATCCTCTTAAGGAATGGACAAAGCACAAAGAAAGCGTCAAGTGCAATAAATATACCTTTCTTGTGTTTCCTTTTATTTATTTATCGTTATTGTAATGCACATTCATCAATACAATGGAGTTATTATTGATTGAATTCATTTTATTAAGCTTATGATTATGCTTAATATTTTTGACGACTAGGTAAAGTGTATAAAGATTAGTTGATCGGCTCATAGATTAAATAACCTGGTCAAATGTTTATATTTGATTTATGTTTGAATCATGTATATGACCTTATATTTGACTAAAACACTTAGATAAAAGTATGAATAGATTTATTGTACTAATGTGTAGCAGTAATTACCATTGGTGACCAAGTGTATTAGGAATGTAAAAGTATTCCATTATTTTAACATGGTCTGGTAAAAATTCTAGTTTGACTGACTTCTTCTTCGCAACTTGTCGTTGATAAATCATTTATGAAGTTTGAAATTTTTTGAAGTTGGAAAATTTTTAACCATGTTATTTGGCAAAGAACTTTTCTGAAGTTGGAAAAGTTTGAAACATGACCTTCTCCACGAGGAACTTTTTAAAATTTTTGAATTAAAATTTCTCTCATATTTAATTAGGCATGTTAGACACCATAATCCAAAAAACAAAACACAAAGAGGATTGAGAGTGGACAAAAACAAATATTTCATTAACTTGAATAGGTAATTACATTAAGTATAGAATTTAAAAAGTAAATTAACAATAATACTTGTGCAAATAATCTGCGTTCTAGGAATTTTTGAGTCATTTCCCCGCCAAAGTCTCTAATCCATAGGTTCCTGGTCAGCTAACCGTCGAGATATGATATGGACCATGCCAATTACGCTTCAGCTTTTTGCTCTTCGGGATTACTTTCTTAAGTACCAAGTCTACTTGCTTTAGGTTGGTCGACTTGACTCTTCAAATGTAAAACCTTATAGTCCTTTGTCAATAGGCAGCCATCCGAATAGCATCATCTTTTCGGACTTCTTCTACCATGTCAAGATCTAGTCGCCTCATGATATCACTCTTGGTGAATCAAAATTCGAAACCATGTTAGTGGGCAGACCTATCTCCATTGGAACTACTACCTTAGTGCCAAAAGCTAGCATGTATGGAGTTTCTCCCGCTGCTATTCTTAGAGTAGTTTTGTATGCCCAAGGGACGCTATGAACCTCATTAATCTATTTTCCTTTGGATTCATTCAACCTTTTCTTTGACTCCCTTAACAAATTTTTGTTGATGATTTATGTTTAGCTATTTCATTATGGATGACTAGGTGCTGAATGAAGTTTCTGGATGTCTGATGGAATATAATACTCTTTAAATTCTTCATTAGCAAACTGAGTACCACGATCGGTGATGAAATCATAAGGCATCCCATATCTTCAAATGATCTTCTTCTATATGAATTGGAACACTCTATGATAGGGAATATCAGTTAGGGGTTTTACCTCCACCCATTTTATGAAGTAATCAACAGCTACAACCAGGTACTTGAATCTTCCTTTGGTGGTTAACAGTGGTTCGACCAAGTAAATTCCCCATATAGTAAAAAACCATGGGGAAGAGATGGGAGTTAGACTTTCTCCTGGTCTCTTGTGAATGGTAGTGAATTTTTGGCATTTATCACACTTCTTGGTGAAATCAATACAATCTTTTTTCATTGTTGACCAGTAGGAACCTTACATTACTATTCTTTATCCCAGAGACCTTTCAGCTGAATGTGTGCCACGTGAATCTTCATGCACCTCTTTGATAAAATCATTCACCTCATTTGAATGAACAAAACAAAGTAGGAAAATAGTGTATCCTCTCTTATAGAGGACACCTTTTTCTAGAACACAACTTACTACTTTGTACCTTATCTTCTTGTATTCTTTTTTGTTAGATGGCAATGGTCCTTGCTCGATGTATTCTTGAATTGGGTCCATCCATAAAGGACCTAATTCCATAGATATGAAACTGATTTCCATTCCATTGATACTTATAGGGGTAAGAATCTCTATTAGGATTGTTCGTTTGAGTTATATTGGAGTTGCTGAAGCAAGCCAAGAAAGAGCATCTTCTCAGGCATTCTCAAGTCTTAGAATCCTCACTAATTTGACTAAAGTGATCAAATAGATGACTTTCATTGCTTTTTGGTGGTATCCTATCATATTTTCTCCTTTTACACCATAAATCTATTGCATTTGATTAACAATCCACTGCGAGTCAATGTAAACCAATACTTGGTCGGCACTTAGTGATGAAGCTAATTCTAGTCCTGTGATGAGTGCTCCATACTCAGCCTCATTATTGGAAGCTTGGAATTGGAATCTCAGACAATATTCCACATCCAAGTTGGTGGAAGTGTTAATGATGATGCTTTCTCCACTTTCAGTAGCACATAAAGATCTATCTACAAATAGTTACCAAGTTAGAATATCATAAGAGAATTCCTTTTCCACTAGAACTACATACTTGAATATTTTCTTGCTTTTTTGAAATTTTTCATAAGTTGCCGATGACTTAAGCTGATCAGGAGGAATCTCTATTTGCTTTTGGGCTAAGATCTTTTTTGTAAAAAATTTCTCTGCAGACAAATGTGGATTATACTACTCCTTTACATAGGTGAATTCAACAATGAAATATGCCACTTCTTGGACTTTTATTATAACTATAGGACCATACACAATTTCACATTCTCCTAATTCTACTGCCCAAGACATTGATCTTCCAGACCTTTTCAGTTGGGGCAATGCTTATTACAAAGGCAAATTTGTGTAGACAATAATAGTGTGCGCTTGGAAGTATGGTCTCATTCTCCTAGATGCCTCAATAAGAGCCTGAGCTAACTTCTCCAAGTTTGGATATCTGATTGTAGCTCCTTAGAATGCTTTGCTAGTGTAATACACTCGACTCTGAGCTCCATTATCAAGTTGGATTAGAGCCGGATCAACAGCTGAATCTGAAACAACTAAGTATAAGTATAATTTTTCTCCCAAAACTTATCGGGAGAGGAATGGGGTAGAAGTCAAATACTTATTCAGTTCCAAGAATGCCTTAATACATTCATCATTACACTAAAAGGTTTTTCTAAGAACCTTAAATAATGGAAGACACTTATATGTTGCTGGGGAGACAAAACGATTCAAGGCCGCTACTCTTCCTGTCAGCTTTTGATCTTTTATATTAGTCGGGGACTGCATTTCAAGCAAAGCTTTAATCTTGTCAATATTATCTTCTATTCCCCTCTGATTAACAATATAGCCTAGGAACATCCTTTCTTGTACTCCAAAGATGCATTTAGTTAGATTGAGCTTCATTTGGTGCTTCTCTAATTAATCAAAGGTTTGATACAAGTTATATATTGGGTGAGCAACATATTTTCTCTTAGTGAGCATCTTATCTATATAGACCTCCATGTTTTTGCCGATCTTCTCTTCAAAAACCTTATTTACCAGTCTATGATATGTAGCTCCAACATTTTTCAATCCAAAAGGCGTAACATTATAACAATAAGTTCCTTGGTTGGTAATAAAGAAAGTGATTTCCTTGTGTTCGAGCTTCATCTTCATCTGGTTGTAACTAGAGTTGTCATCCATAAAACTGAGCAGCTTATGACCTGCTGTAGCATCGACCAATTTATTAATCAATGGCGAAGGAAAATGATCATTTGGACATTCCTTATTGAGATCTGTAAAATCCACACACATGTGCCACTTGTCATTTTTCTTCTTGACCATCACTACCTTAGTTAGCCAATTAAGATACATGACACACTACACCAAAACTGGCGATTGGTCACGGCCTAAATCCATGACCAAGACTGTGGGTCGCGGACTTGGGTCATGGCCATTTCGGGCGTGACCAATTTCATGGGTCGCGGCCCAAGTCCGTGACCAAAAAATGGTCACGGACCGCAGGGGGTCATGGCAGATGGTCGCGGACTTGGGCCATGACCCATGCCGTGACAGGAAAAAAATGGTCATGGCCCTCGTCCATAACCCACAACCGTGACAAATTGGTCACGGACTTTGGCCGCGACCCACAACCATGAAAAAAAATGAAAAAAATGGTTGCAGCCCAACTCCGTCACCCACAGCCGTGACAAATTGGTCGCGAACTTTGGCCGCGACCCACAATCGTGACAAAAAACTAGGAAAAAAATGGTCACGGCCCAAGTCCGTGACCCACAACCGTGACAATAATTGGTCGCGGCCAAAGTCCATGACCCACACCACGACGAAAAAAAAGGAAAAAAATGGTCGCGGACTTTGGCCGCGACCATTTTTGGTCACGGTTGGGGGACATGGACTTTGGCCGTGACCATTTTTATGCGCAACGAAAAAAATAAAAATGGTCATGGACAAAGTCTATCACCATATTTAACTATAATTTAAAAAAAATGTATTTTTTTGGTCCAATCGTAAAATTGGGATCCTGTGAGTGCACTGTCGGTTGCTACGCGTAACGTTGGATGCGTACGAGGTGTTACAAATATTTATTATTGGCAAAATAATAAAAAAAATCATAAATTGTGAATCGGGAACATTGTTAATAAACAAATATATATACAAATTTAAAAATATTACACGTCTTAATAATTCACAAACCAAAAAAAAAGGGCAGAGTTTCCTCTATTTTCTAGACATTCCAAACCCTGTAAATATAAAACCTGCTTATTATAAAGCCCGCTTGGCCATCAAAATTTAACAATCAAATTATAAAATCCCGCACGGCCATAAAACTAAACAATAAAAGCCCGCACGGCTGTAACACATAAAAAACATAATCCTGAATGCCCAAACAATTATATAAACAATATTCATGTCGTAAACCATTGCCTTCTTCATTTGTTCCACGTGAAAAAATCCACCAAATGATAGGATACAAAAAAATGATATCAGTAACCAAGTAGTTTTACAAAAAATTTATTCAAGCTGAAAATTGCATGTATGAGTTATAATTATCAAGATATCAATGTTTTTATTCCTAAGTCTATATTTATGCAAATTATCGCCGTATTCTCAAACCGGGGGTCCCGTGATCGCGCGGACAGTTCCTATGAGTTACATTGGTCCCGTGAGAGGTGTTGGTGCCACTCACGGGGCCGTTCGGGGACTGTTTCGAATTTTCACCCACTAACGCCATATTTTCAAGATTAAGTCCATAAATATGCAAATTATTATCATATTCTAAAATCGAGAGTCCCGTGATCGTGTGGACAGTTCCTACGAGTTACATTGGTCCCGTCCGAGGTGTTGGTGCCACTCACGGGGCTGTTCGGGGGATGTTTCGAGTTTTCACCCACTAACGCCATGTTTATAAGACTAAGTCTCAAAATATGCAAATTATCATCGTATTCTCAAACCGGGAGTCCCGTGAACGCACGGACAGTTTATACGAGTTACATTGGTCCCGTGCGAGGTGTTGGTGCCACTAACGGGGTCATTCCGGAGTTGTTTCGAGTTTTCACCCACTAACGCCATGTTTTGCCTATGTCCTGATATTTTTAAATTATTATCATATTTTAAAACCGGGGGGGCCGTGATCACGCGTTCAGTTCGTACGAGTTACATTAGTCCCCGTGTGAGGTGTTGGTGCCACTCACGGGGCCGTTCAGGGGCTGTTTCGGGTTTTCCCCCACTAACGCCATGTTTTTATGCCTGAGTCCAGAAATACGAAAATTATCGTCGTATTCTCAAACCGAGATTCCTGTGATCGCGCGGACAACTCCTACGAGTTACATTGGTCCCGTTCGACGTGTTAGTGCCACTCACGGGGCCGTTCGTGGGCTGTTTTGGGTTTTCACCCACTAACGCCATATTTTTAAGCCTAAGTCCAGAAATATACAAATTATCATCGTATTCTCAAACCAGGAGTCCCGTGATCACGCGGACAGTTCCTATGAGTTATGTTGGTCTCGTTCGAGGTGTTGGTGCAATTCATGAGGCCGTTCGGGGGTTGTTTCGAGTTTTCACCCACTAACGCCATATTTTTTTGCCTAAGTCTAGAAATATATAAATTATCATCATATTCTCAAACCAGGATTCACGTGATTGCGTGAACAGTTCCTACGAGTTTCATTGGTTCCGTGTGAGGTGCAGGGGCCACTCATGGAGCCGTTCGGGGGTTGTTTCGGGTTTTCACCCACTAGCACCATATTTTTAAGACTAAGTCTAGAAATATGAAAATTATCGTTGTATTCTCAAACTGGGAGTCCCTTAATCATGCGAATAGTTCCGACGAGTTACATTGGTCCCGTGCGAGGTGTTGGTGCCACTCACGGGGCCGTTCGGGGCTATTTCGGGGTTTCCCCCACTAACGCCATGTTTTTAAGCCTAAGCCTAGAAATATGCAAATTATTATCGTATTCTTAAACCAGGAGTCCCGTGATCGCGCGGACAGTTCCTATGAGTTACATTGGTCCCGTGCGAGGTGTTGGTGCCACTCACGGGGCCGTTCGGGGGTTGTTTCGGGTTTTCACCCACTAACGCCATGTTTTTAAGACTAAGTCTAGAAATATACAAATTTTCATCATATTCTCAAATCGGGGGTCCCGTGATAGCACGGACTTGGGCCGTGACCAGCTGGGTGTGAGCATTCGCAGGATTTGGGGTAGTGACATCCTCAAAAAACTATGCTCGCTTGAATTTTTTTACTTGTTCCTGGATTGTTACATTCTTCTCGGAACTAAAGACCCTTCTTCTTTACTTAATCGGCTTGGAACATGGATAAATATTAAGCTCATGGCACAGGAAGTTCGGATAAATTCTTGGCATGTGTCCATGGATCCAAGCAATAACATTTTTCCTTTCTTTGAGAAATGTGATCAATTCTTATTTGAGATAAGGATATAACCTGGAACCGATCTGGTTGGTTCTTTCTGTCTTTTCGTCAACCAACAAAATAGCTATTGTTACTTCAATAACTTGCCCCTTCATCATCGTTTCTTCTTCCTGAGGATCAAGAGTGTCAATGTGGAAAGTGGTTTTATTCTTCATTTTCATTTCTTCCTAGTCGGGTAATGTGTAATAACATTCCCTGGAATCTTTCTGACTACCATTCACTATGCTGACTCTATAGTTTGTTGGAAACATCATTCATTGGTGCATTGTATATGGCACAAACTCTAATTTATTGATTCCCACTCTTTTAAGGATGATGTTGTAAGTTGATGGGATATTTTTATCTAATATAAATAAGTGAATTCTTTCTTTTCCGTTCATCGGCTAGGTACTGACCAAGACTTCTAGCTGAATGGTCTGTAATGGGTATACTTTCACCCCTTAAAATCTAATTAGAGACCTATGTTATGGTTCTAGCTTGCTGATCTTCAGCCCTAGGCTGTCAAAACAGTTGTAGAACATTATATCGGCTGAGCTCCCATTATCAACTAAGATCCTTGTAACTCTACTATAATGAACCCTGCATGTGATAACTAACGGATTTTCATGAGGATAAAGAACCCCACTCAGATCATTCTTGGAAAACCTAATTACTAGTTTGTCTTTGTTAATCTTCCTCGACCTACTATCACTGGATTTAACCATATCAATTTGACTAATAATTGTGCAGGATTTGACTTCATGTTGATAAGAGTTCCTTTCTTCTATGGCATCTCCTCCTCTAGCATCACTAGGGGTGGCAATTCGGGTTAGTCGTGTCATTTTTGGGTCGCGTTAATTTTTATCTAAGTATGAGTTTTGGGTACTTTTAAATCTATACAAGCTAATCGTGTCATGTTCGGGTCGTTTCGGGTTATTACCGTAAACGGGTTATCGTGTCAAAAATTGCCAGCCCTCATCACCACCTACAATAAAATGGCATCCAATGGATATCATGCCGACCTCAACTTTTGGTTTATCAAGCTTCTTTGACAAGTTTGGATCTTCTTTAAATTCATCATTACTTATTTTTTATTATCATCCCTTACTCGGTCTGGAGACTCTGTCCTCTTTGGATCATTTCTGTTGCCATTGCGATGAACAAACTTGGTCAACTTTCCTCGCTGAATAATATTTCCAATCTCATTATTTAGCTCAATGCAACTGTTGGTGTTATTTCCATGATCCCTGTGAAAGTCATAGTACTTGAACTTATCCCTTTTGTTAAGGGGAGTTTTTAGCTATCCAATCCAATTTAAGTCTCTAGTTCCATTGATTTCTTCCAAGATATGGTGTAAACCTTTTTTAAGCAGGGTATATTCATCATACTTCCTGATGCGATCTAGGCTTTTGTCTTTCTGATCCTTTTTTAAGGAATTGGAGTTATTTTTCTAACCTTAACCTTTGGTATCAGGAGCTTCCTTGGCTGCTATGGCTTCCTCGTCATTCATTACTTTTTCATCACTAGCCATTAGTTCTATAATGGTTTTGGGTGGATTTTTCGCTAAGGGATAATAAAGATCTTTGTCAAGTAACCCACTCATAAGAGTTGTTCTGAATTTTTTCTCCTCTTGTGGTTTCATTATTAAAACGAGTAATATATTCTCTAGTGCTTTCTCCAGGCTTTTGTGGCACAATCAAGATATGAGTGACAATCTTGATCAGCTTAGCCCCAAAAAAAAAGTTATCAAAGAATACCACAGCAAACTGGTGAAAAGTAGAAATCTTTCCTCTGGGGAGATTATTGTACTAAATCCGAGTTGGCCCAGTTATAGGACTAGAGAAATCTCTACATCTGATCTCGACGGTAACTGGGTAGATGTCAGCATCAACTTGATATTGCTTTATATGAATGATTGGATCCATTTTTACATCATATTTGGGAGTAACCACTGGAAGTTTGAACTTCAAAAGTGTTGGATATTCCACAAATGCTTGAATGAAAGGCGATCCTTTGATAAAACTCCTTTGCAATGGATTATTTGTCTTGGCCATTTCTCCTAGCCAATCTTCCAACCGTTGCACGGATCCCTTCCACGAGTGCTCTTCTGGTTTAGACTTGGATGTGGTATATTTGGAAGCATTGTTGTGCTTATATGTTGAGATGTCGTCCTGAGGGCCCTGCTCGGCAAGCACAGATCCCTTCAAACTAGCCCTAGATCTTGTGGAACCTTCTCTATATTCATTGAGGCTATCCTTATTTGTATGGTTCCCTCTGGTTACTCGGGGACCTATCCTATACAAGGCAAACTCCCTGTTGAGACTTTCCAGAACATTTTATCTTTCTTTAGAAAAAGATCCACCATCATAATAATCAGTTGGCCGGAATAAATAAATTCCACCAAGATGATATGACCAATGGTGTGAAGAACGAGAATGATAACTTATTTCATGTATAACTGGTGTTGGTGGTGTCATGACCCTTGTGAAATTAGAGGACTTAGATTGAATGGTACGATCCATTTGCTTAACAGTCTCCTACATGGCTTCTTGACCTTTAACAAGGTTTAAAAGAATGACTTGTAAATCTAGTGCACTAGTGGGAACAAATGGAATGATGGTGTTGCTTTCATTGCGAACATTATTTTTAGGATCATTCATTTCTTCAGAGATAAAGAAAGAGAGAAAATGGTAAAGAACGATGACAAATAAATGTTCCCACATACGACATCAATGTGATAATGTCTAAAAATAAACTAGCTCCAATTTTAAAATCACAGAGAAATATAATAGAAATAACTGAGACCACACCCACACAAGAGACAAAGATCTTAGAGTGGTTCAATTTTAAAATAGCCTATGTCCACTATTGTTGTTATTTGGTAGGGTTTATAATAGCTCTGTATGGTGTACATATGAGTGATTCGAGTCGTCCCTTGAGCTAAGAGATTAGTTTGTTTTTATAAGGGTGCAAAACCCTATAGATGGAGTGCCTTTATATTGTCAGGCGTTTACATCTGTATACAGTAAGTAAATCTCTTAGAATTTAGTGTTGGTTGGCATCCCCATCTGAGTAACGGTTGTTATTCTTGTTGATTGGCCATTTAGAGTTGGTCAGCATTCCAACTGACTAAGGGTCTCTGAGGCCGATCCGGGTGTCTGGTCCACGTTGAATGACAGGTGGGCATTCATTATTGGTCCACTTAGGGGTAAAATTTTTACATACAACAATGCCTATGCATAGATTATCAAAGGTGTACTTGCAAGGGGCTGAATATTTTCTTAAAATTTCAAAGAGGAATGCTTTAAATAGTGAAGTTTTATGATGTCTATGTACATCATGTGGAAATTGTTATAAATGGAGTTTAAAAGAAATTAAAGCTCATTTGTATGTGAACAATGTTGATCACAGTTACCATATATGGATATGGCATGGGGAATTTGCTCTTAATTCAACTTTCTCACATGTCAACATGAGTGACATCACCCATCACGATAATTTGGTTATAAATCCAGAAGATGTTAATGATATGGCGGAGATGTTTAAGACGGTAACCGAAGAATTTATGGGGGATCCTAAATCATTTGAGAAGTTGCTTGAGGATGCCAAAAAGACCTTTTACAAACGGTGTAAAAAAATTACGAAGATGTTTACACTGTAAAGTCTACTCAATTTGAAAGAAAAAATTAGGTGGACTGATACGATCTTTTCAAACATGCTTCGATTATTTGCCCCATTACTCCCAGAAGATAAAAAATTGCATTTATCTATGAAAAGTGCCATATAGACATTTTTCGTGTTTGGGATGGGGTATGAAAAATACATACATGCCCTAATGATTGCATACTATATAGAAAAGAGTACAAAGATTCAACTGCATGCCCTACTTGTGGAACACCAAGGTATAAGTTGAAAAAAAATACAACCGAGATGTAGGTTGGAGTGCCTGCAAAAGTATTATGGTATTTTTTGCCCATTCCTATGTTCAAAATGTTGTTTTAATCTATACAAACTGCAAAGTCCTTAACTTATTATGCAAACAAAAGACAAGTTTATGGTAGGTTATGTCACCCCGCATATTCCCCTACATGGAAGTTGGTGGAGGACAAGTGGCTGGAGTTTGGAAACGAGGCTAAAATCCTTCGGCTAGCACTTTTAGCATATGGAATTGATCCATATAGTACTCTTAGTAGTAAGTATAGTCGTTGGACAATCATGCTGGCAACTTATAACTTTCAGCCGTCACTGAGCACAAAGAGAATATTTTTTATATTAGAAATGTGGATATCGGGATCGCAATAGCCTGGAAATGATATCGATGTTTACTTGGAACCATTAATTGAGGACTTGAAAACCTTATGGGATGAAGGTGTATATGCTTATTATTCTTACCTCCAAGAATCCTTTAATTTGAAGGTGGTTTTACTATGGACCATTAATGATTTCCCTACATACGGTAATTTGTGTGGTTGTGTTGTAAATGGGTAATATTCTTATCCAAATTGTATAAAAGAAACATATTTTATTTGATTAAATCATTATGATAAGAATCTATATACATCACATAGAAGATTTCTTCCACAAAAACATCTGTTTCGAAAGCAAAAGAAAGGTTTTAATGGTAAGAAAGAGTTTCGTGAACAACCTAATCCGATGAATGTAGAGAGAATACTAGAGCAAGTTGAAAATATTAATGCATGTTGGGGAAAAAGATGGGTCATTTTGAAGAGCAAATAGCAAAAGGAAAGGATAAATTGAAATAAAAGAGGAAACGCGCTAAGGGGAATACGAATTATCCTAAAAACTTAAAATGTTGGAAGAAAAAATCAATATTCTTTAGGTTAAGGTATTGGAATCATTTGCTTATTCAACAAAATTTGGATGTTATGCATATCAAGAAGAATGTTTGTGACACCATAATAGGGACGCTGTTCAACATTCCCGGTGAGACAAAATATGGAGTCAAGAGTCGTCTTGATCTTGTATAATTGGGTTTAAGAGGGGAGTTTGTAGTACCCAATACTTTTATATGTATTTAAATTACATAAGTGGGTATAATTTGGAAATTTGAGGAATTCCCGTGAATAATAATTTTTGGAGTTTATGAGTAATTAGATGTTTACCGATGTGAGTTACATTTACTTTTGGGACTAAGTATCTCAGTTGAATTATTTTAATTACATATCGTAGTTGGATAAAGCGACAAAGGATAATATTTTAATTGAAAAACACGCGTATTGAGATGTGTTGGGTTTGATTAGTGAATTTTAGTTAAGTGATTGGAATACATATTTTGAGTGCACGATTGGTTTCAGAATGGCCGAGATAGTCAGAATAGAGTATCCGGGGGTAGTGTTTGAGTTTCGTGGATTTTTGGACTAGTAGAGACTCGCATTTGAGTAAACGAGTCGTTATTAGGTTTATAAGGGATAAACCCTTATTCACTCTTATAAAGGCACGAGAGAGAGAGAGAGAGAGAGAGAGAGAGAGAGAGAGAGAGAGAGAGAGAGAGAGAGAGAGAGAGAATGAAATAAAAGGGAGAAAGATAGAAGATAAGAAAGGAAGTAAAAGAGGCAGAAGAAAAGGAATTCCGAGGTCATCGGATTTTATCCACGAGGCAATTGTTTACTTGATTTTTTCTTTTCAGTGTATATCTAATATTATAGTTGGTGTTAATAAACTATAAATATTCTCTGGTTGGGTTTTCTTCAATTGAAACAAGTTTTTAGAAAGTTGAACGATTGAAATCGGATAAAATCTCATATTAGGAAAACATTAGGATTTATAGAAATTAGTTGTTGATTCTTGGTTCTAGGATGATTAGAACCTATTTTCCTTGAATATATATAGTTGGTTATGATTAAATAAGGTTGTGAGAATAAATAAAATCTTGTAGGTATGTTAATGGCCGAAACAGAGTCTCAGAGAAGACAAGGCCCTGATTGATTGATCGACGACCAGGGGTCGATCGATCGACCCTTCAGAATTTTTGACAGTTTCAGCTCGTTTTATTTAAATGGGAGAAATTATTTAATTAATTATTTTTCGCTTATTTATTTAAGAAAATAAATATCCTACTAAGGGATTTTAGACCTAGCCATTCAAGGGAGTTAATTAGGACTAGGAGGGTGCAAAATTGTGTGGCACTTAATGTATAGTTTTGAGAAAAATAAATTGTGGAGATAAATATTAGGGGTTCCTAAAAATAGTGTGAGGACTTCTAAATTATTATTTGAGTGAAATGTATACCTTGGATTAGTTGAATGTAAAATCTAAGACTTACTAATTTAGGGGTGTTCGGGACGAGTAACACTCTGGTAGTAATCTGACAAGTGATTATATATATATTATGCTGGTCGAAAATATATATTTATATAACGACTATTTTTTTGAGTAAATCCTAGAATGTGAGTAGGATGAAATTTAGTATATAGGCTAAATATGATTAAGCGGTTACTCGGTCCGTCTATTGACGATTATTATAGGTGATGCGATACCTATGGAATTAAGATATGTAGTGCGTATACTATTTAATTAATACGAATTGGTATATTCGGGTATATCTTATAATCCTTAAAAAGGGATTAAGGTGCGAGTTATATATTAAGTAAGAGAATACTTATATGATTAGTATTTTAAGTGGGTAAATACTTATATACTATTACGAATGGGAACATTCAGGGTATTGGATATCGCTATAAGAGTTTGGCAAGTATCGCCATAATATATTGAGAAGTTATATATATTATATATACGATATTTTTACAGTATATATAAATGATACGAATAAATATATCTGTGTATGATTGGTATATTTGTATTTAGAGGCTGGTTCCACAGGCTTACCCAGGCATAGGGATGGATAGACATATTATAAATTTTCTCTAGTGCTATCCAGGGAGGTTGTGCGATGTGGGTGAATCCCCTGGCTTGAGGAGAAGGGAGAGTATATCCCCAGTTCATAATGTCGCGTATACGAGTGCGATATTTTTATTCCACTTTCAGGAGGGAATATGACCGCCTCCACCGTTTAGTTTTCTACCATGACCATGAGTGAGTCTAGCTTGGTACCGTGGTTGATTGAGTAAATTCAGATTTGGATAGGCACTTGAGTCTGCATCCTCGAGTTATAGCTCAGTGGGATGGGTATTATACGTATGATTGTAATAGGTATAATTATATTTGTTTCATATAGTATATTGCTTGTATATGAAAATGAGATATCATATAAAGTAGACTTGTGTAAAGTGAAAAGAAGGAATAAGGTGTTATGCTTCTTCCGATAGATTTATATCCGGATTTAAATGAATGTGAATCATAGGTTCTAGTGAGAACTATATATATACGGGATTTTATAATATGTGTTATTTACTGAGGGACTAATGGATCTCGATGATCAACATTGCCATGTACTAGTGTATCGGGGGGTTCCTTGTTTGGATTTCACTTCGCGAGACACCCCACGAACGAAATGTAGCACAATCTTGGGAATGGGGAGAAGTTTAGTCCTTAGTAATCGGGTTTATAAGGATTTTTAGAACATGGGTGAAATAGATTATTTAGGTAGGGTAGCTTAACTAGGTTGTTTAAAAGGTATGCGATAGGTGTGCACTATTACAAGAGGAGTGAGGTGTATCTCATGAGATTGCGATACCAGTTTAAATATGAGATATTTCACATTTTAAAATATGAATTTTAAGCACTTGCTAAATATTTCAAAACTTGGGCTCTGACCCGTTTCTCTATTTTCCCCTCTCCTTTTATATCTGTATTTATATTAGGTGTCCAGACATAGGGACGCATAGATGATGATTCTTTCGAGTTAGACGTTTTCTGCGGCAGCTATGGATGCGTGCAGGTTTATTCTAGATGCTTCTATCCTTGAGATCTAGATAGGAGGTATTGTAGAAACATTCGGGCCGATAGCCCAATTGTACACATTTATTCTTTTACCGCCTTTTAGTGCGGCATTCGATTTGGTTGTATTATGTTGTACCGAGTGTTCGATTATTTTGTTTCATTTTAGTTTCATGTATATAAACTATTTTGATTGTTTTAATTGGTTGGTTTGATTAAAAAGATTAGTTAAATAAAATTTTGATGCCAGCCTAATAAGTTATTAATAATTAAATTGGTTTTCAACAGTGATGCTGAAAATGAACCATATGAGACTCCTATTTTAATTTAGTATAGGATTGATCACCCGGTATTTTATTAGGTGGAGTGTCACAGATTTGTCACCATAAGATAAGGGAAAACAAATGTATTTACCACCAACATGTTATAAATTTTCTATAGAGGAGAAGAAAAGGGTATGCGAGACGTTGCGTCGACTCAAAGTACCAGATGGTTACTCATCAAATTTTAGTAATCTTT
The DNA here is from genome assembly GCA_949130495.1 of Sambucus nigra. Lineage (NCBI taxonomy): Eukaryota > Viridiplantae > Streptophyta > Magnoliopsida > Dipsacales > Adoxaceae > Sambucus > Sambucus nigra. The sequence goes on along the minus strand of OX422209.1, from coordinate 491,780,985 downwards.
TTTCGATGCGTGAGTTAAAATTATTTGGTCTCAACTTCTGTGATTGTCATATACTTACACAATGGATACTTCCATTGGCCATTCGATCTGTATTGCCAAAGCATGTTAGGTTTGCAATCAAAAGGGTGTGCTTTTTTTTATTGATCTTTGTGCAAAATAAGGGGATGTGAAGAAGTTTAGCAGTATTCAAGATGACATTGTGATCATATTGTGTTTGTTGGAAAGTACTTCCCTCCGGCGTTCTTTGATATAATTATGCATCGGATGGTACATCTTTTTAGGGAGGTTGAACTATGAGGTCTAGTTTTCTCTCATTGGATGTATCCATTTAAAAGGTTTGCACATGCTTAAAAAAATATGTCAATACTTTATAAGGTTATAAGTAAAATATTATTAATTTCTATTTTATTTAAAATGTTTTTAAGAACATGAAAATATTAAAAGGGCCAAGTAAATAATTTAAATAATCTACAAGGTTACGTTGCCCGACGCTACATTTGCCGAAGAAGCAATTGATTTTTGTACGAAATTTTTACATGGCCTCGATGTCCTTGGGGTTCCATTAGGTAGAAATATAATAGATGATTACAATGATACAATATGCGATAGAAAACCAATAGGGGGTGGTAAAGTAATTGAGGTGGACGAATTGTCATGGGATCAAGCACATCGTTATGTGTTACAAAACTCAAATTATGTTCAACCATATATCGAGTAATTTCTCTTTTTGTTGTTTTTGTAACAAATCATGTACTATGTTGTATTGTTTTTAATGGTTATAAGGTTCTCTATTAACACCCTTATAGGGAGAATATGGAGAGCTTGAGGCAACAGTATCCTCGAAAGTGCAAAGATGAAATATGGTTACAAGATGAACATACCATGACCATTATTAGTTGGCTTCATGAAAGGGTATGATTAATATTAGTATGTGTTGATATAATATACTATTTAAATTATAACTAACATTTAGGAAAAATCGAGTTGAAAATTAGCTAAATCTCCCCAACAACAATGTTTCAGACATCTCAAACTGGATATCTCGATGACCTCATCAAGACGTGATAAAATATCAGGGTTATATCATTAAAGGTTGTTTTTACCATACAAAACAACATGATGTTCAACGAGTTAGCCAAAATAGTGAAATTAGAATCACGACCACAATAATGCAAGTGGATATTACAAAGGATAAGCATCTCATGGTTTCAAATTTGAGTTTCTATGGTGTCATCAGTGAAATATGGATGCTTGATTATTTTAATTTCAAAGTTTTAGTTTTCACGGTAATGGTATTAAAGTAGATGAGCTCGGATTTAAATCTGTTGATCTTCGTAGAGTTGGCCTTAAGAATAAGCCCTTCATATTAGCTTCTCAAAACAAACTATTTTTTTATGTTCAAGACCAACTCAATCCTAAATGAACAATCGTTTGTATGACTCCATGAAGAGTTTATAACTGTGGCTGTGATAATGATGACTAGATTGTTGGATATGTCCAAAATCATGTCGCCACCAACGGATTGTCAAACGTTGAGTTGATTAATGAAAGTGAAGATTTTTGTGCATGTGTAGATTGTGAGGGAATTTGGATTGATATTAAAAAAAATAGAGTGTTAATGGTTTTTTACTTATTCTTAGAGTTATCTAAGCTTTTTAATGAGTTATCTATGTCTAGTCTACATTTTGTAATTTATATTTTAATGGTTGATGGCGATGATCATTTATGGTGAATATCTTTTGGTATACATATATGATGGATTGACTCATAATCAAATTCTGGGTATTGTAATTGATTTTCATACTTCCCATGATTTCAAAGACCACCTTGAAAATTTTAATTTGTTTTACATTTGGGGTAATGTTATTGATTTTCAAGTTGGTTTTACGATTCCTAACTATTTGTCTTTAAGATGTCACATAGTGATCTCGATCTCACGGACACTGATATGACTGCAACATAGTCCTGCAATGATAGAATTTTCCTTCTATGATAAGAACATATATATCTATACTACATATCTTTTTCATACATGGTACCATATAAAAATGACACATGGCACTTTGCAAATACGTTGCTCATGATTTAGTTATGTGTTTTGAAATGACCTCATGTGGTGTGTATTTAAGATCATGACTAGTAGCTGGAAATGGTGGTCTTTTACCTGCATATTTATTTATTTTTCAATGTGAAAGTAGTCCTAACCTAGAATATTTTAGGCAAGTTAACCCCACAAAATGTAATCAGCATTTCACACAGTAACTTATAGTGTGGCCTTCCGAGATAAAAGGAAGTTGCCAAGTTTAACATCTCCATGAACTACTCTCTATTTATGTAGACCAACAAGTTCTCTAAAAAAACAATAGCCACACCACTAAAGTTGAAAAACGTCTATTTCTATCTTAAATATCTCGGGTCTGTCATGGTCAACATGCTTTAGATAATGCAATCAACCTTCCCACTCTTGAAAGAACATTCATATTTTATCACAAAGTTCTTACCTCAAATCTCTGCATCATTTTTAGTTCATTATCAACATGATGTCTATAAGAATTTACATGAGAACATTTAATAGCAAGCGCAGATCCATCATACTTTCTTGGTTATTGTTGTGTTGCTTTAACTTTACTTTTAAAATTTGTTAAAAAAAAGAAAGTCGTATCTTTGAATTTGTTCAGTCACGGTCAAACAACATATTGATTATGAGAGACGACTCTCGAAGTTGGAAACATCACTCAAAATGAGGGAATAATAACGGTATTAGTATGTATATAGCAAAAATCCATAGTTTTCTTTCTAAACATCTGAAGAATATGATTTTTACATACAGTTGCATTAAGCAATTGGAAAATTTGAGTTGTATTGCCTGTTTAGTGGAGTCAAAACCTAAATACATGTCCTACTAGTTAAGTTTAGTCTTTTTGTATGGAACATTTAGTTGTACACATCCCATTCTAACTAAGTAATCTATCTCTGTGTCTCTAAAAAATAGTTGACTAGTTGGATGGAAAGGAAATTTTACACTTTTATTCTAATATTTGCTAATTTGATGTATAAATTTTTTATCAAATCAAATTTGATACTATTATTTAGGGGTGACTTTCCTCACGTATTTAACAAAGTCGAGGTTTGATGTTAATTATCGGGTGTCTCAGCTAGTTTAGGTTTTAGAAGCCCATGTCATTTCAAATTCATACGACATCAAGTAGGAAACAAAAAAGATTCATCCTATATAGTGTGTTTGTGTATTTATTTCAATCTTAGTTACATGAGTACTTCCTCACATTTGCGTTATTTAAATATTGTTTTCATAGTCTTAAATGTATTTTGACCCATGTAGTGTTGTATATTTTGGGGAATTGATCAAATATCTAGTTCCAATTTTCTTCGTTAATAATTCGGTCGAGTGCAGGCAATATGTCAATATTTCTGACTTTATTATGGTGGAGATATATTCTAACCCATATCCTTGTGTATTTATATACCATCCTTGAAAATAAGGTTTGGAGTTCTGCTATGCAAACCTAATAAAAATATGTAAATCATTTAGATGTTCAAAAAAGAAACCTATTACCTGTATTCCATGTCTTTGGACGAGTGATAGTTTTTAAACATGTTATTCTATCAATATCACTAATCAAGACTTATTCAATAAGATGATATTTAATTAGTTGTATATATTGAAAAAAGAAAAAAATGATTGTAATTTAAGGACATTTTAAAAAAATGTCAATTTATTTGGGATGAAGTTTTATATTATTAAGAGGTAATAAGTAATAAGTCTTACTGACTTGATAAATGAAGAAAAAACCATTTGACTTCCATTTTGACATCTCAACGCATTAAATTGTTCAACATACTTCCAAAATATTTTTGACTGCTAACTATGTTAGGAAGTTCCCTTAAAAAAGTAAAATATCATTTTTTAACTTATCTAGATGTGTCCAAATTAAAAACGAGAGTACCCTCACGAACACCCTTCATTTATCGTTAGGTAATACTTTCCTAGTGACTCTTCAATAGGAGAATCTAGTTTACTCAAGAAGAATTGCAATAATTTCTCAATCCTAAAGAAGTACTTCCCCAGGATCCAGTAATCAGGAATCCAATGAAAATGAGATTCCCTTAAACAATGAGATACCTATAAATTTGTTACTTAAATTGATGATTACAGTCATAAATAAGAATTATGTGAATAACATATGTTTTATTTTTATTAACAATGTTCTTGCTTCCATCAAATTAATTTCAACATATCGTATGTTGTTCATTTCTTATTCATCAACACGTTATTAATCAACATGTACACTTAATTCCATATATTTTTTTGTCATTAGAGTGGAAGTGTATGAGGAAGATGCTTTTCATTCAAAAAGTCCACACGATTCACCAAAGTCATCACAAAATTTAGTATTAAACAACCACTACAAAAAAAAATAGCTTTTGAGACGGTGGCCTAACAGTCCTAAAAGATCATTTATCAGTCTCAAATACTTTTTGTGACGCTATTTGGGACGGCTAGGGGGGTCTTTTTGATAGGGGGTTATAAATACTTTTTGTGATGCCATAACCGTCTCAAAAGAGTTTTTTGAAACAGGAACAACTCCGTCTCAAAATGTCCTCATTTTATATGACCCTTTTGAGACGGCACAAGAGCTGTCACAAAAGATTATTTTTGAAACGAAAATTAATCTGTCTCAAAATATTACTATTTTAAAAAACCTTTTTGAGACGGCAACATAGTCGTCTTTAATATATTTTTGGGACAGATTTATCCATCCCAAAACAGGTGAAGGGATCTTAAAATTTTTGCACCAATATTTTGTGGAGAATAAAATCTACCGCTAAAGTTTAATATAGAATTTAATTACATTTGAAACAACACGAACAACGAATAATCATAAAATGTAATACATAAGGTGATTTTCAACCAACAGAACGAATCATTTTCATTCAACAATAAATAGAGTTCTTACAACCATCTCCAAATATTCATCAAAACAAGAATTATAACACTAAGTTCAAATATTTGACTTGACAACAAAAATACATTAATTTATTAATACTCCAAACATGAAATGCTTTTATCAAACTAATTTCGCAACACTGAAGCGTACGACCTCCAAAACCACTAATTAACATTTGCATGTTCTACAAAAATTGTCACCTGCACAAAAAAAATATAGTTTCGATTATGTCAGAATTAATACCCCTCGTCAACAATACAATGTGAAAAATGAATCAATATAGTATATTTTCATCATTAACAATATAAATATCCAACTATTATTATTTTTTTTTAAATTCGGCAGAGTCTCCTTTGTTTATTCATGAAAACCACAGTTAGCCAACCTGTTTTAAACATCAAAATTATTGATTCTAAGAATGATATACACCAACAGCAGAAAATTTTAACCACCACCATAATAAATTCTCACCACCATAACAAATTTTCCCCACCGCCATTGAAAATTTAACTTTAAACAAGAGAATTTTTCATTATATATATATAAGTAATTATATGTATGAATTATATTGTATTACCTAGTCGGACTGAATCGTCGAGGTAGTGGAAGCTTGCTGAAGGGTAAAACTTTGGAACAAACTTTGCATTTCACTTCACATTTCACTTTGCATATCATTCTTCATCTGTAATAAAGCTTGTTGGTTGCGAATCTCTAACTCTTCAAGCTCCTGTAGATGTCGAGTCTCTCGATCTTCAGCTTCTTTCTTTAACTGTTTAATTTCTTCCAATAATAACTGAGATGAACATGCTTTTGTCGACGTTGGCCTAATACCTGCTCCCTTTAATAAAGCATACCCATGCCCTCCATATCCTACTACATCAGTAAAAATCTTGTTCCGCACTTCTGGGTCATTTTGTTGCTCTTCTGGTAGCTCATTTAGTCATCTTTCAAGCATTTTCTACCAATTGAATTAATATTATTATTAATGAACATAAAATAATTTTCAAGAACACAATTTATAACAAATATTAAATAAATCTTTTAATCATCTCTTACGAATTAATATTTATACATACCGATCTATCAAATGATCCATCTTCAACACTAAAAGTTTTATTATTTGGAGCTCGAGTGGCTTTCCACATGCTAATATTGTCGATGGGCTCCCCCAGTTCTATCCTCTGAAAAAAACAATGTATGTATATTAATACTCTTATATTAAAATCAGAAATATTTATAATAATAAAAATTCCAACCTCCTTGGCTATTTTAGCATGTGGCTTTCGTCCTGTCCTTGAGTAAGAACATTCAACTTCACGGTTCTTAGTGTTTTGATCGGCAATATCCTAAATATTTGAATAAATAAAAATAAAAATTATGATACTAGTGAAGAAGAATGTATGTATAAAATTCTTAATAAATGTGATATTTATACCTTAATCTTCTTTAGACCCCAGTATTTCACTAATTCAGGCCACTGATCTTTTTCAACTCGTTCAGCCGTATAACTCAACCGCTCTTCATCTGTTTGAAACTTTTTATAGTGATTCGCCTTCACTCGATGCTTCTATTGCTTCCACGCAAGTCCCATCCTTGCAAAGCAGATTTGTTTAAAACCTTCCGGTGCATTTGTGTTATTCTAAGAACAAAAAGAATAAATTAGTTAAAACTTGACAGCTAATGTACAACAGAACAAATAAATAAAGCAAACTAATAAGTTACCTTCACTTCCTTCCAAATATTATCATGTGCTTCCTCGTCCGCCTTTCTCCAATCCAACATTGTCAATGGAAATAAATTTCCACACCTTGCGTAATAACCTAAATGTGACATCAATTTACTTTCAAGTTTACAAACTGGCTGACAAAGTTCATTCCATTCCAATATCTTCTTTTTGTTGTCATTCCATTCGAGCCAAGGCCTTGCCCCCTTTCTAACCCTTTTTTTACTAGTAAGGGTAGCCATTGTACCTGGGAAAAAAGTTGATAAATAATGTTTATACATCTTATTCAATATGAATATAAACATAATAGTAATACAAATGGAGATATACAAACACTGTGTAACACAGCATACCTGTGAGATCCTCACCATCTAAAGCGGATGGAGGATTGGCATTTCCAACTGAATTATCAATCTGCTCAATATTTGGGGAAAGTTAACCTGTAGGTGTTTGAAATAAAGAAACTTGAGCTCTTGAGTTGAGGTGTGTATTATGGTATGTTAATTCAATATTTGGTGAAAGTTGTGGTTGCATCTCTCTATTTCCATGGTCCCTTATGTTGTGTTGCACGGGATTAATTTGAGATGTCCACTCTAAATCATTTCTCACTAGAGTTGTGAGTGGTTGCTTCTCGAGTAGTCTTTCCTCGCCTATGAGGTCGGACATAGTCAACCGATGACGACGCCTCAATGTCATGGATCTGTATATTTACATTTATCATAGCAAGAAGTTACATTTCAGTTATATATCACATTTCAACATCGGTTATAAAACTAATCAAACATGAAACAAAATATTAAATGATCGATCATTACATTAAAATGATCGTGTTCATTTCAAAATCATTTCCAATAATAAGAGGAACAACTTAAACCCATTACTAATAAATACTTATTAATTTGAGTCATAGAGATCCTGATTTCATCCATTAGCATCATTATCATATACATCATTCTTCCCTCCTTTAAAATATTACTCCATAAAAAGATCTCGACTCAAGCTTTCGTGGAAAACTAGATTGGCCATACAACCAAAACAAATATTTTTGAGAATTTTGGATTTTTTATCTGAGACACAATAAACCTCTCATTTTTGGGTCCAAAAACTAAGTTGGCAACCACTTAAGGTTTTAGATTAACCCAAATATGTTGAACCCCAAGAAAATATCTCAATCACAGCCCACTAGAGACTAAAGCGTGGAACAAATAAGCTGAAACAAAACCCTTTCCTTTAGAACTACTATCACAATTAAGCTTATAACACATATGCTTTCGAGGAATCCATCTAACAATAAGCATCTTTCTTTGAATTGGTGGAAATGAAGTTTTGAAGCAGGAATCATTATATGGAATAATCTTGTGTAAGTTTTTACACTTGAGCACATCTACCATTGAAAAATATCACATTGTTAATACCAGAGGGTCATAAGGAGAAGTCCCATAAAAAACCTATTTTATCTTTCCACAGCTCCCAACTTGTAATAGAAGGAAGGATCTAGTTAATAATACCTTAAACTGAGTAATAATTTGCGTGAATTCACCAATTACTCGGTCTAAGTTTAATAAGAAATGACTGCACAGGAATCCCAAGTCACTTTTAAAATGTGACTAAATAGACGCTACAAAATCACCTATAGAAAACGTATGCTGGACAGTTTCCATGTTAGAAACTTTTCACAACATTTACACTTTGAATACGATCTAACATTATGCTTAATAAGTTAATTATCCACTGAGATGAGTCTCTGCAGAAGCCTCCATACAAAAACATAGATTTTAAATGGTAATTTCTAGTGTCAAACATGGGAATATTAAAAAGATGAACATCTCTTGTTTAATACACTCCCATGCAGATTTAACAGAGAAAAGACCATTAGAATTAAGCTCCAAAATAGTAGTCTCGTACCTTTGAATATTGGGATATATCTTAGTAATCTCTGATATGACACTAGTAAGAATGAATTAACCAGAAAGAGTTAGATTAAATTAATTATCATAGATGAATGAATGAACCGTTTGTGGCCAGTGAGGCAGAGGATCTATAGCATCAGGTAAACAACGAATTGGAAAACATTGGTCTCTCCAGAAATTAACATGTCCTCTACCAATCAACCAGCTAATGTGAGGTTCCACTTCAAATCTAATATGATACATTATTCTTCAAGTATTAGAAGAATAACCACTATAGTTAATACATACACCCATACGTATACAAATATACGCATAACTCCAACAAGAGGATCCAGTGCAGTCGGATATAGATGTTGGAACCTATGAGGAATCATTACGAGATTTAAATACTTAGATCTTCTGGATGTTCATGTGGTCACTGCCCTACATTAATTATGTTCCTGATTACTTAATTGGCGGATTTTCACTCTGGATTTATGGTGCTAAATCGGATACCCATGTTAGCGAAGGATTTGTACAATCTATGGACATATGATACCCCAGCTAGCGAATTTGTAAACGTAGTTCACTGTGAACCTTCTACCGAGGAGATCAAGTGGGTTTCAGTTGACATTCATGTCCTAAGAAGCGGGGGAAAATGATCATGTATTTTGAATCGTTGAGGAAATGGAGGAGACACGAGATGATATCGGAACAGAGGAACTAGTGGATTCTAATGTTACATGGTGGCATTCAGACTTTTTGGAAAAATTACAGTCAATATCTCTGGGTTCTTCAGTACAAACCTTAAATCATAAGGATTCAAATAGTGAGCACAAGGAAGAGGGTTTGACAGCACCGAGAGCATCTCAGACCCTGTGGTCAACTGGAACACTTTCTGAACCGATTCCCAATGGATTCTATTCCGTTGTTCCAGAAAGAAGACTCAAGGAGATTTTTGATGTTGTTCCTTCCTTAAATGAGCTATACACGTTTGATTCGGAAGATACTCGACTTGATGCAATTCTTGTTGATACTCATAAAGATAAGAAGCTTTTCATGCTTAAGCAGCTGACTCTGACCTTGGTGAAAGGATTGAATTCAAACCCAGTTGTCGTGATAAAAAAGATAGCCGGATTGGTTTCTGATTTTTATAAATGACCAGTTATGGAAATAAATAATGTGAAAGGTGAGCTAGAGGAAGTCTCTCATGCATTGGATAATCAAGGTATTCAGATGTTGGGTCAAATAAGGCACAGTTCATGCCACTCCCGAGCAATCTTATTCAAAGTTCTTGCAGATACTGTAGGCCTTGATTGTAGCATTGTAGTTGGTTTACCTAGGGACGGAGTAATGGAGAGAACAGACTCGCATAAGCACATGTCTGTGATAGTGTTATTGAATTATGTGGAACATTTGGTTGATCTTGTGCGTTATCCAGGCAAGCTGATGCCCTGCTCGACCAAAGCAATCTTTATGTCTCATATCTCCATCACTGGTGATAGCGACTTTACAGAGAATGACTCTTGTGATTCACCTTTTGAACCAAACAGTCCTGTATGTGGTGGGTTTTCAGATCAAATAGATGTTGAAGGTACTGAGAACGATGAGAGTCTTCAAACATCATATCAGTCTAAACTAGAAGCATGTACGAATGTAACTAGTCAATCTCCACGGGACATGGTCTTACGATCAAATCTGGGGATTGAAGAGGGAAAGCTAAGCTTATCACACAGTGAAACTTATATAGCAAATTCGTTTTGGAGGCGTAGCCGAAAGAAAGTCATTGCTGAACAAAGGACGGTCAGTTCAAGTCCAGAGCATCCTTTATTTCGAGGGCATGGAAGATCTATTCTTTGTGGTCATAAATATTCCTTCAGGGAGTATGAAAATGAAATGACTGCATCAAGGTCTGCTGGTGCATCACCCGTAGAATCTCGCAGAAGATGACGGCGCAGTATTAGCATGATTCCAGAGATTGGTGATGATGTTGTAAGGGTTGTGCGAGCAATGAATGAAACTTTGAAGGGAAATCGTCTTCAACAAGTTGATGGACTTACAGTTTATTCTATTGGTGAAGCTTACAATAGCTCAGGTCGTCAAGAAAATGTTCCAAAATTTTATCTGGATGATCATGATGCAATATATGGTGAAAATGCTTCTGCCTATTTTCTCCACGGGAAGCAAATTAGTTCTGAGAAGGAAATATCTTTACCTTCATCCCCACTTTATTGTAGGTCTCAGACTTCTGAGAGGAGTGAGAAAACAGATTTTTTATCAAATGCTGATATAAAATCGACATGGAATAAAGTTCTTGAATCATCAATGATCCTGAACAAGCCATTGTTACCTTTTCAAGAATGGAATATCGATTTCTCCGAATTAACTGTTGGATACCGTGTTGGAATTGGATTTTTTGGGGAAGTTTTTCGTGGCATTTGGAATGGAACTGAGGTTGCAATCAAAGTCTTGCTTGAACAAGATTTAACATGTGAGAATATTGAAGACTTCTGTAATGAAATATCTATCCTAAGCCGTCTTCGCCACCCAAACATTATCTTATTCCTTGGTGCTTGCACAACTCCTCCTCAATTGTCCATGGTTACCGAATATATGGAGAGGGGATCACTATATTATCTTCTCCATTTGAGTGGGCAGAAAAAGGAACTCACCTGGCGAAAGAGACTGAAAATTCTATGTGATATATGCAGGGGCCTTATGTGCATACATCGGATGAAAATAGCACACCGTGATTTGAAAAGTGCAAATTGCTTAGTGAATAAGCATTGGACTGTAAAGATCTACGATTTTGGGCTCTCGCGAGTACTAACAACCACACCCATGATAACTGATAACATACGACATACAACAACAACACAACTACAGCCATAACCGATACATTATCTAGGAAAGTGTAATATGACCCCAGAAGGAATAACGAGATTACCATACTAGAGACACCTCGAACTAGTAAAGGTCTTCTCCCAAGTCTATCAACAATCAGAACGGCAACTCCATTCATAATCAACTTTAACACCCCAAGAAGAATGGAGACCCTTGTAGCATCGGATGCTATAGATAATCCTGCAGTCTAAAAAATTATTGCAGCATAATACAATACACTAGGTTGCCCTGTAATCTGCTGAAATTAGACTAATCCTGCCCCAATAATAAGGGCTTTCAAGCATTTCCCCTGGAACATATCCCCTAGTGTAGTTTCATTTTCTCGAGGAATAGAAGAGAGCGCGGCCAAAATTTCATCTACTTTTTCAGGAGCTGACTCACTCATAGCTTTGCCTCGGCACAAGCAAGATATGGCAATCTCCCTTACACCTGAATATTTCCTTTTCCTTGAACAGAACGTAGAAGAATCCATCTAGGTAAAGAGAGTAACCACCACATCACGATTACCATAATCACTGCTATAGGGACACTAGCTCCATACATATAACGCCAACCAGCAATCGCACCAACCAAAATGCTACCAATTGTTTAACCTACAACCATTCTGAAAACTATAAAGAACTCTTTGAATGATATTAGTTAACCTCGTATCCAACTTGGAGCTGTCTTGACAGTGTACATTGGAGCGGTATGCATTGCTAGGCCAATTCCTATACAAAATGACCAATCACCATAACAGCAAGACAGGTGCCAGTGCTGTTACCACTGCTCCAACAAGATACGCTATAGCCAACACAATCAACTCCCTTCTTCTTCTTAGGAAGTCGGCAACATTAAAAGCAAGGACAGAGCCAATAAAATCCCCATATAATGATCCAGTTGTTATGAGACCAACTTCCACGAAAGACGAGTCATAGCCTATAATCCCACTTGATGTGGTTGACTCTATGAAAATGGTTGCACAAGATGTGGCACCAATATCATAACCATATAATAATTCGCCAAGAGCTGGGAAAAGAAATGGAAGAATGGCAGCTAACACAGAATATTTCTCCGAGTGTCTCTCAATTACAGGCTCTTTCACTCCAGATGATTTCCCCAACTGTTGAACCATTTTGGAGTACCGAAATTGATATTTACACAGAGAAGAGAGTATCCAAGTACTTAAAAGGCACCGCTGATTATGTGAAGTCCCTCTAACAAAGAGACTTAATCGGAAGCAAGTGGTTGAAACGTCGAGAGGGGTGGGACTAAATCCTAGAACATGTTATTCATATCCCATTATGCAATGTTGAGAATTTAAAAAGTAAAAGTATCAAGGAAAAATAGATGTGAATGTGGAGTTAGAAAAAATATCCTCTACCAGCTCAGGTGTGCATTTGTAGGGGAATATTACAGGAAGAATATACGTTATCAAACCTCCTAAACATAAGAGAAAAGAGAAAAGTCAACAAGGAGCTAAAGATATCAGAGACCAAAAAACTAGAATCTGATGGCATTGAGAAGTGATCAGGCTTAAATTCCATCAAAGATATGATGGAATTAGGCCTTTGAATAACAAGTACGACAAAGCGCCTTCTACACAACAGATTAGACACTCCATTTATAGGGTTTTGAGGTCTTCGTAAGATAAATTCCAGTGCATATGCCCATGGTGTGGTGTCCATTGGGCCTTTGCACATAGATGATGATCCCCTCCCATGTATACATGACAACAAAATGGCCTCTTGGACTGAATTGCTAAAGCGATCCAATATAATGTAGATGATACACTATGTGTGTGTGGATGCCATGTCATATTTGGCACCCGATGCTCATGCAAGAAGTATTCAAATATGAAAATGTGGATTTTGAAAAAATAATGTTGGTTGATGGTTGTTTCATACTTGAATTTCTATGAAGGTCAGTGACGCGTGAGCATAATGTTACGCACCCGATATTCATTGAGGATTTGGATCTCCTTATAATGAAACACGACTTGCTACTAGTAGAGAACCAAGTTCCTTTTTGTCCGGGAAATTTGTCGTGGCATGTATTACTCTACAACTAATCTTGATAGGGCAAACATCAAATTCAAAGCGAGCGAGGGACCAGACTTTCTTCTTGTGAAATTTCAAACTTCTTGTTTGATGAATATTTATCATAAGCACAACTTATTTGATGGTATATCCTTACCAAATTGTATCTTCAAGGTTGCGAGACCCTGATAATACATTTCATGTGAATGTGAGAGAGGATATGACTCTAACTTTACCTATGGCCAATTCTATGCTCCTTACCCACCATGGGACCATGAATCCATGATTGAGGAACTGAAAACTACGCAAGCTAATTATGAAAAGGCCAGAACTGAGATTAAGGAGAAGTATGATCAGTTTGTAGTGAACGTTCAACAACTATTAATTATAAAGCATATGATATAGCGAATTCAGTAATCACAAGGCAAATTCAGCAAACTAGCTAATTTAAAAAACTAACAAAATATATGTTCAGATATGCAGCAAACTATCTGTTCAGTTATGCATTTGTTATAAGAAACACTACTCAGTTATGCATCAGTACAAAACCAAACTACAAATGCTCCAGTTCAAAAACAAAAATAACTAGTTTATAACTATATCTCCCTCAAGCATTGTCCCTCTAAATTTCATCTCCATCTTCGTCTGCATCTGCATCTGCATCTTCGCGATCATTAGCTTGAACAACACTAGTGTCAACTATTAATCCATCTCCATCCCTCACCCACCGTAAGTTGTGATCTTCATTCAGATTTTGCATGACAAACGGCTCATCTCCATTAAGCAACAATTCTTCTCCAGTTTCTTGAACTGTCGTGTACCTATCAAATTGGTCTCTTGGTGTCATGGGAACAACAACATGCCAATCTGTATCGATAGGGTCCTGCACGTAAAATGCTTGTTCTGCTTGGGATGCTAGTATGAAAGGTTCGTTACTCTCTCGATCATCTTTATATTTCAAATGCTTGAAATTCACCAGCGTATAGTTAAACTCGTCAACTTTTGTACCCATGCGATTTTCAACCAAATCACACTTGAATAACACAAACTTCATGCCATTAAGATACTGAACTTCAATAATATCTGTTAGTTCCCCATAGTATGTAATATCACCCACAATGGGGTTTTTATCCTTCCGGCTAGAATAACTCATTTGTTCGGCTTTTATAAAAACTCCTCTATTTTGAGTTTTCTTTCCCTTATCAAGTCTCTTTGTTCGAAATCTAAAACCGCTAACAATATAAGTGTTGAATCTGACAGCATCCTTAAGAGGACCTAAAGACAAGCATTTGATTTCTTCGGATATTTGCACACCGTCACGTCCCAATTTAATAACCTACAGTATATTAAAGTAAATGTCAATACAAAAGTATAGTATTTATTCATAATTCAACTATTAGTTAAGATATTTTCGCTTACATAATCCTTAAACCGTTTGTGGAACTCATCGTTGTGAAGACGATTAACACGATGCTTTTGTGAATCTTGAGGATACTTTGATAAAAGTCCTGCAAGATGCTTTCTACAAGTAAACAAATAGCCATATGTCAATTCCACAAAAAATATAAAAATGGTTTTCAAAAACACCAATTACTTATAATCAAACTTACTCAACAAATGGCGCCACTGCCTCAGTGTTGGTAAGAACGTGCCGATGAGCTTGCATATACATTAAAGAATCAAGTTCAAATTGAACTTTTTTCCCAATTGCACGACCATTTATATGCCCCCAGTCATCATTTCTAGCCGGTCGGTTAGACTTAGTTTCCACATCCACATACTGGGAATAAAAAGTCATGCATTCCTGAAGAATAACAGAGTTGGCAATCGAGGCCTCGGGATGAGCTCGATTACCAACGTAGCCTTTTAAAGTGTGGAGGTACCTTTCAATCGGATACATCCAACGGTAAAGGACACAGCCAGCAATTAAGAGTTCGTCCGGTAAATGTATAGGCAAATGTTCCATCACATCAAAGAAACTCGGAGGGAATATCTTCTCAAGGCTACAAAGTGTAAGGGCCATCCGATCTTCAAACCTTTCCAAATCAGTTGCGGTAACTGCTTTTGAGCACAGTATAACAAAGCAATTGCTCAATTCAATCAAGACTTTGACAATATGAGTGGGCAATACCCTTCTCGTGGCTATTGGAAGTAATTGTTGCATTAAAATATGATTATCATGGCTCTTTAATCCCGAAATATTTCTTTCTTGCATGTTCACGCACCGTGAAATGTTCGAAGAGTAGCCATCAGGAACTTTAACATTCTTCAACACTTTTAAAAAAATCTCCTTCTCTTTGTTACTCATCGTGTACTCTGATGGGGGGAGGTACTCTAGATTTAACCCTCTTGGTTGAGGATGTAGCTCTGATCTAATACCCAATTTTTTTAGATCTTTTCGAGCCTGTAAATTGTCTTTTGTCTTCCCTTTAGTACCCAACAATGTAAACAGGACATTATCGCAAACGTTTTTCTCAATATGCATGACATCAAGATTATGGCGAATAAGATTATCCTTCCGATATGGCAATTCAAAAAATATGCTCTTTTTTCCAACCAAATCAACATTTTCGAACTACCTGTTTACTTTTTTCTAACGCCTCTCTTTCCCTCCTTCTAAAGACATCTTCCATCTTATATTCACATTCAACGTCAAGATCATTCAACTGTTGCAATACTTGTAAGCCCGAAAGTTTAAGTAGGGCTGGACGTAATTCTACCCTCCCATTAAATGGTGCCTTCTGCCTACAAAGCCTATGGCGCGAGTATAAGAATCGACGATGACCCCAATAACAGAACTTCTTACCCTTATCTAATCGCATTGACTGGTGGTCTTCGTTACAGCAAGGGAAAGAAAATGTACCTTTTGTGCTCCATCCCGATAACATCGCATAAGCGGGGAAATCGTTA
Organism: Sambucus nigra; assembly: GCA_949130495.1. Taxonomy (NCBI): domain Eukaryota; kingdom Viridiplantae; phylum Streptophyta; class Magnoliopsida; order Dipsacales; family Adoxaceae; genus Sambucus; species Sambucus nigra. The sequence continues at coordinate 491,764,574 of OX422209.1, read as the reverse complement.
ATGGTCCACAACAACGATGCATGCAACTGAAAGAACTCCTTACTTGACGCATCGTAAGTGCGTACACCATCAACCCATAGCTCAATCAACTCATCAATCAATGGTTGTAAAAATACATCAATCTTATCTCCGGGTCTTTTTGGTCCATCTATAAGAATAGACAAAATCAAGTTAGGTTGCTTCATGCACAACCATGGAGGTAAGTTATAAATAATGAGGATAACTGGCCATGTGTTGTGCTTAATGCTCATATTACCAAACGGATTAAATCCATCAGCAGCTAACCCAAGTCTAACATTGCGAATCTCCCTCGCAAAAAAAGGGTTTTCTCATTAAAAGTTTTCCAAGCAGGAGAGTCAGCGGGATGTCTCATTACACCATCGTCGATCCTTTCTTCAGCATGCCATTTCATTAAAGGAGCTGAATAGGATGACCAAAATAATTTCTGCAATCTCGATTTCAAAGGGAAGTATCTCATTTTCTTTACGGCTACCTTCGGACCAT